>OY755193.1:8003866-8603866 GCA_963576735.1 Bedellia somnulentella
AAAGAAACAAAGGATAGAGAAATTTCGCGCTGGATGCCAACTGACACTGTAGCTCAGTTGGCAGAGCGACGGGGGGCGTATACCCGAAGGTCGCGGGTTCGAACCCCGCCAGTGTCGAGATTTTTCTTTCCTTTAATAACATCTTTTATTTATGAGTAATAATCCCCACATGAGGAATTCATGTCAAAAAACATTAAATTATGTTAATAGTTAGGCGTTTCCAACATTTGCATTCTATCTGAAAAGGTAGACAAGTGGCCGTCCGAATTAGTTAAAATTCGGAGGTAGGAAACGCAAACACTACTTGAACGTGTAAAAAAGAAACAAAGGATAGAGAAATTTCGCGCTGGATGCCAACTGACACTGTAGCTCAGTTGGCAGAGCGACGGGGGCGTATACCCGAAGGTCGCGGGTTCGAACCCCGCCAGTGTCGAGATTTTTCTTTCCTTTAATAACATCTTTTATTTATGAGTAATAATCCCCACATGAGGAATTCATGTCAAAAAACATTAAATTATGTAATAGTTAGGCGTTTCCAACATTTGCATTCTATCTGAAAAGGTAGACAAGTGGCCGTCCGAATTAGTTAAAATTCGGAGGTAGGAAACGCAAACACTACTTGAACGTGTAAAAAAGAAACAAAGGATAGAGAAATTTCGCGCTGGATGCCAACTGACACTGTAGCTCAGTTGGCAGAGCGACGGGGGCGTATACCCGAAGGTCGCGGGTTCGAACCCCGCCAGTGTCGAGATTTTTCTTTCCTTTAATAACATCTTTTATCTTTTCCCCACTCAATTTCCAAAAGTGGCTGAGGAATTTATAATTCCTTAGCTCTGGCTAGCCCTTCGAGGGAAATATAGCCGTGAGTATATGTTTATTTATCACGCTTAATAAAGGTGAGGCCAACATACCCGATGCTTAGTCATACGTATTTGCACAAAGTAGCTTCACGTTTGCCGTCTTTTACATTCTACAATATTTAGGCAAAAGGTGGGTTCTCAGAACACCAGGTGATAAAAAGTCACATGATGAATTTAGTACGAATGATACGATAGCATGATTTTACCGTCACTTAACACAGCAATTAATAATAATATCATATAGATTTTCCTAAAATATTTCTCGTGCTTTCTCTGAATAATACTTTGATTTCAGTGTTGACATCACACGTTACAATTTTTACATCAAGAAAAAAACGATAAATGCTTAGCCTTTTTTTTTTGTAGTCTATTCTCGCGTTTTCCGGACATGAAAGTCGCCAACTTACACAGTCATTGTCGGTAGGTCAGTAGAGACGTGACCGCAAAAGCCACTTAATTTGCTTCCTATCGATGAGTGGCGTGTCTTGATGAATGTCCGTGTGGTCAAGCTTTACTTACTAACGTGAATACGCGAATTTACTTATATGAACATTTTTCAGACGACGTGATAGCTCAATAGGTAGAACACCGGTTAATGTGCAAGCGACTAGTGTTCAAATCCCGGGTCGGGCCTACACCAATTTGTCTTTTCTAAGGACATATGTGTGGTTAATTTATCATGGTTGTTAACGGTGAGGGAAAACATCCAGAGGAAACCCACATGACTGAGTTGTACTTAGTCATGTGACAGTGTATTCGTACAAAACGGCGATAGGCCCCTATCACGTGAGTATACTGTCCATGCAAAACGTGGGTACTCTGAACACCAGGTGACAAAGTCACGTGATGTTCAGAAGTATTAGTACCTCTGCCAATCCCTTCGGGGATATTCGGTGTGAACGTTTATGTTATGTTATGTTATGTTATGAACATTTTTTGTGGATTTCTATTTATATTATTTACTACACTACAAGAAATAGCCGTAGAGCGAATTTATATCCTTAATGAGCAGTTGGCAGAGGCACACGCTCAATTATCAGAGTTTCATAGACTTAAAGATATAAATGAAGACTCTCACGCACTTTCTTTATGCGCAGAACTTGAAGTGGAGTCAATATCTTCTTTGAATTCTATCGCGAATCAAAAATCATTAAGTCATAGGCAAATAAAGAAATATAAATTAGTTAATAAACGCATATATAGCTCAACGAAAAATCTGATAAATATTAAAAATAGTATTAGAAACATTAATAAAACCTACAAAAAAATAAATTTAATTCAAAAAATCGATAGTTTAAATAGCCAACTAAAAAATATGATTGCTAGTCAGGAAGAGGTAAAAAAAAGGTATATGAATATAAGAAACCTAATAGAAAAAGAGACGGATTGTCATAAATTGTCTGGAAAATCTTGTAACTTTATGTCTCCGCCGTTACAATCAGACAAAGAACAATCCATCCCTACCACTACCACCCCGGTTCGCAAAACTATAATATTTTCCGATGGTATGGGGTTACGTTTCGGAGAAATATTAAATGATCACATACATCAGACAGTAACAAACTATTGTTATACTGGTGCTCCCTTTAATTATATTATTGATAAAGTTACTTTGGGTGAATATGACGAGTATACTACAATTGTTATATTATTCGGTAGTAGTATAGGATTAAATAAAAAAATATTGAAGAAAGGCATTAGCCAGCTTTTAGAGATACAAAAGAAATATAAATGTAAGTTTATATTTTGTACCTTACCATATATATATAATTATATGAGTAAGCATAATAATGATAATGATATTCATATGTTTTGTACCTTACCATATATATATAATTATATGAGTAAGCATAATAATGATATTCATATGTTGAATAATTTTATATTTAATATGACCAGCCGTCAAAGCGACGTTTTCTTTACTCTGGACGTGAATAAGTTCATACCTTATTCAAGACAACGATCGGGTACTATATACATACCCTTAAATAAAAAACGTACCATTGCTAAATTATTAGCATATCATATATCGAACCCTCCCTTATTTAATATAAGGGAAAACTTACTTACAATATGTGATGGTGGAAACCATAATTTAAACTTTTAAGTGAGACAATAGAAGAGCCTCCTGTCATCCATAAGCCGTCACCTTCAATTAATATTAACATTGTAAACAAGGAAGGAGGTTCTTCTGGCAAAATATTTAAAAACCGTGCTTTACAAGGAGACCCACAATTTAAATTAGTATTTCAAAATACTCAGGGGTTTTCTTGTAAAGAATTAGAAATTGAATTGTTTTTAGAAAGATATCAAATTGATTGTTTCTGTGTCTCAGAACACTGGCTTAAGAATTGCGAGCTCATATTTGGTTTTCAAAATTACAACTTAGCTAGTAGCTACTGCCGCAATTCTAAAGCCTGTGGCGGCTCCGCTATATTTATAAAAAATAGTATTAAATGTAAAAATCGTGAGGATATTGTAAAACTGAGCGTTGAGCAAGTCGTGGAGATATCCTGCATAGAGTTACTAAACTACTTTATAGTAAGCGTATATCGAGCCCCCTATAGTCAAAATTATGAAAGATTTGAAAGTGTAATGGAAGATGTATTAACTAAAATTTTCAAGAGTAAAAAACAATTAATTATTTGTGGAGACTTCAATATAGATCTCTTAAAAGATAGTACTCAGAAAACACGGTTGATGAGTTTATTCCAATCGTTTAATTTAGAAAATTTATTCTTGGAACCTACTAGAACCAAAACATGTTTAGATAATGTATTTACAAATGCTGAATTCATAAGTAAATCTGTAATAAATAAACTAAAATCTGATCACAGTGGTCTTTTTGTAAACTTTCCACATAAGGCACCAGACCGAAAAATTATAGTTAAAAAAAGGAGTGTCACTGCTTTCAAAGTTGAAAAATATATAAACTTAATCAGTTATAAGCTGCCCACTTCTTCAATAAATAAAAATCCAAATAATAGTTATAATACTTTCTTTAAAGTACTGATAGACGAATATAATAAAATATTTACTATTAAAGATGTAACTATATGTAATAAATTTAAATTTAGTGAGTGGGCAACACCAGGCATATATAAATCTAGAGAAATACTATTTGATTTATACGATCAAAAAGCGTTCTCACATAATGATGAATTTATAGAATATGTAAAAAAATACTCAAAAATGTTTAATAAAGTTTGTAAGGAGGCTAAAGCAAGATACTTGAGCCAACGTATTAAAACATCTGATAATAAAGTAAAAACCGTTTGGAACATTATCAACACTCAAACTGGCAAAAGCAAATCATGTGATCAGGACTTTTGTATTCGGTCTGATCGAGGTTTGACTACTTCAAATGATGTAATTGCTTGTATTTTTGAAAAATATTTTGCTGATATACCTTTTAAGACCACTGAACACTTAAATTCATCTGCTACGTTAGCTCAAGAGCTGTTGCAACAAAACGTTGCAATTTGTAAATCTATATTTAATTTTAAAGTTGTCAGTCCCGAAGATATCATTAAAGTGTTTAAATCACTGAAATTGAAAATTTCTGAGGATATCTGGGGTATGTCAGTAAAAGTATGCCATAATTTTATTGTAATAATAGCTCCTTATCTAGCGAAAATATTTAATGAATGTATAAGTAATGGTATCTTCCCAGATCTCATGAAACATAGTAAAATTGTACCTTTACTAAAATCTGGAGGTGATAAAAATAATCCTGAAGGTTATAGGCCTATATCTATACTACCAGTTATGAGTAAAATATTTGAAAAACTTATGCTTAATCAACTGCTCTTGCATTTTAGTTCCAACAATTTGTTTCACCCTAAACAATTTGGTTTCACGAAAGGCCGCTCTACCACTGACGCAGGCGTTGCCCTAATTAAACATATTTTTGGTTCGTGGGAACTTAAGAATGATGCAATCGGTTTGTTCTGCGATCTTACAAAAGCTTTTGATTGTGCAGATCATAATATTTTATTCATAAAATTGGGACATTATGGCATCGAAGGTGACGCACTTAAATTAATAAAGTCCTACTTCTCAGATCGAATACAAAAAGTGCAAATCGATAAAATAAAATCATCTGGAACTCATGTAAAAATGGGTGTTCCACAGGGATCTATATTAGGCCCATTTTTGTTTCTAGTATATATTAATGATTTGCCGTTCATGGTCGAGAAAAGGTCTGAAATAGTATTATTTGCTGATGATACTTCTTTAATTTTTGACGTTAAAAGGAATTCGGAAAATATTGACGATGTAAATAATGCAGTTTCCCAAATTCAAACATGGTTTGCTTCAAATAATCTTGTACTAAATGCCAAAAAAACCAAATGTATTAAATTTGCATTACCAAATGTTAAAAGTGTTGATAATGAAATTACATTAAATAATGAAAAATTACCATTTACGGATAGCGCAGTTTTCTTAGGGATACATCTGGACTCAAAGCTCCAATGGGGACCCCACATTAGCGCGCTAGCTGGCAGGCTAAGCAGTGCTGCCTATGCCGTTAGAAAGATAAGACATTTAACTGATGTACAGACCGCTCGTTTAGTTTACTATAGTTATTTTCATAGCATCATGTCTTATGGCATTTTACTCTGGGGCAGAGCTGCTGATGTTGGGTCAATATTCATTTTACAGAAAAGAGCAATAAGAGCTATTTATAATTTAGGTTCACGAGATTCCCTTAGAGAATTGTTTAAAACCATAAATATAATGACACTGCCATGTCAATATATTTATGAAAACATCATGTATGTGAGAAAAAATTTGAAAGCATTTTCCAAAAACTGTGACAGACATACTAGAAGTCTTAGAGATAATAATAAAATTTCAATTCAAAAGTACAGATTGTCAAAAATAAATACATCTTTTATGGGGTTATGTGTAAAATTTTATAATAAAATACCTGATGACATTTTGAATCTAACAGAAAAGAAATTCAAAGTAATTATAAAACGCAGTCTTCATTTAAAAGCTTATTACAGTTTAAATGATTATATGATAGATGAAACTGCTTGGTGTCACCAGGGCTCTATTCAGGATATTTCCAGACATACACCAATATTGTAATTTGACTAAGAAAAGATGTGTGTTGCTGAGTTTCTTACGGGTTCTTCTCGCAACAATACACCTTCCGAATCCGAAGTAGAGTCAGTAGAGTAAGATTTAACTTATACGTAAGTTTGTGACGTTCAAAAAATAGAGAACAATTCTTTTTATTTTGAAATAAATATTTTTTATCTTATCTTATCTTTATCTTTGAATCAAAGCATATTTTTTTGTATACTGATATTTTCTTCTTAAAATGTTTGTTTTGCATTTTATATTTCATTTTCTAAATTTATACTTTGTTACGAATTATAATTTATTTTGCTTTAGTGTGCCGTGTAGTTCTGGCTTAGAATGTCACAAACCCTTTCTACTCAAAGATTTCGTGAGAGGCGACAAAGGGTATGGGGCTTTTTAAATTGGTTTTTGGGGGATGCGGTTGGAGACCCATCACTAACGATACTTTCTTTCTACCATCTTGTCCCCTATCAACTTCCAAATGTGGCTGAGGAGTTTCTAGCTCTAAAGCTCTGGCTATCCCTTTTTAGGATTTATGGCCGTGAGTATGTGTTTGTAAATAATATAAACGTAAAGAGTATTTACAATTTATCGAGTTCTTAACAGAATGCACTTCAATGCAATTGTTGATAATTGAAGATTGCAATTGTTATAATTAATGACATTATACAGGCTGATGTTTAGAGAAAATTGCATTTGATATAATACAGCTGAAATAAATAATTACTTTTATGAGATTAGCATTTCAAGAAAATCAATAATTTATTAAAAATATAACATATTTTTTTGCCATCAATCTACGTACCCGCACCTGCCGTGTAGCCACGAAGCAATCATAGTTAAAAATCATTTCAGTCAATTCTACATTCAAAGAGGATTGGTTTTTTGGATGGCAAAATGTGATTGAATGGTCCAATCGCTCAAGAGTAAAGGTGCCATACAGATACATAGTCAGGCTTCAAAAACCTAATACGAGCTAGAGCGAGAGCGAGAACTAGGAATGGGATCAGCAGCAATGCAAACCATAATTCACGACCACCTTTCTCTCCGTAAACGTTGTTCGAGATGGGTGCCGCACAAACTTACCGATGAGCAGAAAGACCGTCGGGTGGATTGGTGCCTATTCATGATAGATAAATTCAACGGAGGCGAGAAAAAAAACGTATATGATATACTGGTGACGAAACATGGCTATGTAACTATGATCCCGAATCAAAGCGACAGACGACTGTATGGTGCTTTGAAGACGAGCCAACTCCAACGAAATGTCGCCGTGCACGAAGCAGACAGAAACAAATGGTCGCCTCGTTTTTCTGCAAAACGGGACATATTGCTACTGTTGTGCTAGAGAATGAAAGAACGGTGAACTCCGAATGGTATGTGACAGTTTGTGCTCCAACAGTAACATCAGGTGTGACAAGCGACCGAAGCCAGGAAACCGGCACCTTCTCTGGCACCACGACAATGCGGCGTCGCACACGTCTGCCAGACCATTAGACTTTTTCAACTCGAAAAATGTGTCAATTCTCCCTCACCCGCCATATTCCCCTGACCCAGCGCCTTGTGATTTTTACTTGTTTCCAAAAATCAAAGAAAAACTAAGGGGAAGAGGTTTGAAAGTAAAGAAGCATGCCTGGTTGCCTATAATTTCGAGATTTCTGAGGTATCTAAAGAAGAGTGGTCACAGGTATTTTCCAATTGGTTCAGACGTATGAAAAGGTGTATACGTGCTCAGGGTGAATACTTTGAAAAGATCGGTACTTGTAATCTATACTTATAATAAATCTGTAGAGAGGTCAATTCTGTACATGAAATATATTTTCAAAATAACCATCAGGTGGTGATTAGGGATCGATACTGATGCCAAAAATGCAATCAGTAAAATTTTTGTCTGTCTGTCTGTCTGTCCGTCTGTCTGTCTGTCTGTCTGTCTGTCTGTCTGTCTGTCTGTCTGTCGGTTTGTATGTTCCTTATGGAAACAAAAACTACTCGACGGATTTTAACGAAACTTGGTACAATTATTCTTCATACACCTGCGCAAGTTTTTATATACTTTCCAGCAGAGTAGTAAAGGGGAATTTTGGGAAAACGGGAGAAGTTACTCCATTTTTTAAGCTTCCGTCGCGTGTTCAGCCTCAATGGTAAAACTTACATAGAAATCATGTGTGACGGAAATATTCTTCATAAAATGATCTAAAAAAAATCCTCAGCAGTTTATGTCTATCTTTTACGGTTGACTCACAATAACACGTGTAATACCTGATAGATTAGCAGTTCGGATCATTCTGATTATATTTGTTTACTCTTACGTTTGTAAACGTCTCACTCATCTCCAATTTAAAAACGGTAACATTATTACCTATTCAATAAAAAAATAATCATAGAAATCGGTAGACAAACACCGAAATTATACATAAAATAAGCCATCGCGCCCGTGATCAAAACCAAATCTTTACTAATTTACATATAACATACTAGATGGCGCGAGTAGTTGCATCCTAAATCACGTAATGATTTATTTTTTAGATTGTTATAAATACTTCATAGCGTTTTATTTAAAAATTTGCTATTAAACGGAAATACTGAACCGTTCATCAAAGCGCATTTAAAATCACCAAACTACACTGTTTAGGGAGTGCTATAAATTTAATAAATTGAAAATATTGCGCTGAATTTCACAATGCTTGAGCAGTGACTGAAGAAAGAAACCTCAGATATTTAAAAAAACAACGCTACCCGTGCGAAGCTGGGACGATCCACTAGTAAAGAATAAATTTTATAATTTTTGAGTATCTAGTTTCTTCTAGCATGCCCCTCGTACTAGCATAGTTTTGAAAGAATACACTTCTGCAAACGCCATTAGCCTAGTGCAGGTGGGTAAATCTTATCAACGACAGTTTGACATACTGATCGAGGCACAGAATAATAATACTTTTCAGACAATGTGCTGAATTTTAACCTACATATATATACTTAATATAATGAGAAGAAAAGATTATTTTGTGTTTTTGTTTGCATGTAATGGAAAGGCTCAGAAACCAAACGAACGATTAAAAATATATTACATGCATTAAATACAACCTAGTATAGTATTATATTATCTGTGATACAACCAATTGTGGAAGTAATATATGCTATATAATCAACACGTTGAATATCAAAAGAAGTGAGCACTGATAAGAGAACATAAGATATTTTAAAAATAACAAAGCCGGGGTGGCCTTGTGAATAAATAATTGAAGTTAACTAATTGAAGTAAAATAATTGACATCAAAGTTTTACAAATATAATGCTAATTAATCAAATCAATTACTTACCATGAAATTCTGCAAAAAATGTAATTCTTATCCCAAAACTGGGCAAGCACTAACCGTGTGTGCCTATAAGTATTTATAAACATATGCCACCCTGTATCTAGTAGTCTTGTCAAAGGAGTGGCGTAGTATTTGCTAATTTAGCTGAAAGTTTACTTTTAGATGACATTGGCCTCATCGTATGGTAAACAAGCGGCCATGGTGACTGCACTGGAATATATTCAGGCTTTCAAGGTCTTTGTTAGGTCATATTCTCATGGGACCTTGGTTTTATTGAATTTCATGGAGTACAAACTAAAATTTTAAAGATAGAAATAGTACATTGATTCAAGGTTGGACAAGGCCGGTAAAGACTGAAAGTAAATTGATCGCCGCGTTGTACAATCAGTTTAAGGTTCACTTCCCTCACTTTTACTATTTGCCAATTATGAAAAATATATACAATATGTATGTAACATATACCACAACTACCAAAAGTGACTGGAGTATAGTGAAGTATTATTGATGATTTAATGAACCTATTCGAGACTATACACCAGAATGTTATTTAGTTAGTTTGATACATTTATTTGCCGTGTAGTGCCGGCTTAGAATGTCACTACCCCTTTCTAGCCACGGGTGTCATAAGAAGCGACTTAAGGTATTCGGGCTTTTAAGTGATTTTGGGCGATGCGGTTGGAGACTCACCATTAACTGTACTTAATTTTATAAACTTTTCCCCTCTTAACTTTCAAAAGTGGCTGAGGAATTTCGTATTCTGAAGCTATGGCTGCCCCTTTGAGGGATTTAAAGCCGTGATGAGTATACGTATGTGTGAATGTAAAAATGGTGACGAAAATAATCTTTGGTTTGGTTTATTTAAATCATCTAAAGACGTCTGATCAGAGACGTTATTTTATTATAACAGTCGTGTGAGCTCGTTTTAATTTAATGTCGTCACCAGGCACCTCGTAAAGCATGTAATAAACTAACAACTCATTTTTATTAATCGCTTCGTATGATTTTACAACATTTGATCGTTCAGAGGTCAAAATTCAGTATCAATAAAATTAGCAGTCTAGTGCGTTGGGTCTTTTCAAGGGCAAGGGTTCCGTAGCATCGCTTTGAACTAAAAATGTTACCTTGATTTGAAATTGTGGAACTGGACTCATGTATATTACATATACTCATGCCATTCTTTTCCATTGGGGTAGGCAGAGACTATCGATCGCCACTTGTACGATCCTGCCAAACCTCTCCAGCTTTGTTTACATCCATCTGGCTTTTCATACATGCTCTTTTCGACACATGTCATGTTTCCAAAAGAACAATCGGAGAGTACCGCACAATTTTTATGTCGATTATGGAAAGGTTTTAATCACTAGCTAAATTCTTATAAAATTGTTGCCATCATCAGCTAAGTTATTATTATTTTAGGGACACTTTTAGTTTCTCGCCTCTCCCATGGCCGAAACAGAAAATTAGAATTTTAAATGGGAGAGGCGGTACTCCCCGACAAGAGCACAGTCGGTCGGGGTCAGGGCGTCAGGTTCAAGAACCGACGGACGATCCGAGCCGTATCGAGCAGCACCGCTTTCTGCATCTGTGCTGGAACCGACACGCCACAGAAATCCAACCGCCTCAAGTTGGTCGCGAGGCTGGTTGGAATTAACCCGTTCGCGGACAAAACAATTGGGATTATTTCTGTCGAAGTCACACCCCACATGTCGGTGATCTCGTGAGCCAGGTCGAGATATTTCCGACGCTTCTCGGTTTCGGCTTTCACGAGACCCTCGTCATGAGGGATAGTGACATCCACTAGAAATACCCTCGACTGCGACCGATCCCATACCACGATATCAGGCTTATTCGCTAGAATAGTCCTGTCCGTGATAACGGATCGGTCCCAATAGATTTTGGCACGGTCGTTTTCTAGGATTGGCTCCGGCAGATACTTGTAATACGGCAGCCTCTGTTGCAAGAGTCCGCATTTTAGAGCGAGCTCCTGATGCAGGATTTTGGCTGCTTGGTTGTGTCTGTGCAAGTACTCAGTGTTAGCAAGAGCCGAACAACCGGAAATAACATGCCTAAGTGACTCTCCGGGACGGCCACATGCTCGACAAACGTCTGTGGTACCGTCCTTTAGGATGTATTTCCGATAGTTCCGCGTCTTGATAACCTGGTCTTGTATTGCACAGACAAAACCTTCGGTTTCCCCAAAGAGGTCCCCGAAACGCAGCCAATGCAGGGAGGCTTTACGGTCCACGAAAGGTTCGTGAAGTACCTTGTAAAACCTCCCATGCAGCTCCTTCTCTTTCCATACGGACTCCCGATCAGAGGTGCTAAGTACCTCCGGGGTTCGCCAATCCTGTGAGGCCAACGATAAGGGAGTCAGTCCTTTATCACTAGCGACCACCTCTCCCCCAATACTATCATCCGTCATCGTCAAAAAATAGTTTCTGAGGTTGCATACCTCGCGGTTGTGCATGGTTTTGGCACTCAAGAGGCCTCGACCACCACATTTCCGCGGGATATACAATCTCATAACCGACGACCTCGGATGATGCATTCGATGAGAGGTCATCATCGTGCGGACTCGTCTGTCCAGAGCGTCGAGTTCGGTCTGAGTCCATCTGAGCACGCCAAATGTGTACATCAGTACAGGCATGACCCAGGAGTTAATGGCTCGGATCTTATTAACGCCTGACAAGTAGCTATTAAGCACACTTTTCAGGCGTTCATAAAACTCCTCGCAAACACCCTGTTTCACGTCTGCCATCTTCACACCGATGGTTTGTGACATGCCCAGATACCGGTATGTTTCAGCCTCGGAGAGTGCCCTCAAATGATTGGTGCCGACATCGACACCATCAGAGTGCACGACATGCCCCTTCTCAACATGGATGACCGCACACTTATCGACCCCGAGCTCCATCTTGACGGAACCACTGAAATCATTAGTGATCGTCAGTAGCTCCGCCAATCTGTCAGCCGTGGGGGCGTAAAGTTTCAGGTCATCCATATAAAGGAGATGAGGCAAGCGTGGTCCGCCTCTCCGAAACTGAAAGCCCGTCCCCGAATTCTCCAAGAGTGTGCTTAGAGGATTCAGGGCCAAGCAAAACCAAACTGGACTCAGGCAATCGCCCTGGAAAATCCCTCGCCTTATATCAATTTGGTCATCCGCGTCCGTCATCCGCTGACCGTCTAAACTCAGGATCGTTCTCCAGCACCCCATACATTGCCCGAGGAAGTGTCGAACTGCACTATCAATTTTGTACAGCTCGAGGACCCTCATGAGCCATGTATGAGGTACCGAATCGAACGCTTTCCTGTAGTCCATCCAGCCAGCGGAGAAGTTCCGGCGGTTGCGTTTGACCAGTTGGCCTACGACCGCGTCGATGAGGAGCAGCTCCTTGCTACCGCGACTACCGCCCCTACATCCGTTCTGAGCTCCAGAGATCACATTGTTATCAACAATGTGTTGAGTAATCTTGGAGCTCAGAACGGATGTCAAGGTCTTGTAAATTGTACAAAGACAAGTAATGGGGCGGTATTGTGATGGATCCGCGGTAGCATCGCTCTTTGGAGCTAAATGAGTGACCCCAGTAGTTAAGAAGTTCGGGAGCGTCCCACTCTCGAGGGCGCTTTGGAACTGACGGGCGAGAGTAGCGTGACAGCGCGTGAACCCCTTCAACCAGTAATGGTGCAATCCGTCCGGCCCCGGACGGATTATTATTATTATTATTATTTACTTTATTTACAAGTAACAATGACTCAAGTGTTAGTAACAGTGGGAAATCTTAACCTAATGTTAGTAGTCATATACAATATGGACACAATTAAAGATAATATAGATAATAGAGTTATGTACAGCGTATAAATAATATGTACAATTTCCTAAAATAAATGTACACGTTTGGGAGCCTGGAGACTAACGCAGTGTGATATGTACATTGAGTCTAGCCGACCCCCTATCATGCTGAGGATGCTGTTGGAGCTGGCCCGCACCCTACAGAGCAGCGAGCAGCAGCGTTTCCGCATCGTCGCGTAGAAACAGTCTACGCGGGCTTCCGCAAACATACCCGAGGCACTGCAGAAACGGGGCAGCCCCAACAGAATCCTGAACGCGTCATTATATTGAACACGGAGAGCGCTGTACGATTTTTGGGTATATCTGGCCCACAGGCTGCACGTGTAAAAAGAAGTGCAATAGGCTCGAAACAAAGTAGTTTTAACACTAGTTGTAAGTGACGTCCACGCCTGAAACAGGTTCTCTAAAGATTTTCACAACGACCGGTCCTGTGCTCTGCCCTCATGCGTCGTTCAGGGATAATAATTTCATGTGGGTATTTTATAAAACCCTTATTATTTACATAGCACATCACCCCATATAAAAAAAAAGCAGGAGGCATGTCAGCACTGACCTCTATGGCCCGCATCGGCCTATAACTCCGCTTCGCTTGCCAACTCTGACAATGTGCTGTGCATGCACTAGTATTCAATGTACACATCATAGTAGTACTCAGTTTAAACTGCAACGATTGTGACTGTTTCAGGCCGATTTTGCAAATGCGCTGATACGTAATCCTTTTTCACCGAGAAATAAAAATAAGAACTTGATATTACTGTCGTTTGGATTGGTCTCCAGGTCTCGATATTCATCTTTAGGTCGCTGCTAGGACCGATACGCCTTGTTTTTTTTTATCTTTAAGGTAACACTACTGACGTAATGGAAATTACGCGATTTGAAGCTGAACTGAGACTAACTGTCGACAAATACACAGTAACTCTAAAGAAATTCTTTTCCCAGCTTTAACTCCGAGCGATTTTTGAATAGAAGCACAATTGGTAACAATTGCCTATTTTTTACCTATTAATATACTTTATGTTTTTTTCCGTTAGAATCAAATAAAACGATACTCGGTATGTCTGTAAAAGGGTGCTAGAAATAAAACTATAAGCCAATTAATTCTATATGGCGCGTTATCTTACAACGTGTAATATACCAAAACGCAATGCATGTGTAATGGACTGAAAAAGATGCGTTTACGGGTCCATAAGTTAGTGACAATAGAGTAAGTTTAGTGACTTAATAAATTAGTGTTATCTTAGCGAGGTTTGATAGTTATACGCAGACAGTTATGGTGCGAGATCGGCAGAAACCGTTGAGGTGAAATCCTTGCGTGGGATATTACCGTCATTATGGTCAGAAATATCCGTAGTAGTTTAGCGGCGGGGTTGAGTAATTTTTTTGTTCTGCTTGGCTAGCGTGAGCGACTTTTTAACTAGATATCCCGTGGTATAAAACAGCCATCTCTTTCACATTTCAAAAGTATCGTATACTTATCTCGTTCTAACATAAAAGCTCACGTTACAAATTACGAACTTGCTACGATTTTGAATGTTTTTGTTCATGAAAACCTCATGTGGGGATTATTAATAATAATAAAGGATAAATAAAAGAAAGAAAAATTTCGACATAGGCGGGAATCGAACCCGCGACCTTTTATCCTATTTATCCTTTATTTATTAGTAATAATCCCCACATGAGGTTTTAATGAACAAAAACATTCAAATTATGTGATTGTTAGGCCTTCCGAATTTGTAAAAACTTTGGAGGTAGGGAACGCAAACACTACTTAAAAGTGTAAAAGAGACAAAGGATAAAAGAATTTCGCACTGGCGGCTATTGACAAGGTAGATCAATTGGCAGAGCGACGGGGGCGTATACCCGAGGTCGCGGGTTCGATTCCCGCCTATGTCGAAATTTTTCTTTCCTTTATTTGTTAGAACTTGCTACGATTCGTGCTACTATGCCTAAGTTAATGTGTATTTATTGCTGCATATAGTGGGCCTAGAATAACACTAACCAATTTCTTTCCATGTGTGTCGTAAGAGTGATAGTTAGGGGGTGTCCATAAATTACGTGAGGTGATTTGGGAGATTGCTGTGTAGTGTCGGCATAGAATAGCACTACCCCATCTCTTCCCGTGGGTGTCGTAGAAGTCGACTAAGGGAAAAGGGCTTTTTTCATCTTCGCCCCTACACCAATCCAAGGTCTGCCGTGCCGAGGGATGCGTGGCCAGGGGTGAGCCTGGTCGTTAGCGTGCCGTCGTCCCGGAGCCTGGTGAACTCCGGGTACTAAATAACCTTACCTAGTCAAGCGGGGCTCTGGCTAGGCGGACAGTATATTTCCCTTGCTTAACGTGGGAACCGAATGTGTTTAGAAACTACAATTAAACGCGGTGGCGGCGATGTGGCTCGCCACTCATCACGCCGTGGTTCCTCACGGGGCGAAAAGTGGGCTAAAGAGACCCGCTTTAGTACGATGAATGTGTGTGGAGGGATGCATGAAAAATTAGATGAAGTATGTTTGATTATGGAAGAAAGAAAACTAGATTTTCTGTGTGTAAATGAAACGAAGCGCAAGGAAAAAGAGGTTTCACAACTTGGCCCATTTACAGCTATCTGGTCGGGAGTTGCCGAGAGTGACAGAGCTTGCCAAGGCGTGGGACTTCTGATATCTGAAAGGATGGCTAAGTGTATGAAAGATTATGCGTGTGTGAGTCCAAGGCTCCTATGGATAAAGGTGAAGGTAGGGCTTGTCCGGATGCGCATAATTTGCGTTTATGCTCCGGACATGTCCAGATCACTATCCGAGAGGGAGGAGTTTTGGAATCTGTTAGACGATGTTGCGAATGGGTGTGATGAAAATGAGAAAATTGTTATGTTAGGAGATTTTAATGGTTGGGTTGGTGTGTCACGCAACGGTTGTGAAAGAGTTTTAGGAAAGTTTGGTGATAAAAGAGTGGACGAGAATGGTGAGAAAGTGATTGATGTATGTTTGGAGAGGAATCTTTGTGTTACGAACACGTTGTTTGAACACAAAGATGTCCATATGTATACTAGACAGAGAGGAAGCGAGAGAAGTATGATAGATTTTGTGATAGTGGATGAAAGGCTAAGAGCAAAGGTTGTTGACACCAGAGTCCATAGGGGCATTAACGTTGGCACAGACCACTTTCTCGTGATATCACGATTAAGGGGACTGTGCACGCGTTGGCGTCACAGGACCAAAGTGTCGACAACTGAATTTGCGAGAATAAAAGTGGAGAAATTGGAAGAGGATGAAAATATTAGAGATGAATATATGAAGAAATTGGACGACAGGCTAAGTTGCGTGGAGATGAAGGATGAATTGGAAATAGAAGAAGTATGGGATGTGCTCAAATCGTCAATGGTTGAATGTGCGACGGAAGTATGTGGATTGAGTAAAAGAACAAATAGACCACCAACAAGTTGGTGGGATAAAGATGTGAAAGAGGCAGTTGGAGATAAAAAGAAAGCTTGGTTAGATTTACTAGCGATTAAAGCTAGTAAACGAATGGATGCGAGAGTAACAGATGATGTAGTGAAGAATAGTGAAGATGAATATAAGAGAGTTAAGAATGAGGTTAAGAAGAAAATAGAAAAGAAAAAGCGTGATCTGATAGAATGGTGTGAGAGGAAACTCTCTGATAATTTCCGGAATAACCAAAAGTTGTTCTGGAAATATATCCGGAAAGAAAAGGGAGTTTCCCAAAACACGAGAGTGAATGTTGTGAGAGATGAACAGGGTGAATTGGCGACGGATGAAAGTAGCATAAGACGAGTATGGAAGAACTATTTTGAGGGACTCTTTGAAAAAGAGGATTCATCCATTTCTTCGCCAATCAGCAGTAATGTTGATTGGAACGACGTTATGGGTGACTTTAGTGACAGTGAGATCAGTATGGAAGAAATAATGAAAGCAATGAAAAGTATGAAACTAGGGAAAGCGGCAGGGTATGACAGGATAAACACTGAAATGCTGAGGGCTGGTAAAGGGGTGGTGGCTTCCTGGTTGTACTTCCTTTTCCAAAAATGCTGGTCGAGTGGCAAAGTGCCACAAGACTGGTGCAAAGCGGTAATTGTGCCTTTATATAAAGGAAAGGGGTCACACCAGGAGGCTAGAAACTACCGTGGAATTAGCCTACTCAGCATTGTCGGTAAATTGTATGCAAAGGTTTTGATTGAAAGAGTGATGAATGAAACGGATGATAATATTTGGGATGTGCAAGCAGGATTTAGAAAGGGAATGGGATGTATGGACCAAATCTTCTCTTTAAGGAGCATCACCGAAAAGTTCTTAGCTAAGAACCGAAAGGTGTATTGCTCCTTCATTGATTTAGAGAAGGCGTATGATAGGGTGGTAAGAAAGTGTTTATGGGAGGTGTTATCCAAGTTCGGCTTGGGGAGCCAACTTATACGTGCACTGGTATCACTCTATGAGGATTCCAGTGCATGTGTGAGAGTAAACGGGGAAAATACTGACTGGTTCGGGATCTCTCGGGGTGTCCGACAGGGTTGTGTAGCTTCCCCGTGGCTCTTCAATTTGTTCATGGATGACTGTTTAACAGAGTTGCGTGAAAGTGATTATGGATTGAGAATGGGTGGATTCATCATTAAATGCCTCTTATATGCCGACGATCAAGTGCTACTTGCATCATCGGTGGAAGAGCTGCAAGAGATGATGAATATTGCATGTGCGTCTTTTGAAAAAAAGGGAATGAGGGTGAATGTGGATAAAACAAAAACTATGGTTTTTGAGAGAGAGGTGAATATGACCGAATGCGTGATTGAGATTAATGGTAAGAAAGTGGAACAAGTGAAAGAGTTTGTATATTTGGGAAGTTTGTTTACTAGGGATGGAAAGTGTGATGAAGATATCGAGAGAAGAGTGAAAAAGGGTAATGCGGTAAATGGAGCACTGGATAGTCTAATGTCTAGTCAGTCGGTGTCTGAAAAGGCCCGAATGGCTGTGCATGATGCTGTCCTCGTTCCTACGCTTATGTATGGCAGTGAATGTTGGGTGTGGCAGAAGAAGCATGAAAGTAGAGTGAATGCAGTAGAAATGAGATCCCTTAGAAAAGTGTGTAATGTAAGGTTATGTGATCGTGTGAGGAATGATGTGATTCGTGAAAGGTGTGGTGTAAAAGATGATATTGTTAGAAAGATAGAAAAAGGAATGTTGAGATGGTTTGGGCACATAGAGAGGATGGATGACAGTAAATTAGTGAAAGAGATATATAGAGCCAATGTGGAAGGTAATGTTAGTAGAGGACGACCTCGGAGGACACATTTGGATCAAATAGAAAATGTGCTCAAAAAGGCAGGTGTCCGCAGTATGAAGAATAAAAGAGCATGTATGAAAAGATTGATGGATGTAAACGAAGCCAGAGAGGTTTGCCAGGATCGTACAAAGTGGCGATCGATAGTCTCTGCCTACCCCAATGGGAACTAACGGCGTGAGAATATGTATGTATGTATGTATGTGATTTGGGAGAGGGGGGGGGAGAGGGGGTCGAGTCAAATCTCATCTAATACAACTGCATCGCCAAAAAAACCCTTAAAAGCCAAAGAAATCTAAGCATGCTGAAATAGGAAAGCCTAATTTTTGGGTAAGAGTAGATTAGCTTCGCGCATGCAAAAGCTGTAAGCAAATTGGTATTGTAGTCAACCTGTGTGTAGTTGGCAGCCAAAACTGGCAGCCATTATAATACGACTAATTTTTTGGTTCCATTTGCCAGAATAACATGTAAATCAACTATTTTCACTAGTCACTATGTTATATGTATCCATACTCATTCGGACATACATCCATATCCATCTGTAGAGAGTGCACATGCCTGCAGATAAAATAAAATAAAGCCTATGCTTTTTACTGCAACTATGTGCCGCTCCAGAAAAACCCTCACCTTTCCCAAACTAGAACCTGTAACATTTTGTGATTACATTCATTATATTTTGTGATTACATTTAGCCAGTTTTGGCTGTCAACTTCACACAGGTTTGTAGTCAGTAATTTAGGTTCAATGTATTCTAATCAATAAAGTTTTTCGGCAATCGGCAAATTCTATACAAATCTACAAGGTCACTTAATAAACAAACCACTAACTCATTTCCTGATAGCTTACTTTTAAAACAGTCCCGCGACGCGGTAAACAAAAATATCATTAAAATTCCCGTATAAATGGTCTCGACAAACAAATCTAAGAGAGGATATTGCAAAAAGCATAGCTCAGCATTCGCTACCGGTGTAGACCACAGAACTTCAAGTTAGTGCTTTTGACGAGGTCTTGTATTATGGAAGTCAGCTCTCCTATTAAATTTATAAGTTATCTTTTGATAAACTTAGTTTAAGTGGAAACAAACTTGAATAAGTTCGGGTTTGAATTTTGAACGCGGTATGCCTGTGTGTGCAGTAATGTAGTATTGGGTTAGAATAGCATTAATCTAATTCTTTTCGTTTATATCAATATAGGCGAATTTTAATTCAATATTCAAAAGGACATTGGGGTTTTAAAGTGAGGATGAAGGCTTAGACCCTTCACCAACCCGCTTTAATCTTTCAATCTTTTCCCCATTTTAATTTCAAATGTGGCTTACCAACCATAGTCATATATTAATCTAACCTGACTTGAAGTTATAAATACGAAAAAGTCCGTGTAGTGTCGGCTTAGAATAGCACTACCCCGTTTCTACCGATGGGTGTACGTAAGAGGCGACTAACGGTATTGGGGCTTTTAAGGGATTTTTGGGCGATGCGGCTGGGGACCCATCACCAACAACCTTTACTTTACCGTCCTTTCCCCACTCAATTTTCCAAATGTGGCTGAGGAATTTCTAATTCCTTTGCTCTGGCTACCCCTTCTAGCGATTTATAGCCGTGAGTGTATGTATGTATGTAAATACGAAAAAGGAGTAGCCAGCATTTTAGAATAAGAAAGTCTTTAGCCACTTTTGTAAATGTTACGCATTTAATTATTCTAAAACCACTGAAATTCAATTATCTGATAAGATTTAGATAAAATATATTTCCTGAAAAGACCTTTTCTTGTTTTGTTCATTATTGCTATTTATTGCTTAAATGGTTTGTGGTGACATGACTTATTTCGATTGTACTTTGAATCCAGTTTAAAAAGAATGAATTGTATGTTTGCTTCTATGTTTTTCACCTGGTTTGTCCATACATACATACATATACTCACGCCATTAACTCCCATTGGGGTAGGCAGAGACTATCGATCGCCACTTCGTACGATCCTGAAAAACCTCTCTAGCTTCGTTTACATCCATCAATCTTTTCATACATGCTCTTTTATTCTTCATACTTCGGACGCCAGCCTTTTTGAGCACACTGGTTTCTCCGACCGATATAAATTGAGATAAACATGAGAAACAAATATTGCCAACTAATCGATATTTAATTTTTGATACTCGAACATGATCTCCGTGTATTAACCCCAAAAAGGGGTAACCAGGGCTTCAGAATTAGATAAATATTTTTCTTATTCTATTTTCATTTAATAATTTCTTCAGAATTAGCTATGTTTAAAAGTCGATTGAGGAGAGGATTGTAAAGTTAATGTTGTTAAATATGAGTCTACAGCTGCATCGCACAACAATCAGTTAAAAAGTAAACTGCATTGCCCTTTACGTCACCCGCGAAACATATTTAACATTTTTAAATATAAGATGATATCTTTCCTCACACCCCATATATGTCCCCACCGAGGGGCTCGAGCTTCCCTAAATAGGGCGATTTGGCTATTTAGGTTAGTAGTAATTTTACTACACTTCCCGTCGATGTTAGGTAAGATACACATAACATACAAACATACATACATATACTCACGGCTATAAATCCGAAGAAGGGGTAGCCAGAGCTAAGGAAGAAGAAGTTCCTCAGCCACTTTTGGAAAGTTGAGTGGGGAAAAGATGGCAAAATAAAGGTTGTTGGTGATGGGTCTCCAACCGCATCGCCCATGAATCCCTTAAAAGCCCCAACACCGTTAGTCGCCTCTTGCGTACACCCACCGGCAGAAATGGGGTAGTGTTATTCTAAGCCGACACTACACAGCAAAATTAGCTAATTTTATATTTAATTGCGCTTAGTTGGAGTTATTTTTAGCATTCAAGTTTGAATTGTCAAATAAATCAACCACTTATTACGAATTTAATAAAATAAATGTAAAATAAACCAAACTTCGGAAATAATTAAATTCTTTACTACTCTTCATGTCTACTCTTCACGCCAAAAACGATAATTGGCAAGCGTATCTCTTCTACCCATACCATATTAACATTTATTTCTATCTCGCTCGCACGCAACGAATATTCGGATTTTGACATTATATAGTATTTTCTAAGACTTTCACGATTGCACATTATAAAAAAAGAAAAACAAAAACTTCAAATTAAAAACTAAACAGAAAAATTAAATATTATTTTTTTTTATTTAAAAAAGAACCGCCTTCAAAAATCCAACTGAAAAGTATAAAATAATTTTTATTTATTTTATTATGTACAACTCTATTCAACTTCTTCTTTTTGAAGTCGGTGCCAAACCAATTTTCATGACAAAGAAGAACGAATATTAGTGGCCCGCCCAAGTTGAGTGAGTTCTCCACCCCATCAGCGTATGTCATCCTTATAAACCTTCCTTTTTAATCAATTAATAAAAAAATTCGCATCAAAATTCATTTCGTAGTTTTACAGATTAAAGTATACATAAGGATGTCCCTATATCCCAGACAGGGAGAGAGAAAGCGACTTTGTTTTATACTATGTAGTGATTTAGATTCTCGATCGTCTTTTTACAAAGTGTTAGAAGTATTGGTTGTGCCAACTCGGTGCATGCATGTCTCTGTCGAATTGTTAATTCCGTTAGTTTGAAATCTGATAATCTTACATAACCTAACCTAACGTTAGTTTACTATCTTGCTATCTATCTAAAATTATAATTTACTAGTATTGACAGTTTTACGGTGACATGTATATTATGATAATTTCTCTGCGGAGTGCGACGCATGCACACCAGGCTAAGCACCGCTCACTGTCCCCCAATTCCATCCTTTATAAAGCGACGTCGTTGCGAGCGGATGAAATTTCTTGATTTTTGAGCGCGATTGTGTTACCTACTGTTGTTGAGGCACTATCGATTGATTTATTATTCGTATGGTTTTCTCTATGTAGCAATTTTCATTTTGGATTTGTCTGTTTGGCACCGACTTCAAAAAGAAGAAGTTGAATAGAGTTGTACATAATAAAATAAATAAAAATTATTTTATACTTTTCAGTTGGATTTTTGAAGGCGGTTCTTTTTTAAATAAAAAATAATAATATTTAATTTTTCTGTTTAGTTTTTAATTTGAAGTTTTTGTTTTTCTTTTTTATTTTATACTTTTTAGTGATAAGTTCTTAAATCACTCTGAGTTTTATTAGTGAATTAGTGATAGTTTTTTAGAGATAAGTTTTACTGTCCGTTTATTTTATAGTTTTTTTAACAGGTAGTTATAATATTTGTTATTATGACTTTAGCTTACTTGTTACTATTTTGTTTACCTGCGGGCCTAGATAGAAAATCAAAGGATGCTTTAAGGAAAAGTCGCGTAAGGGAGAACGAAACACCCATCGAAAAAAAACAAAGACTTCAGCAGGGCAAGCACGAGCCGTATTTAAACTAGTTATCGCGTGGGATAAAGCAGCCATCTTTTACGCACTTACTTAGTATCGTATACTGCCATCTCATTCTAACCGTTATCGTGTCGATAACTCGTGCTTGCCCTTCAGAATGAGAGAGATCGTCAGCGTGCTGCTCTTGCTGCCGAAACAGATGAGCAAAGAGAAGTTCACCTATCACAAATGCGAAGAAACACTCTTACATATATGTAGCGTTGAGTCGTGTAAAATCCCTTGATGAGATGGCTTTAAGTGATATAGATTCAAAGAAATTACTTAACCATCCCCATGACGAAAGAGCCTTGATTGAAATGACCAGGATGAAAAACATGATGTTGCAATATATATTTTTTTCTTCAATATAATTAAGAGTAATTTATTCATGTTTTTATATACTTTTTTGTTTAATAATTTAGTAACTCTGTTTATTACTAATAAAAAAACTTTATTAACATATATTGATAAATCTCTGTCTAGTATTGATAACTTTACATACCTACATACTTATATTTCAAACTAAGAAACCTCCTTTTTTTCGAGTCGGTTAAAGAACTTAAATCCTCTCCTGAATGTAATAACATAAACTGATAACTCTTTGTCTAATAATAACTAAGAACCTTCAAACTTACATACATACTTATAGGTGAAACTCAGAAACTCCTTTTTTGAGACGGTTAGATCACTAAAACCTTGTCCTGAAAGTAACAAGTAGTTTTCTGAAAATCGCATCTAAATAGCTTAAGCGAAACGCGAGATAATCGCCGACCAACATACATACATGCAGGTCAAACACAGAACCTCCTTTCTTTTAGAGTCGGTTAAATCACTTAACCCATCTTCTAAATGTACCGAATACTTTTCTGAAAACCGCATCCAAATAGCTTAAGCCAAACGTGAGATAATCGCGGACCAACAGACATACATACAGGTCAAACACAGAACCTCCTTTCTTTTTTTGGTCGGTTAAGGCACTAAAACCTTCTCCTAAATGTAACGAATACTTTTCTGAAAACCGCATCCAAATAGCTTAAGCCAAACGTGAGATAATCGCGGACCAACAGACATACATACAGGTCAAACACAGAACCTCCTTCCTTTTTTTGGTCGGTTAAGGTACTAAAACCTTCTCCTAAATGTAACGAATACTGTTCTGAAAACCGCATCCAAATAGCTTAAGCCAAACTCGAGATAATCGCGGACAATTATACATACATACATACATACATACATACATACATACAAACAATCGAACTGAGAACCTCCTTTTTTGAAGTCGGTTAAAAAACAAATTTTGACTTTCGGATATTTTAATCGCGTGTATTACATGGTTTTTTAAAGCCCGACGTTTCGAAAACTTTTCAGTTATCATGGTCACGGGAAGACAGAGGTGTTATTTGTCATTATACAGTACTATAAAATTATTAATACTAACTACCTTCACAAAATTTAAGTTACATTTGCGTTTAATATTTGCTATGTACAAAAAGAGCTAATGTTATCCGGAGTCTTGCTAGTGTTTTTCCCTTGCTAAGTTGTGATTGAAGTTTGGATGTTTCTTTATTTCAATAGATTCGCGTATCATTCTAGGTATCAATCGAACTTTGAAAAACCATGTAATAACACGCGATTAAAATATCCGAAAGTAAAAAGTTGTTTTAATTTTGACATTACAGTTCTCGATGTAAAAAGTAAAGCCTCAGAGCTTAATAGTTCGTCAGAAAGAACATTCTTCATCATAACCACATTACGAAGTAAAAAACTTGCATTCCTGTAGGTCTGACTCACAACTTGAACTCACTTATCCTGCATAAGCAGCAGTGGTTTTGCCACTTAACTATCACAGTTACGTCAATTAAATACTGGCTTTTTTTAAAATGTGAAATATTAGGGGTAAATGTGAAACGTATCGGACAGTATTCTGTTTTTGAGAAGCCTGCTGTCAACTATCAACTCTATGTACAAAACCTGCGTGGTCTGCTACGAGTATAAAGGACTACGAATTATCGTAGTAATTTCGTGTACGATAAGTATTATACCTACGTTAAAAGATACGTTCAATTTACGCAATTTGTTAATTTAATGCGCTTTAAGTGATATTTGAAAGTATGGTTCTGAAATGGAAAAAATGCATTGATATTTATATACGTACATAACTTTTTGCCTCCGATACATATTAATACATACATACATATATTTACAATGCTCACCTCAAAAAAGGTGTATTCAGAGCTTCAAAGCCACGAACTCCTCAGCCGCATTGGCAAATTGATAGGGGACAACATGGTAGAAATAAATGAATAATAGATGGGTCTCCAACCGCATCTCCCAAAAACCACTTAAAAAAGCCCTATACCCTTTGTCGCCTCTGACGACACCCGTAGCACATTTTAATATCATTAAGATATTCAGCATTTGTCGTTGAAAAATCACTTTTATAACCTCGTAGTACTGTTAAGTAAGTAGTAATAAGTAAAATTTATCACATTTTTAAGTCCATCAACAACAGATGCTTTTCTTCTCTTTAGGCTAGTGATAAAATACACAAATATATAAAACATACATATACTCACGGCTATAAATCCCTAAAAGGGGTAGCCAGAGCTGAGAAATTAGAAATTTCTCAGCCACTTTTGGAAGTTGAGTGGGGAAAAGATGGTAGAATAAAGGTTATTGGTGATGGGTCTCCACCCGCATCGCCCAAAAATCCCTTGAAAAGCCCCAATACCGTTAGTCGCCTCTTACGTACACCCACTGGAAGAAATGGGGTAGTGCTATTCTAAGCCGACACTACACAGCTTTTAAGATTAGTATACACGATAAGTATAATATACATCATTTCCGATTACAAACCCAAACTAAAGTTAAATACATTGAAGTTTTCAAAATAATTATACGCAAATGAGTACTGTTTGACTTCTAGCATTTAAAAATATACATAGATTTTAATAATATTCATATAATGAAAACATCGTCGGCAAGTACGCATCGTTGAATTTCAGAATGTTTGATGGCACTTGTAGCACCATGTGCTGCGAGGAAGTGCGATGCAATCCATAAATATTATTATAAAATATTTATTTTAATACTTTTGAACCGTTCTTTTACATATTTTTGCTAACATTAATATAGGATTATGATGTATTGAAAAATTCCTCAGAGAAATCATACTTGTGAACATCACGCGACTTTTAAACCTGGTGTTCAGAAACCCACTTGCATATAATTTAAGTGTGTAAACATAATCTCCTAATTATTCTTTGGACTATAGGTGCACATACATACGTATATTCACGGCTGTAATTCCATAGAAGAGGTAGCCAGAGCTTCAGAAACAAAAATTCCTCATCCACTTTTATAAGTTGAGTAAGGAAAAGATTATGAAATAAAGGTTGTTGGTCTCTAACTGCATCGCCCAACAACTCTTTTAAAACCTCACGATACGATCACTCGCGGTTAGAAATGGGGTAATGCTATTCTACGCCTACTTATAGAGGGAAGTATATATATGTGCAGCTTTTATTTACCATCCATCAAGATACAACTTTTTTTTAAGATTTACAATAGAGATTACAATTTATAATAATGAACCGTGAAATATAATGAGTGACCTCAGCACCATCGCGGTAGACAAGGCTGTATATAATGAGGCTATGTCGTGACATGTGGACGTTAGGAAGACACTGCACACCATCCATAGATGGAATATTCAAATATCACTTGCCGCTCACTACTAACTGGCGGTTACATGTTTTAAATGGTTATGGATTGTCACATGACCGTGGTAGCTCAATGGGTAGAACACAGCTTATCATTCAGACTTATAAATGTTCATACAAACTGTATGTCTGTCTATTGGTTGTTGGGTAGTCAAGAGTTTCTATAACTTTGAGTACTATTAACATCCCTACGCTAGTATTATTACTTAACACGAGAGTGTGTGAGAAAAGTGTGTGCCACGCACTGGCAGACGCAGTGTGGGGCGCCCTCCAGCCCGCTGGACCGACGACCTAAAGCAGGTGGCCGGGAGTGGTTGGATGAGGCTGGCCGAGGGTAGGAAGAGGTGGCGCGCCATGGGAGATGCCTATGTCCAGCAATGGACTGTGGGCTGATGATGTGTGAGAAAAGAACTCCTTGTGATAATTCGTATTTTTACCTGTTTTGATGGAAAGGAGGTGAATTTGAATTTGTGTAATAAATCTAACTTCTGTTAAACTTATTTCTTCGTTTTCCCCAGATACCAAGATGGATCCGACAGAGGGGTAGACATCGGTATGGCGGGGATGCCAGTACTGGGCAACAGCGTCGGCGTGGGGGAGCAGTCCAGAACTGGCAGCCATGGTAAGGAAATATACATACAGAAATATACTCCCACATACATACATACATATTCTCACGCCGTTAGTTTCCATTGGGGTAGGCAGAGACTATCGATCGCCACTTTGTACGATCCTGGCAAACCTCTCTAGCTTCATTCACATCCATCAATCTTTTCATACATGCTCTTTTATTCTTCGTACTTCGGACACCTGCCTTTTTGAGCACATTTTCTATTTGATCTAAATGTGTCCTCCGAGGTCGTCCTCTACTAACATTACCTTCCACATTGGCTCTGTGGGAACAGCAAAGATATACTGGCCAGTACACCCTGCTGTGTACCAACGTAGAATTTGTATTTATTTTTAGCTAGAGAAACATTTCGATAACGCGATGTACGATTATTTATGACGCCGCTAGTGTGCGAGCGAGTTCGCCGTCTAGCGGTCGCCACAGTACTCCCCTCCCAGTCGATAGACGATATCGAAGAGCTAGGAGGTACCTGTTACCAATAGTAGAGGGACTAGTGTGCGAGCGAGTTCGCCGTCTAGTAGTAGAGTGCAGTGTGAGCAGTGAGGCAGAGAAGCGTGCCAGTAGATGCTCGGTAGGATGAGTAGAGTCGTTTGGTAAGGTAAGCGAGGAGTATAGGATATGGGTAGATTGAGAAATATAGTAGAAAGATTCGTCATGTTGTTGTCGGGGGTCACCACTGTGGGAACAGCTAAGATATACTGGCCAGTACACCCTGCTGTGTACCAACTTAGAATTTGTATTTATGTTTTAGCTAGAGAAACATTTCGATAACGCGATGTACGATTTTTTATGACGCCGCTAGTGTGCGAGCGAGTTCGCCGTCTAGCGGTCGCCACAGCTCTATAGATCTCTTTCACCACTTTACTGTCATCCATCCTCTCTATGTGCCCAAACCATCTCAACATTCCTTTTTCTATCTTTCTTACAATATCATCTTTTACACCACACCTTTCACGAATCACATCATTCCTCACACGATCACATAACCTTACATTACAAACTTTTCTGAGGGATCTCATTTCTACTGCATTTACTCTGCTTTCATGCTTCTTCTGCCACACCCAACATTCACTCCCATATATATATAATATATGCAACCGTGATAGCTCAGTGGGTACAACACCGCTTATCGTGCAGACGATGAGGGTTCAAAAGCCGGGTCGGACCTACACCAATTTGTCTTTTCCAAAAACATATGTGTGGTTAATTTATCATGGTGGTTAACGGTGAGGTAAAACATCGTGAGGAAACCCACATGGCTAAGTAGTACTTTAGAAATCCCATTATGAAGTAGCTAGAGCTTCGCAATTTGCAACTTTTGGAAGGTCAGAAGGGAAATGACGGTAAAATAAAGAATGGTTGGTGATTGTACTCGAGCCTTATCGCTCGAAAATCACATTCGAAGCCCCAGAACACTAATTTGCCTCTTACGGCCCTAGGTGCTACGGTACAATACACCTTCCGAATCCAAAGTAGAGTCAATAGAGTAAGATTTAACTTATACGTAAGTTTGTGACGTTCAAAAAATAGAGAACAAATCTTCTTATTTTGAAATAAATATTTTTTATCTTTTTTTATTGGGTTTTATTATATTGGGTTGGCTGTTATGTTTAAAGAAAGAAAAGCTATCATGTTAATTTATCAATTGTTAGTATATTAGATTTAGTCTATTTAAATTAGTAAGTTAGTAACGATACAGGCTATGCCTTGTGTAGGGGACAACGACCTCTCCAATTGTAAAATCTCGTCACCTAATTACCAAATATCACCTAAAGGTACCTTTGTAATGTAAACTGTTGTTATTTTTGTTATTGCTGGTGTAAAAATAATTATTTTTCATTTTTATTTTATTCATTTTTTTTAGTAGTAATAATCTGGGCGCCAACTGATAACCAGTGTATAGGAAACTCATCAGCCTAGCTGCTTGTTACAT
The DNA here is from genome assembly GCA_963576735.1 of Bedellia somnulentella. NCBI lineage: Eukaryota > Metazoa > Arthropoda > Insecta > Lepidoptera > Bedelliidae > Bedellia > Bedellia somnulentella. The sequence goes on from OY755193.1 coordinate 8,032,936, forward strand.
GCTGTGATGGTGTATTTTTGGTGCAAAAATTCATATTTTCTTCTTTTCAATTTGTAACTTGTCAAAAACATTGTTTCAATATCGGCTTAAAATTAATACATTAGATTACATACATACATATACTCACGGCTTTAAATCCCTAGAAGGGGTAGCCAGAGCTAAGGAATTAGAAATTCGTCAGCCACTTTTGGAAAATTGAGTGGGGAAAAAGATGGTAAAGTAAAGGTTGTTGGTGATGGTTCTCCAACCGCTTTGCCCAAAAATCCCTTGAAAGCCCCAATACCGTTAGTCGCCTCTTACGTACACCCATCGGTAGAAACGGGGTAGTGCTATTCTAAACCGACACTACACTACATTAGATTGTTATGTTTATTAAGCTGTGTAGTAAAAAGCATTAGCGTCTTTATTACTTTGGATATCGCATGAGGGGGCAGGGTTATAGTAACTTTAACGACGTCCGTAGCCGAGTGGATAGGTGACTTGATGGTGGTGATAGTGGTGATAGGTGGTGATAGCTTCTCGGTCCGGAGGTTTCGGGGACGATCCCTGCCGAGAGCAACATTTATGTGATGAGCATAAACGTTTGTTTCATAGTCTTGGATGGTCTTTATATGTGTATTATATTATATTAAATGTATCGTTGAGTTAATATCCCATAATACAAGTAAGTAAGTTCTACTTAGTTTGTGGCTAACTTGATCTGTGTGTAATATATCCGTATATATTTATTTGCATATATTATTTTAAGTATATATGCAAAGTAATTAAAAAGGCATAGAAATAGACTATAAGTAGGTACTTATACTCTATTGATTATAGATGTTTATTTAAGTATATGAATAAAACTACTTTCAGATTATTATCATTTTTGTTGCAGATGCAAGCAACAGGTCCTCAAGTAGTGGTTCTCTACGTGGCTCTTCTCCTAATACACAGGTAGATTTAAATACATCATTGGGGATTGGCAGAGACGATCTATTGCTACTTTTTACGATCCTGGCAAATATCGTCTAAAGTAATATATTTTTTATACATTTCTTTTTATTCTTAATAGTTCAGACGTCTCTGCTCTTTTTTAAACACATTTTGATCAAATCCAAAACGTGCTCGTCTTTTATAACATTACCATCTACTTCCCACATTTGGCGCTATTATCCATCGATGAATCTTAAACATACATTCTGTAATGTTTTCTGCCTAGACATCCAAACTTTACGAGGTACTCCAAAGTACTTCTGCCGATCGCTGCTCTGGTTACGTATCTTTTGCAACCACGAATGTGTCGCAAGTTCCAACATTGTCACTGACAAAACTGTCAATTTGTATGTAAATTTTTGACATTGCCAGCGATAATCTTGCAATTTGCGATACAATAGACGGTCGCTACAGATAATTAATCAGGGGGCGTTCTGGTATACGAGGGGCATGCCAAAAGAAACTAGATAAGCAACAATTATAAAATTTATTCTTTATTACAAGTACCGATCTTTTCACAGTATTCACCCTGAGCACGTATACACTTTTCCATACATCTGAACCTATTGGAAAATACCTGTGACCACTCTTCTTTAGATACCTTAGAAATCTCGAAAAAAAAGGCAACTAGCGCATCTTCTTTGCTTTAAAACCTCTTCCCCTTAAGTTTTCCTTTGATTTTCGGAAACAAGTAAAAATCACAAGGCGCTAGGTCAGGGGAATATGGCGGGTGAGGGAGAATTGACACATTTTTCGAGTTGAAAAAGTCTAGTGGTTTGGCAGACGTGCGCGGCGCCGCATTGTCGTGGTGCCAGAGAAGGTGCCGGATTCCTGACTTCGGTCGCTTGTCACACCCAGCTGATATTACTGTTGGAGCACAAACTGTCACATGCCATTCGGAGTTCACCGTTCTTTCATTCTCTAGCACAACAGTAGCAATATGACCCGTTTTGCAGAAAAACGAGGCGACCATTTGTTTCTGTGTGCTTCGTGCACGGCGACATTTCGTTGGAGTTGGCTCGTCTTCAAAGCACCATACAGTCGACTGTCGCTTTGATTCGGGATCACAGTTATATAGGCATGTTTCATCACCAGTCAGAATATCATATACGATTTTTTTTCTCGGCTCCGTTGAATTTATCTATCATGAATCCACGGCATATCAAGGCACCAATCCACCTGACGGTCTTTCTGCTCATCGGTAAGTTTGTGCAGCACCCATTTCGAACAACGTATACGGAGAGAAAGGTGGTCGTGAATTATGGTTTGCATTGCTGCTGATCCAATTCCTAGTTCTCGTTCTAGCTCTACATATGTAATTCGTCGGTTTTCGCGATTAAGTTTTTCGACTGCACGAACGTTTTCTTGCGTGACCACGGTTGGCGGCCGTCCTGTCTTCGCTTCATTTTCAAGCCATCCCCGTTCTCTTTTAAATTCAGCAAACCAATTGAATACTGTTGCTCGGGAACAAGCAGACTCACCAAAAGTAGAAGCCAAAAGTTCAAAACATTCTTGAGGCTTTAAACCTTTTTTAAAGTCACAATAAATCATAGCGTGAAAATCACGTCGACTAAGCTCCATTGTTGCAAGTGAATTCCCGCCAGATTGTGTGTTCTATATTCAAATATGTCAATAAAAAACCAGCCCATAATATGGTGTTTAGCTTGCCAGTGTCAATTAAATGAGAAAAGAGTATCTAACTTCTTTTGGCATGCCCCTCGTATGTCACGAAAATTAATACATAAAATATCTATACAGAAAATACAAACGATAACGTTCTTACGAAGGCATATTGAAGACAAAACAAAGGGTATTGAGGTCGTATTGAAGGGCCTGAGGTTATAATTGGACAATGGGAAAACGATAAATAATGATAATAGAATTCGTGAACTCGACCTTGACTGAGGTTAATGAAGATGGTCAAGTGCGTGTCTTAGAAATCATTTCTGCAAATTCCAAAGTTGGGGTTTTCATACTTATTTTTACGGTTATTATTTCTAATAGGGGTAGACAAAACATGGCTGTCAATGACCAATAAGGGTAATACGAAATTTCGTCTCAATACAAGTTCTTTGCTTACTTTTGGAGGTTGTGAGAGGACTAAGGGATATATTTAAGGGTTGCTGATGATGCATTTCTAACCTGATTGCCTGCGTCATATATTTGTAGAAGTAATAAAATTATACCACCAAAAACATTCTATAAAAAACTAGCCCAGTTTCGATGGAGCTCCTGTTTATCTCTAAAAAGTTATGAAATTTAGAGTAAGTCCTGCCAAGCCTAAGGTTCCTTACTTAGATTTCTTTATAATTATAGTTTATGATAATCGCATTACACACTAAGCCCGCCGGGCCGCCTACATATGTCGGCAACTTTTTGTCGGCGGTATTGTTTTCATACATAGGATTGACATAATTCTTTCAACACAGGCCGCCGCGAAGCGTCGCGTCGCCAGGTAATGTCGATTGTCGACGGCCCGGCGGGCTTAGTGTGTATTTAGCTTTATATGACTGGCCGTGTACTTGTATCCACTAACATGTAAAGAATGTTCAACGTCCGACTATAAACTAATATTAACAATTTTCATTGAATAAGCACACCTTGTCTGAGGCCTACCCTTGGTCGGTCAAGAATTTATCTCTCATGCCTCCCCGTCCCCTTTCACTACCATTGCAAACTACCCAACCTACTCTAAGGTGATCTAAGCTCCAACAACCACATTGTACCCAGGAGCAGGAGCCGCCACCCCACGAGCCGCCAGCCGACAGACCACATCACATGAGTTCCGTATGCAATCGCACGTTCTTCATCGAGACGGCGAAAGTCGCTACTATGGTAATTATGCATCTATTTTAACATATAATTATTTGTAGGTATGTTCAAAAGTGGGTACCTACTTTGGACACTAGGTGGCGCTGTCACTTGTTGTTAAGAAGTATTGGTATCTCTGCCAACCCCTTTGGGGATAAACGGCGTGAACGTTTATGTTTACGTTTATGTCAAGTCCGCTATCACAAGCTACTGTATAAACCCTAAGTTTGAATTCTTATGTTTACGATAATTAAAATCTTTTATATCCATCGGTTAGATGAAAATGGTGATAGTAGTCGTGGCGGTTTATGATGATATGAAACAGCAAATAATAATCTCTCTTGAAATTGGAAACAAGTTGAAACAACTACACACATGCGTATTTTCATCATTATTTTTACATTCATTAGAAAAACTTGGCGTTATTAGGCGTGGAATATTTAAAAGCCTCGTTTGTATATCTGGCGTCGATCGCAGGTTCGATCTTCACTGAGCGCAATCATTTTAGTAGTAAGCCCGTACTAATATCGTCCTTCACCGTACTCAGAACAAGATAATTTTGCTTAATATGTTTGGATTAGGATGATCTTAGTACGGATCTTAGACTATATGTATGTAATTTGCATAAAGCTGATTTCAACGCTGAGTTGGATCCCATTTTCATTGCTGTGATACACAAAATTGGTGTTGTAATGTGTATTTATGTTGTTTTTGTAATGTATGTGATCATGTTGTTGTACTTTGTGTGTCTGAGTAGTGAAAATAAAATGTTTATTTATCTATCTAAATTCATAATACACCATTTTCCATCAGAGTTCCCTAACTGGCGTAGGGGTAGTAACCCACACAGCCCCGTCGTACGAAGAGCAACGCGCCAGCCCCGCCCTGCTGAGCCGCGGCACTCCCGGGGGGCGCAGCGTGAGGGATGATGGCTATTGTTCTGCTACCAGCACTCCGAGGGCGTTGGGTAAAGTTTGCATTGTTATAAGCGGGTTTGGAAATTTGTGAAAAATCTGTAACACTTCATTTCTTGTTTAAAATTGGCAACACCTTATTTTTTTATTGAAATAGGAAATTTAACAAAATTAAGAAGATTATACCATTTATGCTTCTACATAGGTATGTATCTACACTAGGTAGTGACGAAAAGTAAATATGGTAAGATGGAAAGCCGTTGCAACAAAGACAAAAAGGCCATATGACATTGGATATTACTAAAAAGATAAATCAGACAAGGTTCTGTATAGTGCCGGCTTAGAATATCACTACACCATTCTATGCACGGTTGTCGTAAGAGGCGACTAAGGGTACGGGGAATTTTAAAGCGGTTTTTGGTCGATGCGTATGCGGTTGGAAACCCACCACCAACGATACTTTATTTCTACCATCTTGTCACCTGCCAACTTCCAAACGTGGCTGAGGAGTTTCCAGCTCAGAAGCTCTGGCTACTCCTTTCTGGGATTTACGGCCGTGAGTATATCTATGCAGGTCTGTATAAAATCATAATATTTTCGTTAACATATGTTTTATATAACTAATATTAGACTCTAAAAGTTAATGCATATTCATCCCAGAGTTCAAATAGATAATTCAGATACGCCTATAGAACAGCCACAATATCATAACCTCAAAAACCTCATATTCGTTTTAAAAAGGCACGGTCATTAAAATGTAGAACAAAAGAGAGCCATTAAATATAAGGTAAAAGTTGTAACTGGCCAAAACAAAAGACGCCGACATCGTTTTGTACATCGCAAATGATACGTGCATTGACTGAATGGCTTATCTTGTACTCGTGTATCATTTGTGGTTGTTTAAAAAGTCGTTGAGACGAAAAGTACGGTCGATTGGGTTAATAAATCGCAATGTATGAAAAGATGAAAAGTTGGTAATGGAAATTTTCAGAATTGATGTCAAAAAACATTGGTAAAGTATGTTTTTAAATATCCTTGTTATAAAATTTGGTAATGAATACATACATATACTCACGGCCATAATTCCCAAAAAGGAGTAGCCAGAGCCTTAGAGCTAAAAACTCCTCCGCCACATTTCGAAGTTGATAGGGAACAAGGTGGTAGAAATAAAGTACCGTTGGTGGTGGGTTTCCAACCGCATCGCCCAAAAACCAATTAAAAAAAGACCCTTTGTCACCTCTAAGCCGGCACTACACGGCATATTGAATATTATATAATACACATATAAATAAAATCCAAAGCTAAGAAACAATCACTTATGCTCATCGTATAAATGTTGCTATCAGCGGGGATCGAACCCGCAACTTCCGGACCGAGAAGCTAGTCACCTACTACCCACTCATCATCCACGGACATCTTCTGTAGAAGTATAATAGGATTTATAACAGGATTTTTGGACTTTTTAAATGACTGTGAGAGTTTCCCCACTCAACTTCTGGCTATCCTTTCTCGAAATTCATAGCCCTGAGTTTAGGTATGTAGTGTAGTAGGCGGGTGGAAAAACTATGCATAAACAAAAAAAACGTGAACTGTACAATGTTAAATGAAATTGCGACGCAATAAATGAAATTCAAGGTTGCACCAGTCGAGCTTTCTGTTAAGTCGAGAGTAATTGAATGCAAGCTTATTGCGTCAGCTCTCACTAGATAATCATGATTTTATGAAATCCAGCGAGTGAGAGAGGAATTCAAGTCATTTTAATTCAAACACAATCTATTTTGGATTCATATATGACGGTATTTAATGGGGTGCTAGATGTTCGGATTCCTTAATATGTTGTATTTATTAAGGTTTATGCAAGTTTTAGTTAGTAATTAGTTTAGAGGTTCAGAGGTTGACTACAAAATGTAGATAGTCTTGTAAAAAAGTTTACAATCAAAAATTAACGAGTTTTAAATAAGATAAATTGTATGTCAGACGATAATTATCAAAATCGAATGAATATTTAATACTAGTGGATCGTCCCAGCTTCGCACGGGTAGCGTTGTTTTTTAAATATCTGAGGTTTCTTTCTTAAGTCACTGCTCAAGCATTGTGAAATTCAGCGCAATGTTTTCAATTTATTAAATTTATAGCACTCCCTAAACAGTGTAGTTTGGTGATTTTGAATGCGCTTTAATGAACGGTTCAGAATTTTCCGTTTAATAGCAAATTTTGGAATAAACCGCTATGAATTATTTATAAATAACAATCTAAAAAACAATTCATTATATAATTCATTATAATAATTCATTATAATAATGATGTAGGATGCAACTACTGGCGCCATTTAGTATGTTATATGTAAAATAGTAAAGATTTGGTTTTGGTCACGGGCGCGATGGCTTATTTTATGTATAATTTCGGTGTTTGTCTATCGATTTCTATGATTCTTTTTTTATTGAATAGGTAATAATGTTACCTTTTTTAAATTAGGGATGAGTGAGAGGTTTACAAACGTAAGAGTAAACAAATATAATCAGAATGTTCCGAATTGCTAAGCTATCAGGAATTACACGTGTCATTGTGAGTCAACCGTAAAAGATAGACATAAACTGTTGAAGATTTTTTTTTAGATAATTTTATGAAAAATATTTCTGTCATACATAATTTCTATGTAAGTTTAACCATTAAGTCTGCACACGTGACGGAAGCTTTAAAAATGGAGTAACTTCTCCCGTTTTCCCAAATTTTTCCCAAAATTCCCCTTTACTACTCTGCTGGAAAGTATACAAAAACCTGCGCAGGAGTATGAAGAATAATTGTACCAAGTTTCGTTAAAATCCGTCGAGTAGTTTTTGTTTCCATAAGGAACATACAAACCGACAGACAGACAGACAGACAGACAGACAGACAGACAGACAGACAGACAGACAGACAGACAGACAGACAGACAGACAGACAGACAAAAATTTTACTGATTGCATTTTTGGCATCAGTATCGATCCCTAATCATCACCTGATAGTTATTTTGAAAATATATTTCATGTACAGAACTGACCTCTCTACAGATTTATTATAAGTATAGATGATAAAGTATTACTGTATTATACGTTTTGTTCACGTTTTGTTATACAAATTTCACCCTCAACAAAAGCATAAACAATTAAATTTATAAGCTACCAGCTGACCCGACAGACTTCGTACTGTAAATTTGTTTATGCCAAACTTTAGGCATTTTTCCGGTACTGTGAGTTCAATCAGGCGTGAATATTTAAATGGGCAAATTTTTCCGGGATAAAAAGTTTTCTATTTGATAATTGGGGTCATTATCTAGCATTCTGCTAAATTTTATTCATATATACATTCTGTAATTGAGTAGCCTTTTCACCTCAAACACACAAACATCTAAACTTTCACATTTATAATATTAATAGGATAAATAATGAAGAGAAAAAATCAATCTCAATCTTCGATAGAAGCGCTGTCAATTTAAAATTGGACCGTTCTCCGATTGTTCCGGTTGGCGCGAACGCTAAATATTGGCCGGAATTCCCGCGCGAATCATCGGCATCCCATTATGGCCGCCAAGGAGCGAATACCGCTCTTATTAAGTGTTCGAATGCAAGGTATTCCCATTCACGGTATTCACTCCACTAGATGATCGGAAATTCGCTGCGCAAAATACGGAAGTATTGGATTTACATTTTATATTGACTGAGTATTTCTTGGTAGTAAAAGTCGAGATCAACTTCTTTGTGATATTTACACTTTTAATGGGTACTGATCGGTAGATTTATTGTGGTTCTGAATGTGTGATTCTGTATATAAATATTTTATATGCATGCACTAATTTCGTTTCGTAGCACTTTCCCTCCAAAACGTGTTAATTTTAAGACAATGGAATATTTTTGTTGCAATATTAATATTATTTATGAATATTTAAATTATGTATTGTGAAGGGTGGAAGCAAAATTACGTAAAATTTGTTTATATTGCTACGGCAGTTTTCGTCCAGCCCCGCGTAGTAGAATAAGCTTCGTAGACGATTATGCTGCGTAGTGATTTGAACCGTGTAGACGAGTATTTTGCTTTCAAAATCCTATCTAGAAAATTTTATTCAGTGCACAAAACACAGTAAAACAAATACTAACATTTTCTTAGAAAATAACAGTTATGTAAACAAAACAAAACCATAGATAATATACACATATTCCCCAATGATATGGCCACTGGCGCAATATGGTGCCAAAGATAATGAAGAATCAACGGCCGTAACAGAAAACATAATTAAAAATAAGCCAACAATAATAATTATGCTAGAATAAAACACTAAACTAATTACATACTCGGTCAGTCTCTAAATTGTCCGGTAAAATGAAGTAAATAGGTATGACTTTAATTTAGCTAACTTGATTGTCTTGTAAATAATCTATACTTATAATAAATCTGTAGAGAGGTCAATTCTGTACATGAAATATATTTTCAAAATAACTATCAGGGGGTGATTAGGGATCGATACTGATGCCAAAAATGCAATCTGTAAAATTTTTGTCTGTCTGTCTGTCTGTCGGTTTGTATGTTCCTTATGGAAACAAAAACTACTCGACGGATTTTAACGAAACTTGGCACAATTATTCTCCATACTCCTGGGCAGGTTTTTGTATACTTTCCAGCAGAGTGGTAAAGGGTAATTTTGGGAAATTTTGGGAAAACGGGAGAAGTTACTACATTTTTTAAGCTTCCGTCGCGTGTGCAGCCTTAATGGTTAAACTTACATAGAAATCATGTATGACGGAAATATTCTTCATAAAATTATCTAAAAAAAATCTACAACAGTTTATGTCTATCTATTACGGTTGACTCACAATAACACGTGTAATTCCTGATAGCTTAGCAGTTCGGAACATTCTGATTATGTTTGTTTACTCTTACGTTTGTAAACCTCTCACTCATCCCTAATTTAAAAAAGGTAACATTATAATCTATTCAATAAAAAAAGAATCATAGAAATCGGTAGAGAAACACCGAAATTATACATAAAATAAGCCATCGCGCCCGTGACCAAAACCGAATCGTTACTAATTTACATATTCAACATGCCGTGTAGTGCCGGCTTAGAATGTCGCTACACCTTTCTACCCACGGGTGTCGTAAGAAGCGACTAAGGGTATTGGGGCTTTTTATTAGATTTTTGGGCGATGCGGTTGGAGACCCATCACCAAAAACCTTTATTTTACTATCTTTTCCCCACTCAACTTCCAAAAGTGGGTGAGGAATTTATAATTCCTTGGCTCTGGCTACCCCTTCTAGGGAATTACAGCCGTGAGTATATGTATGTATGTATGTATATAACATACTAGATGGCACCAGTAGTTGCATCCTACAACACGTAATGATTTATTTTTTAGATTGTTATAAATACTTCATAGCGTTTTATTCCAAAATTTGCTATTAAACGGAAATGTTGAACCGTTCATTAAAGCGCATTAAAAATCACCAAACGACACTGTTTAGGGAGTGCTATAAATTTAATAAATTGAAAACATTGCGCTAAATTTCACAATGCTTGAGCAGTGACTTAAGAAAGAAACCTCAGATATTTAAAAAACAACGCTACCCGTGCGAAGCTGGGACGATCCACTAGTATTAAATAAAATACTTCAAATATTTGTTATTTTAGATCCCAGTCTCTTTCTCGATCTCAGTCAATTTATTTGCAGGATGAGGTCTGAAAGAATAATGTCTGCGAGAAAGAATGAAAGAATGAAACAACAAGATCGATGGTGTTTGTACAAACTAGATCGGTTTACAAAGGAAGTTAAAAGGGATTAAAAAGCTTGAGGCGGCGCGGCGTTTGTATATAACTGACTTCTCGTATATAACTGATTAGTTTAATATACCTTCTTTAAATTAAAATCTAATTTATAAAATTCACGTGTCAAGGGTTGTCACCAAACTCCTCCAAAACGACTGAACCGATTTAAATTTTGTATAGGTTACCGGCCAAACCCGATTTTAGGACAAACCAGTACAACCTAGGCTCAACTAGTTCTTCCTATACGCGATATGATTAACCAGTATAGCTTAGTCCAAACTAATTTGTCCTAAGGCCGATAGGGTAGACCAGTTTAGACTAGGCCAAACTAGTTCATCCTGATATAGATACGCACTCTCTAGGATAAACTGGTATGGCCTAGTCTAAACAAACATTTAGCGAAAACATTTCAATATTATTATATATTTATTTTACTTTACTTATAGGTACTTTTGCCGTGTAATGCCGGCTTAGAATGTCACTACCCCTTTCTACCCACGGGTGTCGTAAGAGGCGTCTAAGGGTATGGGGCTTTTTAAATGGTTGTTGGGCGATGCGGTTGGAGACCCATCACCAACGATACTTTGTTTCTATCATCTTGTCCCCTATCAACTTCCAAAAGTGGCTGAGGAATTTCTTATGCTGAAGCTCTGGCTACCCCTTCTAGGGTGTTATAGCCGTGAGTATATGTATGTATGTATGCATGTATGAACTGACTTACACCGACCCTATGGCCTAGGTAGATTAACAATCAGTGTTTGATGCAATAACATAGCGATTTTGATGGATTCTCTTTTACAGATCACAAATCTACTAAAGGATCAGTAGTCACACTTTCCTGTTATAAAAGTAAGTTTTTATTATTCTTTTATTTCGATAAACTTATTTATGTTTTATTTTATTCATCTTAAAATGACATTGTTCGTTCACTTCATTGTCAATGGTTAAAATGCGTTTATACTTTTTTAATAACAACTTAATTATTTACTATAATATTATTAATCATTAGATTAGATTGCAAAAAATAAAGTTTGTGTTTTCTAAAGTCATATGTATAGTTGATGTATCGTGGTTGTTAATGGTTAAGGAAAACATCGTGAGGAAATCCACACAGTCATGTGACAGTGTATACGTAAAAAACGGTGATAGGCCTGCCTGAAAGGCCTGAAAGGGGTTTCACGTGAGTACACTATCTATGCAAAACGTGGGTACTCTGAACACCAGGTGGCATGTCACGTGATTTTCAGAATTTTTAATATCTCTGCCAACCCCTTCGGGATTAAACGGTGTAAACGTTTGAGTTTGAGTATTTTAAATTCTGAAGTATATGGCATTTTTATTTTTTTTACGTTAAAAACAGTTTGTAGTGTCCTAATGTATGTAATTGGCTTGTTTTTTATCAAGCAGAATCTGTCTTAAAATTAAGATTTTTTGGTTTTGGTTTCTTTGGTTACAGAAGAACCCAAAACCCACTTAGAAGATGAATACTACAGCGAAGCAGCTAAAAAAATTAGGAGTAATAGTCTTAAAACAGGTCAGTACCTAGATTGCGCACTAAAATAAAAGATCTTCATAAGAAAAAGGATTGCTTTATAGTGTCGGCTTAGAATAGCACTACCCCACTTCTTCCCATGGATGATCGTAAGGGGCGACTAAAGGTAACGGGGCCTTTTAAATGATTTTTGGGCGATGCGGTTGGAGACCCATCCCATCACCAAAATATATTTATTTTACAATCTTTTCCCCACTTCACTTCCTATAATATTCTGATTCTGAAACTCTGGTTACCCCTTTTAGGGATTTAAATCCGTGAGTATGTATATGTATGTATGAAAGAAAGAGGATTTGCTTCAATTGAAAACCAATTCGGAAGTAAAAATCAAACACGTATAGTGTCAAAAAAATTCTTTATTTATTATATGCATGAATGTATATTTTTGTGTATCATTTAAAAGAAGATTGCAGAATAAAGGTGTAGGACACATATGGACAGTATCCGTAAGGAAGTAAACGCAGTTAGACCTTTGTTTAACTTCGTTCGGGTAGAATAAAATGTAACATAATTTTCATGAAATTCGGTTCAAAGTATCAATTACATTACAAACTTGGACAAACTTATTTTACTGATAAATAATAGGTTACACAACTGCAGAAGTTTTTAATCATTTTTGGCTTATCAGTTTTCTGACCAGAAGAACAAGCACGAGCGGTGTTTAAACTAGTTATCGCGTGCGATAAAGCAGCCATCTCTTACGCACTGAATTAGTATCGTATACTGCCGTCTCATTCTAACTCTATCGTGTCGATAAACATGGCTCGTGCTTGCCCTGCAGGAAGCCTTGCACGAGCGTTATTTAATCGTTAATCAGTCGGTTAAAATACCTGTTTTATACCACGCGTTATCTAGTTAAGAGGTCGCTCGTGCTAGCCATGCAGTAATGTTTATGATTGAAATATTTTGAATGACTACTCCCTTATTTATAAATTAACTCCTTTTAATAAGCATCAATAATAGTTACTGACGTTCTAAACCACCTCCAAAGGAAATACCCATACAAAGAGCATATATTTTTTATTTGTGTCTGTCTGTTTGTTGGTTCCGGCTAATCTCTGGAGACCTAGCACGAGCGCTAGTTTATCATCACAATATCTGATAGAATGACATGTATGGCAGTATACGATACTAAGTAAGTGCGTAAAGAGCTTATTCCATTACACTTTGTCATTGCTGAATTCAGACGCCCTTCGAAGTTACTGCCGCAGACGCTTGTTATTTGTCTACTTGCTTTGTCTTCTGAACATTATTCCACTAGTCTGAATTCAGATTCTGTGGCTTTCAGACGTCTTCATTCAGACAAATGGAATAAGCTCTTAAGAGATGGCTGTTTTATATCACGCTATATCTTGTCAAAAGGTCACTCGCACTTACTAATGTGGTTCGCTAGAGTTACAACGTATAAAAAACTATCTCTTGACAGAAAGTGGTGATGGTCGAGAGACGTGGGGTACTGGAGCAGACTTCCTGCTGTCCATCATCGGGTTCGCCGTGGACCTGGCCAATGTTTGGCGGTTTCCGTACCTGTGCTATAAGAATGGAGGAGGTAACTCTTTTTTTTAAATGTTTTTTTTATTGATTTTGTTTAGATGGCTGTCATTAAAATATGGTTTGTAGCAAACAGCGTAAGAAACTAAAATGTATACTAATGCCATCTAGACAATTTAAAACTATTGATTTGATTTTAGTTTTGGAATGGACGGGCGCCTCGTTTTAAAGACGCGATATTTTTGGGCATCCACTAAAGGTCCTCCCTCACCGGGAACACGCACGTGTACTGTAACATTTTAGATTCGTTTTAGATCATCACATTACCATAATATTCTTGTTCAGTTTCTCGGTTCTCTTCCTCCACTGATGTAATACTCAAATATATAACGTTACATTACACGCGAAGGCTCCTGGTGAGGGAGCGTCTTAAGCGTTTATCAATCAAAATTTTTATATTTCAACTTACCTCACTTTCTTCTTTGATAAACTCGTTTGACATAACTTAAAAATATATTATCCGCTAACTAAGTCTACAAACTATAATTTTTTTATTAAATTTCCTATAACCAGGTGCATTTCTCATACCGTACACTCTGATGCTGATATTCGGTGCCGTTCCGTTGTTCTACATGGAGCTGATACTCGGGCAGTACAACCGGCAGGGGCCGATCACGCTGTGGAAGATATGCCCCTTGTTTAAAGGTTAGTTTTATTCCGCTGTGGAGTGTCAGCTTAGAATAGGACTACCCAATTTCTTCTCGTGGGTGTTTGTAAAAGGCGATTAAGAATATTGGGGCTTTTAAAGTGACTTTTGTACGATGCAGTTGGAGACCCATCACCAAACCTTTGCTTTACAAAAAGAAACCCCACTCAACTTCCACAATTGGCTTACGAATTTCTTATTCCGAAGCTCTGGGTACCTCTTTAAGGGATTTACAGCCATGAGTGAGAATATGTATCTATGTATCGCTTTAAATGGATAAGTGCTCAAAACTATAGCATTACCGTATTTATGTATGTTTTTTTACATTTCGTTTTGTTACAAACTCTTCACTTTAATATTATTATTTATTTATTCCTCGGTCCATGGGGTTCAGATGCGCATAGTTTTTTTAAGGAAATGTCTGCGCGGCTAGTCTAAACTTGCGAAATCATACTTAAGTCACAGAGTGAGCATTGCAATACAGAGGAGTAATGCAGCCAGCCTCCTGGGAACCCTACACCCTAGCGGCAGTCATATTGAAAATATTTTTAGTATACTTTAATTTTGTATTTGATGTCCTGTTAATAGGTTGTAAATTGTATTTGTAAATAGAAAATACTTGAAAATATAAATAATAATAAAATGTGTACAGCATAAGTTGCATGAGAAGTGAGATACTGACAATTTTTAATTAACACGCTTTTATTAGGTCGACCTGTATGTATGTAACTATGTAATCAAATCTAAGAAAATTAATTTAACCATCTTCTAAAGTTCATAGCGTTATGAAAATTGGCAGTTGTATGTGATTTCGATGACAATACAATAATATGGTACTGTCGAGCTGATCTGATGATGGAGCCGGAAGATAGGAACTGGAACTTCATGATGGATGATCGTATCATAGCCGTGTTCGGACTTGTTAAAAAGGTCTTGTAATGAACGTTGACCATGATTAGGTTTCAAGGTCTGATGATGAAGCCGGAAGATAGGCACTAGCATTCCATGATGAAATATCGTATCATAGCCGTGTTTGGACTTGTTAGAAAGGTCTTGTAATGAACCTTGACCACGATTAGGTTTCAAGGTCTGAATACAATAATATGGTACTGTCGAGCTCATCTGATGATGGAGCCGGAAGATATTAACTGAAACTTAATGATGGATGATCGTATTATAGCCGAATTTGGACTTGTTAGAAAGGTCTTGTAATGAACTTTGACCACAAAATGAACTTTGACCACGATTAGGTTTCAAGGTCTGAATACAATAATATGGTACTATCGAACTGATCTGATGATGGAGCTGGAAGATTTGAACTGGAACTTCATTATGAATATTAGCATACGATGTATCGTTACCAACCCATAACGTCCCACTGCTGGGCACGGGTCTCTAGGGCAAGGCTGTACGGTAGACCACGCCGTGGTGTACTTAGGGTTCCGTACTTTTGCGGATGGACAGGCATATGTGGCGCTAAGTCGAGTAAAATCACTTAGTGGTCTCCAGATTGAAGAGTTAGATTGTTCTAAGCTGACAGGTAAGACACCATGCAATACAGACGCACTGGCGGAGATGGAGAGGATG
Source organism: Bedellia somnulentella (assembly GCA_963576735.1). Lineage (NCBI taxonomy): Eukaryota > Metazoa > Arthropoda > Insecta > Lepidoptera > Bedelliidae > Bedellia > Bedellia somnulentella. The sequence goes on from OY755193.1 coordinate 8,048,769, forward strand.
CGGGCTTATTCGTCTATTTGAAATAAATGATTAAAATATGCCATTAGCAAAGACTAAAAAGCATAAAATAAATTAATAGTTTAAAAAACACTAAAAAACACGCTTTTATAAGTGCACTTAAAAGTCAAAAATAAATGCCGGGTCGTTCAAGTTGTCTCTATTTCTGGGCTGTAGTGTAAATTATGTGCTTTTAATTATAATATTTGATTGTAAAAGCGTGGGGCGCTGGAGCAGGAAAAACTTTCTTGTAAGCAAATACACGAACAAGAACTCTACATTTTGCCACTGTTGACTAGTACTTTGAACAGGCTGTTTAAAATAGAGCCTCCGACTAGTGATGCTGCAACTGTAGTTAGAGTGCCGATCTCTGTAACCTGCTTCCCGAAACATCGCTTATTAACTTGATTTCTTAGCAAGGTAAACAAAAAATCTTTCCTTTTCCAGCGCCCCACGCTTTTACAATCAAATATTATAATTAAAAGCACATAGTATACACTTCAGCCCAGAAATAGAGACAACTTGAACGACTCGGCATTTATTTTTGACTTTTAAGTGCACTTATAAAAGCGTGTTTTTTGTGTTTCTTAAACTATTAATTTATTTTATACATACTCACGCTATCGATGCATCGATGCGATGGCCACTTTGTACGATATTGATTAATCTTTCTAGCTTCGTTCACATCCATCAATCTTTTCATACATGCTCTTTTTATTCTTCATACTTAAGACACCTGCCCTTTCGAGCACATTGTCTATTTGGTCCAAATGAGTCCTCCGAGTACAGATTTTGTACGATCTATTTGCTCCTAGATAGAGCTTAAAATCTGTCTAAAATACATACATACATACATATACTCACGGCTATAAATCCCTTAACGGGGTAGCCAGAGCTTTGGAATTAGAAATTCCTCAGCCACTTTTGGAAGTTGATTGGGGAGAAGATGGTAATAATAAATGCTTTTAGTGACGGGTTTCCAACCACATCGCCCAAAAATCACTTAAAAAGTCCCTATACCCTTAGTCGCCTCTTACGATCACCCACGGGGAGAAATGGGGTAGTGTTATTCTAAGCCGACACTCTACGGCAATTACACGGTATTTACTTTAATGAATTTAATTTCCAACCTTTGCAAAAATTTTCTAATAACTAAATAGGCTATTTGACAAAGTTTTGAAAACTATCTTACGGTGTTTATTTGTTTATTAGGAGCCCCAAAATAATACTTTTCTGTCTTTATTTTAGCTATTAAAAAATCGAAAAAGAAAATGCAATATTCAAATGTGCCGCGAAAACGCGACTTCAAGTAATATGGCGGCTGTGGCACGTAGTGACGTCAATTCCGCATTATACACCAATAAGCGAAGCGATACACAGTCTGCTTACGCGCTATCTACGTCATTATAGAAATAGCCAATTACGGTCGTTTTTAGTCACGTGACAGTTGCAAAAAAAACCTATTTTAGAAGACGGATTTTGGTAAAATTATGCAATATTTTTATCTCGCATTATTACAAATCGCTCTAAGAAAGAATAATTAAGACTGACGAAATAAAAGAAATGTATATTCTTACAACACTCAAATAGCCTATTCTATCGTTTCAAACTATTTTATAATTACAGGGGTGGGTTTCTGCGCAGTAATGGTAGCATTCTACGTGTCATTTTACTACAATGTAATTATCGGTAAGTTTCGCAAGTTAATCAATTATTTTATCCGTGTAATCCGTATCCGAAAAACTGTCATTTAAAACCAAAAGAGGTTCAAATTTGTGTAAGTATGGCTATTACTTTTTGGGATTTATAGCCGTGAGTATTGATGCAGATTGTGTGTATGATTATTTAGGTTATACAATAATACAAAACATACTCGAACAAAAATATTTACAGCCATGAATCCCTAAAAAGGGTAGCCAGAGCTTCAGGGCTAGAAACTCCTCACACACATTTGGAAGTTGATAGGGGAGAAGATGGTAGGAATAAAGCATTTTCGGTGATGGGTCTCCAACCGCAGCGCCCAACAAACCACTTAAAAAGCCCCGTACCCTTAGTTGCCTCTTACGAAACCCGTGGATAGAAAAGGGTAGTGACATTCTAAGCCGGCACTACACGGCAAATACACACAGAAGCAAATGCAATACAAGCAATCACTTTTAAAAAACTTGTTCTAAAAGTTACACGTAAATTCCCGAACCTTCACAATCAATATGTCAATTTGGGTGTAATGTAAAACGTAATTTGGATGAGACCCAATAGTGGCTCGGGCGCCAAATCTGAAATGTAACTATGACGTACACGGTTTGCCTCTTTGTCTTTCGTATATGTATACGTAGCAAAACATACGTACATACATATACTTACGGCAATATTAAATTTTAACAGTATATTTCTTCCCCAGGCTGGGCGCTCTACTTCCTCGTGTCGTCCGCCACGTCAGAGCTCCCGTGGGTGCACTGCGACAATTCCTGGAACACCGAGCATTGCTGGGACTCTTCCAGGGTCAACGGAACTAACAGGACGGATTTGGCTTACCAAGGACCTCTGTCGCATTTTACACCGGCTAGCGAGTTCTTTCAGTAAGATTATGTTTCTTTCTTTGATTATAGTAGGCTCATTTCGAATAAAATAAATATACTCGCGGCAATAAATGTAAAAAAGGTAGCCAGAGCTTCGGAGATAGAAATTCCTGAGCAAGTTTTTGAATTGAAATAGGGAAACATTTCTAAAAAACACCCTTGATTGGAGGTCTCTAGCTACATCGCCCAAAAATCATTTTGTAAGTAGAGAAATAATATGTCTCTACGACTCGACAAAATCTTTCATACGATAGTACAATTAAAATTGAGTGAAAAGTAAAGAATAAATAAAGGAAAGAAAAATTTCGACACAGGCGGGAATCGAACCCGCGACATCGGGTATACGCCCCCGTCGCTCTGCCAATTGAGCTACCGTGTCAATGGCTGCCAGCGCGAAATTCTTCTATCCTTTATTTCTTTTACACGTCTCTTTATTTATTAGTAATAATTCCCACATGAGGTTTTCATGAACAAAATGATTTAAAAAATTGAGTAAAAAGGTTGAGTGAGATTAAAATTTTAAAATAAAGATTAGTAAGTAATGGCTGTTCATCCACATCGCCTAACATTCAATTAAAAAAAAGCATCAAACTGTCAAAAAGCATGTCACTCGCGGGAAATAATAGGTTTGTCCTATTCTAAGTTATGGTGGCAGTATGTGGTAGCTACCAGGTGGTATTTAATCAATATCCATACTTATAATAAATCTTTAGAGAGGTCAATTCTGTACATTAATTACGATATTGATTTCAAAAATACAATCAGTAATATTTTTGTCTGTCTGTCTGTCTGTCGGTTTGTATGTTCCTTATGGAAACAAAAACTACTCTATGGATTTTGACGAAACTTTGTAGAATTATTTTTCATACTCCTGGGCAGTTTATAGTGTACTTTTCAGCAGAGTAGTGAAGGGGAAATTTGAGAAATTTTGGGAAAACGGGGGAAGTTACTCCATTTTTTAAGCTCCCGTCGCGTGTGCAGCCTTAATGGTTATAGTTACATAGAAAACATGTATGACGGAAATATTCTACATAAAATTGTCAAAAAAATATCTTTGAAGAGCTTATGTCGATCTTTTATGGTTGACTCACAATAACACGTGTAACTCCTGATAGCTTAGCAGTTCGGAGCTTTCTGATTATATTTGTTTACTTTTACGTTTATAGTTCTCTCATTCATTTCTCATTTAAAAAAGTTTACATTATACCTATTCAATAAAAAAAAAAACATAGAAATCGGTATAGAAACACCAAACTTATACATGAAATAAACCATGGCGTCCTGTCGTCGCACGTGAATACTGAATCAAGAATTATTTTTCAGTAATAGTTGCGCGGGCAAAAGATAGCCGTGAGTATATTTATGATGAATGCAAAGTTTGTAAGTCTGATTGTTTGTTTGCATGGGTTTATTTTCGGAAATACTGAACCGTTCATTTCACGCGCTCAAAGCGCTTTCACAATCACAAAGCTAAACAATTCAGGAGTGCTATAAGTTGCGCTAAATTTCACAAAGGTTGAGCAGTGATTGAAGAAACCTTCGATATTTTTAAAACTACGCTACCCGTGCGAAGCTGGGCCGGTCCACTAGTTTTAAATAAAGCTTATTGTTTCAGCCGAGCCGTGTTAGAAATGCAGTATTCGGAAGGGCTCAACGACCTCGGCTTACCGAAATGGCAGCTGATGATGTGCCTCTTGGTCGTCTACATCACCCTCTACTTGTCCCTGTTCAAAGGCGTCAAGAGTTCCGGTAAGTACTTAATCGTTTTCACGGTGTTATATCGTCTTGGCATGTTTTTTTGTTGGCTGCGTTATACTATCAATGGAATTTTATAACTCAAGTCAACTCAAACGTTCAGAGGTACTAAGGGCCGGCGCTGACTGCCGGCATGGCATGGCAAAGGATTTCGGTACAGATATAGCATTTTTAATCTTATTACCATGAGTATAGAATTCATTTTACTTTATTTTGACACAACGATGCCGACGTTCTGTCCTACCGCGGCCTCCCTCGGCATCGTTGTGTCAAAATGAATTCTAATATTCCTTTAAATTTCAGTATTTTCTAACATTGTGTACTATTTTCACTGTTGGCAATCCGTAATAAATAAATAAATAAATAAATAAATTCTATACTCATGGCAATAAGATTAAAAATGCTATATCTGTACCGAAATCCTTTGCCATGCCATGCCGGCAGTCAGCGCCGGCCCTAATACTTCACCAAGTGACAATGTCACGTGGTGTTCAGAGTACCTACGTTTTTGCTTGGACAGTGTATTCATGTGACAGGGAGCAGGCCTATCTCCGTTTTGTATGAATACACTTTCACATTACTAAGTACAACTTTTTCATGTGGGTTTCCTCACGCTGTTTTCCTGCATCATTAACAACCAATTTAAATTATACACACATGACTTAAGAGACATTGATGTAGGTTTATACTTCGATATTATAAAAAAATATGTCAATATATTTATGAAAATATTATGTATGTAAGAAAAAAATCAGGCGTCTTTTGTAAAAAATAGTGACGATTCGAAATCTGAGAGACAACAATAAAATTTCAATACTTAAATACAGATTGTCAAAAGTAAATACATCTTTCATGGGGTTATGCGTAAAAATGTATAATAAAATACCTGAGGACATTTTAAATTTATCAGAAACAAAATTCAAAGCAGTAGTTAAAAGAAATCTTAGTTCGAAAGCCTATTACAATGTTAATGATTGCATTAATGATGAAGTGGCTTGGTGTCATCAGGGCTCTGTGCAGGATGTTTCCGGGCTAACACCAAAATTGTAATGGACGTAAAAAAAGATTTGTGTTGACGAGTTTCTTACGGGTTCTTCTCTCAACAAAGCACCTTCCGAATCCGAAGTAAACTTAGTATTAAGTTGAAATTTGACTTTCAAAAAACAAAGATTTATCTTTTTACTTTGAAATAAATGATTATTTTATTTTATTTTTATATTGTGAATTTAAATAGATCGTACTTATGAGAATATTTGTAAAATTACTAACAACACAATTCACATTTTATGATAACATAATCCGCAATTTATAACAATTAAACGTAAATATTATAACATAGTTTAAAAAATATGATGTTCCTTTTTTATTCTATAATACTACTCTGCATATATTTACGTGTATTATCAGCAACTGATTTGACCACTTTAACTTTGTAGTGGCCATTTCATAATATAACTTTCTATATCAGTAGGACAAGCACGAGCGGTGTTTAAACTAGTTATCGCGTGGGATAAAGCAGCCATCTCTTACGCACTTAATTAGTATCGTATACTGCCATCTCATTCTAACCGTTATCGTGTAGATAAAATAGTGCTCGTGCTTGCCTGCAGGTAAAGTAGTATGGTTAACAGCCACGATGCCATACGTGGTACTCACCATACTGCTGGTGCGAGGCCTGCTGCTGCCGGGGGCTACTCGGGGGATAGCCTACTATCTGCAGCCCGAACTATCCAGGTTGAAGGATACACAAGTAAGTAGATGATGATTTTGACATTGAATTCGGCTTATATGATAGGGCTTTAAGGCCTAAAATCCTGTTTGCAGTTTAAGTTAGGCAAATAAAGAATTGTTGGTGATAGGTAAACTTCGTTCTCTTGGTGGCACTTCAGTAAGGAAATATGAGGAAAAAACTGGATATAGTTCATGGTTCTCATTTGATCTGAAAGTTGAAGTATAGTATAGATGGGTTACTTAGAATAGCCCTTATTCTAAGTTCAAACAATAATATGATGTACCGTGGTTTTTTCTCTTTTCTTATAATGTCTTTTTCCAGGTGTGGGTGGATGCAGCTGTACAAATATTCTATTCAGTTGGCGCCGGGTTCGGAGTGCATCTGTCATATGCCAGCTACAACACATTTCATAATAACTGCTACAGGTGTGCATTCATCTATATTTCTAATCAATTAAGGAAATAAAATTTTTCGATACCAGCGGGACTCGAACCTGCGACATCCCGCCCCCTGATTACGTATCTTTTGCGACTGTCGATTGTGTCGCAAGTTGTACGATTGTCGCTGTCAATGTCATAAATTTGTATTAGATTTGACACTTTTGACAGCGACAATATTGCAACTTGCGACACAATCGCGGTCGCTAAAGATACATAATCAGGGTGCCGGTTTCGAGTCCTGCTGATCGCGGGAGGTCGCGGGTTTGAGTCCTGCTGGCGTCGAAAAGTTTTTCTTATCTTAATTTTATAGTCATAATCCCCACATGAGGTTTTCATGAAAAAAACATTCTAATTATCTATACATACATACATACATATACTCACGGCTAAAAATCCCTAGATGGGGTAGCCAGAGCTAAGGAATTAGAAACTCCTCAGCCACTTTTGGAAAGTCAAGTGGGGAAAAGATGGTAAAATAAAGGTTGTGGATGATGGGACTCCAGCCTCATCGCCCAGAAATCCCTTAAAAGCCCCAATACCGTTAATCGCCGTAAATGGGGTAGCGCTATTCTAAGCCGACACTACAGAGCTATAATCTATATATCTAGTTGCATTAACTCTCATCTCTATGGCTGCCTTTAATCTACATAATTTTTCTCAGGGACTGTTTAGTGACAACCCTCGTGAATTGCTTCACGTCATTCTTCTCTGGTTTCGTCATCTTCACGTATCTGGGATTCATGTCACATAAACAAGGAGTGCCGATATCTTCTGTAGCTACTGAAGGTAAGTATTAAATATGATTGGAAATATAAAACATCATAACACCTCACAATCAGTGAAGACCGAGAGGTTAGTTAGGGAGAGGGGCCATTATTTAAAATTATATACATGCAGAATAAAACTTCCGCCACTGCGATCACCGATCCGCCTGCCAAGCGTGGTGATTAAGGCATTTTACTCTTATGGCTGCGACGAAAATCCAACGGCCCTCAATTCCCGGCAGTCCTGCCGGTCCTGGCCATTTTGGCAGCGGTCAGGGTCCCACCGGTAGGGCAGAGGGTGCTAAGAATCACCGGGTTAGAAACGGCTGCCAACACCAACTAGACCTGGCTACGTACAATGGACGCACACTGCGGACGGCGGAAAAGATGGAGGAACTCGAGGTGGAGCTTACCAAGATACGGTGGGATATCCTGGGACTATCAGAAGTCCGAAGAGAGGGGGAGGATACGATAGTCCTGGAATCCGGACACCTGCTCTACTTCAGAGAGGGAGACCATCAATCCCAAGGCGGCGTTGGCTTTCTCGTCAAAAAGTCTCTCATCAGCAGCATTGTGGAGATCAGCAGTGTGTCGAGCAGGGTAGCATACCTCATTATAAAACTTACTAAGAGATACTCTCTCAAGGTAGTTCAGGTTTATGCACCGACCTCGACTCACGCTGACACAGAAGTCGAAGCGGTATTCGAAGATATCTCCCGGGCTATCAACGATACCGCAAAGACTCACTACACGGTTGTTATGGGAGACTTCAACGCCAGAGTGGGAGTACAAGAATGCGACGAAACGAGGGTAGGTCCAAATGGCATTGGCTGCAGGAACCAAAGGGGGCAAATGCTGGTAAACTTTCTCGAGCACCAGGGGTTGTGTCTGATGAATACTTTCTTTCAGAAGCGACCCCAAAGAAAGTGGACCTGGCGAAGCCACGATGGTCGAACGGCGAACGATAGATTTCATTATGACGGATAAGCGGCACATATTTAGAGATGTCTCAGTGATTAGCAGGTTTAATACCGGAAGCGATCACCGACTTGTCAGAGGCACTCTAAGTATCAACTACAAGCTCGAGCGCAAACGTCTTATGAGATCTACTCTTCGCCGTAACCTGCGCCAATTGCTATCTGGGAGCGAGAACTTCCAAATGGACCTACAGAACCGTTTCGACTCGCTGGAAACCACAGACGACGTTAATGAGAAGGCCATCCAGTTGATAGGAGCTCTACGTGAAGTGGGCCAAGACATTTTAAAACGCGGCGCGATGGCAAGGAGTCGAAGATTTCCCAGGAGACTCTAGAGCTTATGAGACAAAGACGCGAACTGCCGTATACTCAAGAGCATTCGTCGCAGCATCGGATTCTGTCCAAGCACATTAAAAAGCTGATTCGACGAGACCTCCGGAGCTTTAATACGCGCCTCATTGAAGAGGCCATAGAGCGAAACCGATCGCCATCCGGGTCCAAAGTGTTCAGTCAGCAGCTTGGACGAAGCCAGCTGACGAAGCTTAAGAGGGAAGACGGCAGGATCATTGTCTCGAAGCCGGAGCTTCTCCGTGAAGTTGAGAACTTCTACGGAAGGCTATATGCCAGTCATGCCGCACCACCTGAGGAACACGACACCGACCCCAGAGCTCCATTAACTCGCCACTTCACCGAAGATATCCCAGACATCGACCTGGACGAGATAAGATCGGCCCTGAGACAGCTTAAAAACAGCAAAGCTCCGGGTGATGACGGGGTAACGACAGAGCTTCTAAGGGCAGGAGGTACACCTGTACTGAGAGCCCTGAAAGATCTGTTTAATAACGTCATCTACAGTGGAACTATTCCGGAGGCGTGGAGCGAGAGCGTCGTGGTCTTGTTCTTCAAAAAAGGAGATAAAACCCTTCTCAAGAACTACAGACCGATCGCGCTCTTGAGTCACGTATATAAGCTGTTCTCACGGGTCATCTCGAATCGTCTTGCCCAGAGATTCGACGAGTCCCAGCCCGTGGAGCAGGCTGGGTTTCGAAAAGGCTTTAGCACCGTAGACCACATCCACACAGTACGGCAGATTATACAGAAAACCGAAGAGTATAATCAGCCGCTGTGTCTAGCATTCGTGGACTATGAAAAAGCCTTCGACTCCATCGAAACCTGGGCTGTTCTACAATCCTTACAGCGTTGCCGAATCGACTGGCGCTACATTGAGGTGTTGAGACACTTGTACAATGCTGCGACCATGACCGTCCAAGTACAGGATCAAAAGACGGAACCCATCCAACTGCAGCGAGGGGTGAGACAGGGGGATGTCATATCCCCGAAACTGTTCACGAATGCGTTTGAGGACGTCTTCAAGATGATGAACTGAAACGGAAAAGGTATATGTGTCAACGGCGAGTACATCTCACACCTCAGGTTTGCGGACGACATAGTTGTTATGGCAGAAACGCCTGAGGATCTCGGCGGGATGATTAGTAGCCTAAACTCAGCCTCTCGGCGGGTGGGGCTTGGCATGAACTTGGACAAGACGAAAATCATGTTAAATCGTCTTGTTCAGCCAAGACCAGTTCTTGTCGAGGGAGCAGAGCTCGAAGTTGTGCCGGAGTACGTCTACCTAGGTCAGACGCTACGACTCGGTAGAAACAACTTCGACAAAGAGGCTGCAAGACGCATCCAGCTGGGCTGGGCTGCTTTTGGAAAACTTCGGCATATCTTCTCCTCGGCCATCCCACAATGTCTGAAGACTAAGGTTTTCAACCAGTGCGTCCTGCCAGTGTTAACGTATGGTGCGGAAACGTGGACACTCACGGCTGGACTAGTCCACCAATTCAAAGTCACTCAAAGAGCGATGGAGCGAGCTATGCTCGGCATCACTCTGTTGGATCGCATCAGAAATGACGTGATCCGACAGAGAACTAAAGTGGCCGACGTAGCTCATCGGATCAGCAAATTGAAGTGGCAGTGGGCTGGTCACATCTGCCGAAGAACCGATAACCGCTGGGGAAGACGAGTTCTTGAGTGGAGACCACGCACTGGCAGACGCAGTGTGGGGCGCCCTCCAGCCCGCTGGACCGACGACCTAAAGCAGGTGGCCGGGAGTGGTTGGATGAGGCTGGCCGAGGATAGGAAGAGGTGGCGCGCCATGGGAGATGCCTATGTCCAGCAGTGGACGAGTGTGGGCTGATGATGATGATGATGACATGCAGAATAAAAGTTGCTTTAATTCTGTATGTATAAAACATTTGCTGTGTAGTGTCGGCTTAGAATAACACTACCCCATTTCTACCCGTGAGTGATCGTAAGAGGCGACTAAGGGTATATGGGCTTTTTAAGTGATTTTTGGGCGATGTGGTTGGAGACCTGTCACCAAAAACATTTATTATTAGCATCTTTTCCCCAATCAACTTCCATAAGTGGCTGAGGAATTTCTCATTCCAAAGCTCTGGCTACCCGTTAAGGGATTTATAGCCGTGAGTATATGTATGTATGTATGTATGTACAGAATAAAAGACATTTTCTTTGGTGAAAAAAAGTTACGCTGGTGATGAAATCTAAAATTTTATTTGCTTCTTAGGATATTCTTTTGAGTTCAGTCTGAAGGCATTCTTCATGTTCCCTTTATTCAAAACAAAAAAACAGGCAGATTTTCTTATTCTTCGAAAGTTTATTGGGGAAAGGATTAAAATAGAATGGTTTGTGATACGTTTCATCACATCGCGTTAGCTTTCTAATCGCTCAAAGGCCTCAGAGATCCCTTAGCCGCTTTAGAATATATTAGGTAGTTTAATGTTTTTTGACATGAATTCCTCATGTGGGGATTATTACTCATAAATAAAAGATGTTATTAAAGGAAAGAAAAATTTCGACACTGGCGGGGTTCGAACCCGCGACCTTCGGGTATACGCCCCCGTCGCTCTGCCAACTGAGCTACAGTGTCAGTTGGCATCCAGCGCGAAATTTCTCTATCCTTTGTTTCTTTTTTTTTTACACGTTCTAGTAGTGTTTGCGTTTCCTACCTCCGAATTTTAACTAATTCGGACGGCCACTTGTCTACCTTTTCAGATAGAATGCAAATGTTGGAAACGCCTAACTATCACATAATTTAATGTTTTTTGACATGAATTCCTCATGTGGGGATTATTACTCATAAATAAAAGATGTTATTAAAGGAAAGAAAAATTTCGACACTGGCGGGGTTCGAACCCCGCCAGTGTCGAAATTTTTCTTTCCTTTAATAACATCTTTTATTTATGAGTATATTAGGTAGTGTTGTAATCTAGGTTGGCATCAATCGTCTAAGAACAATAATGTCAGAGAAAAATAAAGTGCTGGCTGGCATGTAATACATGTAGTATTTAAAACTGAATTATGTTCGTTTCATACCGAATCCTGTACGAATTTGGTCCCAGCCCCCGTAGCATGAGGCGTATGAGAGTGGATATGTCATGTGAGAAGTGGGACACTGACAGTATTTATATGAGCAATCTGTCAGTTTGTCAATTCTCATGTGACATAAGCGCTCACACAAGCCTCATACTACTAGTGCTGGTTACTTTTATTCACAACTACATGAGTTATGTACCTAGTACACACATAGCAACCTCTAGTAGCAACACCGACTCCACGGCGACATCGGAATATTGCTGACGCTGAGCCTCGTGCCGCTTCCTCGTGTCAACGTGACCACCGCTCACCTAAATCGAATGTTCTAGAAGTTTTCCATTATTTATGCTATATTGCACTTTTAGTTTCTTCATAGTTTTATATAATTATTTTACTCACTTCAATTCTTACATCGTTTGTAGTCATACTTATTTTAATTAAATTCATTTATTTTAAATTGGTTTTTTTTTAATCCTCTGGTTGCATCCAACACAATTCATGTGGATATAATATTATGAATCCTTAGTTACTCCGAGTTGGAAGCACGTCAATTTAAATAACACAATCAATTGTGTGTAGTCTCCATGCTAAATTATACGATTTTTCCAGGCCCAGGTCTGGTGTTCCAGGTGTATCCGGAAGCAGTGGCCACGCTTCCTGGAGCGAGTCTGTGGGCAATGCTGTTCTTCTTCATGCTCATCATGTTGGGATTGGATTCGGGGGTGATTATTTCTTCATCACACATACATTCATCACTTACACATGTATTTTCTTAGCCACTTTTGAAAGTTGAGTGGCGAGAAATGGGTGGTTGGTGATGAGTCTCTGGCCACATCGCCGAAAAATCACTAAAAGAGCCTTGAAAACCTAAGTTGCCTCTTACGGGATCCACGGGAAGAAATTGGTTAGCGTGATTCTTAGCCGATTGGAAAAATATTCAGAACTATGATCATCATCACATCCAGCGTAAGCTGATGGATGAAGATTACCATCTAAGAAATCTATATTGACACTTATCCCCTGTGAGGCTGCTAACCGTAACCAATTATCTCTTTATAATAAAGATGTTGTAAAAATATTTGCCATGCTGTATTTTGAAAACGGACTAACTGCAAAATTTAAGGTTTCCAATTATACTGACAGATTTTAAAATACCTGTGTTAGTAACATAAAATGATCCTATCATCATAGAAAATATATAATAATAATACATAGGTACATACATACATACATATACTCACGGCTATAAACCCCTATAAGGGGTAGCCAGAGCTAACGGATAAGAAAATCCACAGCCACTTTAGGAAGTTGCGTGGGTAAAAGATGGTGAAATAAAGGTTGTTGGTGATGGTTCGCCCAAAAATCCCTTAAAAGCCCCAATACCGTTAGTCGCCTCTTACGTACACCCACCGGAAGAAATAGGGTAGTGCTATTCTAATAATAATATATATCTTATAGCCTCAATATTTTTACAGATGGGAGGCCTAGAATGCGTAATCACAGGACTGTTGGACTTAACTCGAGCATGTGGCGCCACCTGGCTGCGGCGGGAACACTTTACACTGTTTGTTGTTTCTATCTCTTTCTGTGTGGCTTGCATCAACATTACCCCGGTAAATATTAATATGACATAGAATTAATGAATACTTTCATATTATATAGTTATCTAATATTTAAGGATCAATAATATTTGACGACATCCGTTGCCGCCTGGAGTGACTAACTCCTCGGTCTGGAGGTTGCGGGTTAGATCCCAGCTCAGAGCAACATTTATGTGATGCATAAATGTGTGTTTCTTAGTCTTGGATGTTACTTTTTTGTGAAGTATGTAACATTAAATATATCGTTGAGTTAGTATCCCATAATACAAGTCTTACTTAGTTTGGAGCTAACTTGATCTGTGCCTGTGTATAATATGTCTTTATATATAATTATTTATTTAAATATTTGATTTCAGGGTGGAATCTACATGTTCCACTTGTTAGATACATACGCAGCTGGTATTTCGCTATTATGCTCTGCTTTGTTTGAAGCTCTTGCTGTGTCCTGGTTTTATGGTGAGTTTTATTGTTCCTGATAGCTTTACGGCAATTAGTTTTAAATTAAAAATCTAAGCTCACGGCATTGCGCAGGCCAAGTCCGGCAACAGGCCACACACATGCCGTGCACTATTTACATGAACCGTTTCGGCCCACTTTGGACCCCCCTGCAGCTCATTGAATTTACTATTCCTCTTATTAGTTTCTGAGATGCATAGCTTTTTCTTTAAATATATTGTTATTATTATTTCTTTCTGTATCATAAAAGTAAAGTTAAACATGAGTTTTTTTGTAGGGCTAAAACGGTTTTCCGATGACGTGGAAGAGATGCTGGGATTCCGACCTGGCTTGTACTGGCGGATATGCTGGAAGTTTATCAGCCCCACTTTTATTATTGTAAGTGTAATTTTTATATGAGGTGCATTTTCTAAATGAAGTAAGTATAGTTTAATTACATGCTTGGCTTGCTCCTCTTTACTCATTAAACAATTCGGTATGCAAAATTTTATAAAAGTGATGCTGATTACAAAACCATTTTTAAATAATAGGTTCTTAAACAAAATTTTCTTGAAATTAAATCAAATAAAGCTATGATGCCCTTTATTTTATTAAAAAACTGGAACAGTGTTTGACCTTCAATGTTATTTCAAAGACTTTAGTTTTTTAAGTTCATTAATAAAATATCGAAAATCATACGTTTATTTAATACTACCTGACCCTACAGACTTCGTACTGTCAAAAGTGTAGACTTTTACGTCGTCAAACTGAAATATTTAACTGACCTGTTGAGGGTCTCTGCGACATGCGATGAGAAAAAAGGTGTTTTTCATAGTGTCCTCACAATTTTTTCACTTTATAAATTTTAAGTTTATAAGTATAGTAGTTTCGGCTGAGCATTGATTCTTAGTCTGTTTAACCATTTTTTAAAAAAAATTATTGATCTCTTAATTTTTCAGGGATAAAAAGTGTCCTATTGTGTTAATTGGGATCATTATCTGGCTTCCTGTAAATTTTATTTTAAATACGTTCTGTGAATTAGTCTTCATTTAGCTACAAACACACAAACATCTATTCTAAACTTTCACATTTATAATATTAATAGGATAAGGCTTAAAAATAAACTTCTCGCGCAGGTGACCTCGCTCGCCGGCCAGAGCGCAGCGTCTTGTCTTGCGCTTCATGCAAGCGTGTAAATTTTGTTACGGAGTAATTTAAAAATTGTATTATCTTCTAAGATGTTTATTTAAATTAAGTGATGTCAAGGACAATTTTGTTTTCAATTAAATACTCTCAATCAACAACATATTTATTTGGATAAAGATTAATATTATGTTGATAAAACATTATGGCAATTATGCATTAAATTCGACCAAATTTATTTACCATAAAAATGGTTATAGTAAGTGAAACTTAAAAGTTAGACATATACTGTTGCGGGCAGTTTTTTAGATCATTTAAAGAGAAATAATTCTTTAATACATTTTTTTTGGGTAACTTAAACCGTTTACGCAGCGCACACAACGGAAGCCTTAGTATGAATAATTATCCCCGTTTTTGCAACATTATTCGCTGATAGTTTGCTCCTGTTGGTTGCAGCGTGATGATACATAGCCTAAAACCTTCCTCAATAAATGGACTATCCAACACAAAAAGAATTTTCCAATTTGATTGGGTAGTTCCTGAGATCCTAGCGTTCAAACAAACAAACTCTTCAGCTTTATAATATTATAGTATATAGTATATAGTATAGATATAGATAATATCGTAATAATGTAATTTCAGATCGCTAATTCCTGAAATGTTTTGCAATCAGTAACATTTTTACTAAACATCTCGCTTGATCTGCATGTCGCTACGTGATTTTGTTGATCGATGACGTCATTAAGAGAAAAAGTTGAACAAACTTTAAAAAATCATGACTTTGCAATTAGTCATTTTAAATGAAAAATATTCAAATCAGTCTTTTATTTTCGTGTTTGCTATCGAATAAAAATATTTAATAAATACCAAAAAAAACTTTGCATACCGAAATTGCACATCCTGCTTACATGGCTGGATCCATGGTTGCATAAGCCATTGTATATGTGATCCCATACGCGTAAATGAATCTTCTTGGTCTCGTGTTTATTCAAATCGTGATTGAATGACCAACATTTAAACATCTAAAAAGGAACAATATTCTAGTTTTATTCGCTCCCTCTCCGAACTGTATAATAATTTTGTATGAAAAATGTTCTTTCGTACATTTCTTGCGCACACATTAAATGCATACACACTCGCTCACATTTCAGCATCTTACTAAGACAGTTACATCGCGGTATCGAAGTATTTAAATTTTAAGGCATAAACATAAATGGTGTCTAGTAGGCTGTACAGATCCACAATCATAACTTGGCCGGCGGCGACTCTGGTACTACTGTCGCCATTTTGAAATTTCGGCCTGTCATTGTCAGTTAGTTCTTAATTAAATAAAAATTATAGGGTGACCTACGTATATAATAAATTATCACTTTCATTAATATTTTTTGTAGTGGAAACTTTTTTTCAAAGACAATTATAATTATGATGTATCTTTGCTTATTAATAAACGCTTTTATTTCCAATATTCAATATAAAAATTAATGAAAATTATTATTTCTTTTGTTAAATTTTATCTAAGTAGGCTAACACCGTCCGAAAAGTTGTGCGCGCATGACTATAGCGGTGCGGGTTACGGTAAGTGGGGAAATAATCCCGAATAAGATTTCACTTCGTATATACTGATGCGTGGGTTCTAATCCTAATGCGGGGATGTACCAATGTGTCATTTCTTAAGTCATAACTGTCTGACATATATATAAAAATACAAGGCAAATACGACGTGATAACCGGTGTTGTACCTAATGGACCGTGCAAGCGACTAGTGTTCAAATCCCGGATCGGGCCTACACCAATTTGTCTTTTCTAAAGACATGTGTGTGGTTGATTTATCACGGTTTTTAACGGTGAGGGAAAACATTGCGAGGAAACCCACATGGCTGAGTTGTACTTAGTGGTGTGACAGTGTATTCGTACAAAACGGCGATAGTCCTGCCCCCTATCACGTGAGTACACTGTCCATGCAAAACGTGGGTACTCTGAACACCAGGTGACAAAGTCACGTGATGTTCAGAAGTATTAGTACCTCTGCCAAACCCCTTCGGGGGTATTCGGCGAGAACGTTTATGTTATGTTATGTTATGTTATATGTTACAAGGCTGTTAACAGCAATAAAAAAGTGCCCATAAATTCACTGACCCAGCAAAATGAATGACCCAAACGATATCTGATGTTTAGAATTATTTTTTCTGTGCCACCTTTTTAGGGGATCTATGTGTAAATATGAAATGTTAAAGACAGTACACAACAAGGTAAGCCTCTAATTTACAGGATTTAAAAAATGATTTTAAGTAGTTACCCACTTATTAACTCTGAGTGGCACAAATAACAAATCCTTGAGTATAAAATAATGAAACAGTTTGCAGAGAAGTACAATTGGCAGTGTTATCGCTAAAAGCGATCTCTTCCAGACAACATTTGGGAGGTAAGATCAGCAAATTTAGGATACACAGTCATTCGGGTAGACATACCAGACAAGGGCAAAAATAAATAAATATAATTAGCTTACATTAAAACGAACTTGTTTACTTACAATAATAGTTATTACATACATGTATACATACATATACTCACGGCTGTAAATCCCTAGAATGGGTAGCCAGATCTAAGGAATTAGAAACTCGCAGGCACTTTTGGAAAGTTGAGTGGGGTAAAGATGGTAAAATAAAGTTTATTGGTGATGGGTCTCCAACCGCATCGCCCAAAAATCTCTTAAAAGCCCCAATACCGTTAGTCGCCTCTTACGTACACCCACCGGCAGAAATGGGGTAGTTAGTTAGTGCTATTTTAAGCCAACACTACACAGCAACTAGTTATTAATTAAATGAATATTATATGAATTGTTTTATTAAGACATTTCAATACATAAATAAATTAGCCTGTATGATGTAAAATTATTTCCCTTATAATGGTAAATTTGTATTTACTGGCAATACTAATATCGATGACAGCGACGCCCTTACCGGCCAAGAAATGTATGTGGATCTGTACTGTCTAAAATTTAGACTCTAAATATATCTTTTCCTACTCCTCTAGTCTACTAAACAAGTAGTGACAGTATAAAACTACTGCCAATTAACCATGTTTAACTATGTATATATGTAATATGTCTACATGTTTAGGGTGTAGTGGTATTCGGTCTCCTGTACCAGCAGCCGCTGCAGTACCAGCACTACACGTACCCGCCGTGGGCCGTCGTGCTGGGCTGGGGACTGGCTTGCTCCTCTATACTCATGATACCGCTGGTGGCCATCATACAGATGGTTATTACTAAGGGGACTTTGAGAGAGGTTTGTATTTTGGTTTTTAATTTTTTTTATATGTTTTAGGTCTTGGCTAAGGTACGTATAATGATTATGAAATATAAAATCAGAGATTACTTTATTTTTACCATCTTGACGCCTATCAACTTCCAAATGTGGCTGAGTACTTTCTAGCTCTAAAACTTGGGCTATCCTTTATTGGGATGTAGGGCCGTGAGTATGAATGAATGTATGAATGAATATATGTGAAATGAGAGAATAGGAATAAAAGTGACAGAAGGATTTTTAAATGTAAATATTATTTTCTTCCCACCAGTTTTTAATTATTGTGTTGTACAGATTGAAGTTGAATATATTAATTTATAAGTTGATTTCGGTTTGAGCCACCGAAATATGGTTTCAATAAAAAGAAAAGTGTCAATATGGCTCCTTACCACCTTCCCAATTGTTCCGGTTTAAAGAAAAAAAATCTCTTCATCATATACAATTTATATTTCAGCGTTGGGCGTGCTGCATATCCCCCTCGAGAGAACACGAGGCGATCAGAGCTGGTGCGCCAGTCAGCAGATTTACTTGGAGACATTGGCTTTATGTCTAAATGCATATATCATTTAGAAGCAGGATACAGATTTGGTTAAACGTAAAGAAATATGTATCTATTGTGCTAGAATGCAAGTTTGTGGAAGCAAACCGCCTTCGATTTCTTCAGTAAAGACGACAACGTTGCGGTAATGGTCCTGTGGAAACAGAAAAGATATACTGACCAGTACACTCTGCTGTGTACGAAATAATAATTTTACTCGAAAAACGTTAACATACCGCGATGTAGGAATATGAGTGAGACGCTGCTATGTGTGAGTGAGTCTACAGTAGTGTGCGCTCTAACATGACTCCCACAGTCCTCCTAACCATCATTCAAGCAAAATATTCCTTCACAAAGTAAACTATCACAATGACCAGTCCTGTACGAGTATTACCCGCAACAACCACCCGCGACTTTCATCAAGTCTTTGGTCCCCCTTGTGGTGACCTCCCGATGCTGCGACTTCCAGTACAATTCTATTAAGATCAGTAGTTTCCTATTATGTGTAACATTTATAAAACATGAATATATAACGAATGTAATTATCAATAGTGTAAAATATACCAGTTATTGAAAATCATGAGATGTAAACGGCCATGCTAAGGCTAATGAATTTTCGTTTATATTATTGTTGCCTGATATTGTTACAAATATAAATGTGTGAATATGTAGGTTTATATAGTAAGACATATTTAAAAGCGAAAATACCTATAATAAGCTTATCAGAGTGGGTCTTATCGGCACAATAAAATTTATTCATATCTAATATTAATATAATTACCTAAGTAAACGTAGTGTATCACAGAATGGATGGGATCATCGGACTAAAGGTTTTGAATGTGTGCTTTAAATTATTAATTTAAGTATTAATTTTCCTATTTTTCCTTAAAAAGAAAAACTAAAAATATTAAAAAAAACAAATTTAATGCTTTCAATAAAATTTAAAGCTATGACTAGTAAATAGAAAGCGACGAAAATGATATTTTTTAGTTAGAAACCATAACTCTATTTTATAGTCTCTTTTTACAATTCAATTAATTTTGGGTTCATAGTCGTTTTTGTTCAGTTGCTGAACAGGATAAAGGTATTTTATTCATTAAATAACCATATTTAATTATAGTTTTATGATAAACACAAAAAAATATTTTTATTGATCCACGAATTAAGTGACCTATTTTTAATTAGGTTACCATGTAAAGTATAGGAAATTTAGCTCAAGGGGTTGTTCACTTCTTTGTTGTCGGCTAAAGTTATATTTAAAACTAATTATTTTTGTAAAAAACATTATAATATCTTTAAAATATTTAAAAAGTCCTATATTAGCGTTGGTGAAGCCCTTATCGTTAAATCTTCCTATTTATATAATAGTTTTAAACTGTATCAAAATAAAGCTCCGGTTTTTTTAAGAAACTGCATAATTAAATAAAATATATATACCTACTAGAATTAGACATAAGGACCATGTTAATAAAGCTAGAGTTTAAAGTAAATACTCAGAAATTTTCATGTAAAATAGAAAGTCTTTGTAAGGATAAACATGTTCTCTTTCGTGCAGAAAAATGTGTTATAATGTGATTGGTAGAAACCTCAGACTACCTTAGAAAGTATAGATTTACTGCTGGAAACACTGATTGGAGGCAGGTTAGAACTACGTTTTAGGCGTACGTTACGCTTAGGAGATTAATAGTCAAAGCAAGTCTAATTCAACAAATAAAACCCAAAATCAGTTCACCTACGACGTGTCATAGACTGAAAGTACAAGTAAAATACACACACACATACACTTTAGATTTAAGAAACATACAAATGAATAAAATGTACTAAAGTTGAGAAATAAAAGGACATATTGCCAAAAAGTTGTCTTGTCGGCAAGTGTGCCTAAAACAAGACCCAGAACGATCAGAGAAACGCTTGTTTGTATCCAACACTTTCAATAATGGGACTTAAAACAGTATGTAAAAATGCGCTCTAATAACCCATGTATGTGCGTCGTGTATAGAAAAAGTATAGTGCCACCATTCCTTTTAGTAATTCATTAAGAAACGAAAAATTTTTGAACACCAGCAGGACTCGAACCCGCGACCTCCTAGTCGAAAAAATTTTCTTTCCTTAATAGATTAGTAATAATCATTACATGAGGTTTTCTTGAACAAAACATCCTTATATTTCTTAGTAAGTCTGAGTACCGTTTCGTCCGACATACGTCGGTGTAACGTAGGCAATTTTGTAGGAAACTCAATTTCCCAGGATTCACGGCATCGACTTTATGATAAGTAGAATAAGAGAGCAATCTATAAGTATGCTGTAGTTAAAATAAGAACTTTCGCAGGTAAGCGTCGATACTACAAAGTTCGGTGTTAAATATTGTGGCAGAATTCTTATCAAAAGGGACCAGAGGAATGATAATAATTTACTTTCAGATCATAAATATCCAAAAAAAGCATTTTATATAATATGTAACTTGTGGTCGAATGTCCACTTTTATGTTACACTGTGCGTCAAGTTTGCAAAAAACCAAGTATGAAAAAGTTGTATAACTTTCAAAACGTAAGATAATTTTTGACGTAGGTACTGCCTTCAATCTATATATTAGTCTATTAGTGTTCTTAGTACTTAGGGAAAGCTTTATTTAAAATTTTTGGGTTTTTTAAATACTGTGGGTTTTACCAGAATTTTACGTTAATCACAATTTTACTAAGAATTTTGTCATTAATATAATAAAATGCTTACAGACATTCCATGATATCGGATCATATCTAGAAAATATGTAAAATCTTCTAGTATACAAAAATAATCTACTATATTACTGGGGCCTAATAAATAAATTTCAAACGATTAGGAAATCAGAGTCAAATTTAGTTTCAATATTATTAAGAGATTAATAAAAACAACACAACTCAAAGTTGTCGTATATCTAAGAATAATAATGATAAATGATTTATATAAATTAGTTTTATAATAACATAAAATAAATATATGATTATAATAAATATAAGGAAAAATATAACCAATGAAGTCCAAAATGGGCCATGTAACAAATCAACCTGTGACGATCACAATAATTTGTACATAGACCTTTATGCCGGAAAATTTGTTTTGTCTTATCATATTTTTAAATTGATTGAATGGAAGTGGTAGACAGAGCTTCACAATCATACATTTGATATGAATTTATGTGATCGTGTGTGTCGCTAAAGACAACATAGGGGCATAGGATTTTTAAAAGTGATTCGTAAGTGATGCAGACGGTAATTTTCACATCACTAAGAGATAATCGTGGGAGTCCTTTAGTTTTGTTCTCATGTTTTTCCCCTTTTTATCTGAGCTGCAAGTCGAGTATTTTAATGTCTGAGTGATTTGAAATATGCAGAATTATCTATAAAAGTAATCATTCAATAGCTTTAATGGCCAATTCTAAGTGAAACAATTTTGTAGAATTGCTTATTAATTAAAATGATCGCGTTTTATCTAAGATTGATTTTATAACTGTTATAGAATGTAAAGTGTTTAATAACGTAAACAATATTATTATATTTGCTATGTCATATTAAAACTTAAGAAAAACTCTTGTAAAATATATCTATTTGAATCTCTAGGGATATTTATTGTTTATTAAGTTATAAGATATTTTTATTTAGACACTTAGTCAATATTTTATGCTACTAAGTTGTTGTGTTAGTTATTGGAGATATTTTTTAAGGTATTGAAATATTTTAACTATTTCGTGTACATGATTTTTAAATTATGTTTATTAGCAAATAGGGATTTAGAATATGGCTCATATAAATTGCCAAAATATATTCTTTTGTTTTTGTTGTTTACGATAATCACATTGATATGTAAAAAATAAATAACATTTCATTGATAAAATGACCCTAGTCTATGAACGGAGATGTGTAAAAATACGTATATAGTTGTAGCATTGTTTGGTGTATATAAAAATTAGAATGTGCTGTGTAGTAAATTTGTTGGAAATTCAATGTTTATAATGTGTTCAATATAATAAATAATAAATGTATTAGTTTAACTGAGCTCTCTTTTATTACGCCTCTTTCCTATGCTGTCTAAGATAATAAGAGGACAAAGGGATAAAATATTTTTGTTGGCTCGGAGGGGTTTTTTTTGAAATCTCAAAACAAACCTATACGTATAGACAGGAATGGAAACTACATTACTATTAAAAGGGTAAATAGAGCTGTGGAAATAGAAATCCCTTAGACACTTGAGATGGTAGATTAGGGGGAAAATAGAAAAAAAAACATTTTTGATGGTTTCGTCGCCAGCCTCATATCGCACAATAACGTAACAGGCTTCATACCCTTACTAACCACGAAGCGTTATCCTTTCCTAGCCCGAAATCTAAATAGCCTGAGGATTTTGTTATTCTGAAGGTATGACTACGCATTTATGAATTAAATTTAAATGTAAGTGAGAATAATATAGAACAATCAGATTTATTCTAAATCAATTAATTAATTATCATGACATACGGCACAGAGACGAGGCTTTTAACCTCACTAGAAGGCTCTGAGTCACCCAAAGGGCAATAGAGAGGGTAATGTAAGAAGTTCCACTACGTGATCGAATCGTCAATGAGGAGATCCGTAGAAGAACCGGGCTCACTAACATAGCCCAAACAGTAGCAAAACTTGTGGCAACGAGCAGGTCAAATTTCACGTAGACCCTTCGGCTGAGCTCGAAGATTATGAAGTGGCGCCACGTACCGGACGACGCAGTGTAGGCAGGCCTTCAACAAGGTGGACTGACGACTTGGTCAAGGTCTAGGGAGTCCGATGGATGAGGTCATCACAGGAGTGGTCGTCTTCGAGATCTTTGGGGAGGGCTATGTCCAGCAGTGGACGTCTATTGGCTGATGATGATGATGAATTACTTGCGTATGAGAGACAAATCCACCCTAGTTTTATGTGGCAGATCCTGTTCTTGGTTATGAAGTAATAATTTTACAATGGTTGAAACACAACATATTCAGTAAATTTAATTGACGATGAGATCGTTTACGCCTTACCTCCAAAGGAGTGGTGTAAGTATTTCTATTTCTGAATATCCAGCGACATTTTAGATGAATATATTGAGAAACTGGATGAACGACTGAGTTGCGTAGAAATGACGGATGATAAGGAAATTGAAGATACTTGGAATGTGCTCAAATCTGCGGTACTTGAATGTGCGACGGAAGTTTGTGGATTGAGCAAAAGGAAGAATTGAAGATGAATATAAGAGAATAAAGAGAGTGGTTAAGAATAAAACAGAGCAGAAAAAGCGAGATCTGAAAAGAAACTCTCCGATGATTTACAAAGTAATCAAAAATTATTCTGGAAATATATCAGACATGAAAGGGGTGTTTCTCAAAACACAAGTACAAGTGGGATGAAGGATGAAAAAGGTGAACTAATGACTGATGGAACAAGAATAAAAAGAGTATGGAAGGATTATTTTGAGGGTCTCTTTGAAAAAGAGGATGATACCATTACTTCAGCAATTGATAGCATTGTTAATTGTGACGAGGTAATGGGTGACGTGTCTGAAAGTATGATAAGCATGGAAGAAATTGTCCGAGCGATGAAAAGTATGAAACTAGGAAAAGCGGCAGGGAATGATAGGATATTGTGTCGAAATGCAGAGGGCTGGGAAAGTGTATTCTAGGCTGTTCTTTCTTTTTCAGAAGTGTTGGGCACTTGGCTTAGTGTAGAGCCGTAATTGTGCCCCTATATAAAGGGAAAGGGTCACGCCAAGAAGCAAAAAACTACCGTGGTATTAGCCTACTCAGTGTTGTCGGTAAATTGTATGCGAAGGTTCCGATCGAAAGGGTGATGAAAGAAACGGATGAAAAAATTTGAGATGTGCAAGCAGGATTTAGGAAGGGAATGGGATGTATTAATATGGGGGCACGGTAGTGCCCCCGCCAAGTCGAGCGCGAAGCAAGCACTGCCGTACCATCCCTTTCTCGATCCGTTTCGCCGCATTTTCAGGGCCCCATTCGAGAACCTCAGGATAAGATTAAAACGCTGAAATCACCTAGTCGTCACCTAGAAAATCGTAATCACACACTTGAAATCCAAAATTTCAAGTCGGTAGATCAATTAATTCCGAAGTTAAGCTAATGCGAAGTTTCGTATTTTCGACACTGACTGACTGAATAACTGATCATCAAAACTAACTAGTACTTCCCATAGACCTAGAGAGCTGAAATTTGATACAGAGGTAGATTTTAACGCCCACATAAAGAAAAAACTTTCATAACAAGGTTTATGGAAGAGCTGGACTACCTGGTGACGCTGATGAGAAAACATAATAAGAGTACTGCCAAACTATAATAAGCGTATTTACGAGAAATAGTAGTCGATTAGCTGTATTCTACTCAATAAATAAAAATATTCAGTTCAATAATTATTAATATTTATGTACTAGCACTCAGCCGCGGCTTCGCTCAGGTTATTTAGCATTAGTACCAGTACTCGTCACTATCACTAGATGGCGCTGGCTGTATTTTAAATCCCGGTAGCTTATTTATTTACACATTTAAAAGTTTTGGTCGTTTATTTTAAAGATTTGAAAAGTCGTAGAGAACAAGATAATATAATAATAAGAAAATGTAACCATTCAACGAGTCTACGTCCTGTCAAAAAGAAGTGAAATCCCACTAAAAACATTCTGTAAAAAACTAGCCAAGTCTCGATAGCACTGCTTGTTTATCTCTAAAAAGTAATGAAATCTCTAAAACAAGTTGGAACAAGTCTAAGGTTCCTTACTGCGATTTATTAACTACACGTAAAATTAACTATAATAATAAATAAATCACAGTAAGGTACCTTAGACTTGGCTCAGCTTGTTTTAGAGATTTCATTACTTTTTAGAGATAAACAAGCAGCTCTATCGAGACTTGGCTAGTTTTTTACAGAATGTTTTTGGTGGGTCAAGTCTTCTCCTTAAAGTGCATCACAGAGAAATTTTTGACAAAAAGCCAAAAAGTGTATTGCACCTTCATTGATTTGGCTGCACCTTCATTGATTTGGATTCAAGAAGGCGTATGATAGGGTAGTAAGAAAGTATTTGTGAAGGTGTTGACTAAGTTCGGTTTGGGTAGCCAAATTATACGTGCATATTTGAGAGTAAACGGAGAGGACACGGACTGGTTTGAGATATCTAAGGGTGTTCGACAGGGTTGTGTGGCTTCTCCGTGGCTCTTCAATTTGTTCATGGACGACTGTTTGAAAGAACTGCGCGAAGGTGATTATGGACTGGAAATGAGAGGGTTCATCAAGTGTTACTTGCAACAACGGTAAATGAGTTGTAGGAGATAATGAGCATTGCGTGTAAGTCTTTTGAAAGAAAGGGAATGGAGTGAAAGTAGACAAAACCAAAACAATGGTTTTCGAGAGAGAGGAACATATGACAGAATGGGAGATTTTTATAAATGGTAAGAAAAATGGAACATGTGAAAGAATTTGTATATCTGGAGTGTTTGTTTACTAGGGATGGAAAATGTGAGGAAGATATTGAAAGGAGAGTTAAAAAGGGAAATGCGGTGAATGGAGCCATGAACGGTCTGATGTCGAGCCAGTCGTTGTCATAAAATGCTCGAATGGCTGTGCATAATGCTGTTCTGGTTCCCACGCTGATGTATGGTAGTGAATGTTGGGCATTTCAGAAGAAGCATGAAAGTAGAATTAATGCAGTGGAAATGAGATCCCTCAGAAGTATATGTAATATAAGGTTGTGTGATAGAGTGAGAAATAGTGTGATCCATGAACGAGTAGATTTGAAAGACGACGTAGTATGCAAGATAGAAAAAGGGATGTTGAGGTGGTTTGGGCACATAGAGAGGATAAATGAAAATAAAGTAGCGAAAGAGATATAATAGAGCCAATGTGGATGGGATTGTTAGTAGAGGACGGCCACGTAGAACGTTTCTAGATCAGATAGAAAATGTTCTTATAAAGGCGGGGGTCCGAAGTGAAAAAAATAAAGGAGCATGTATGAGAATAATAATGAATGTAATGGAAGCAAAAGAGGTTTGTCAAGATCGTACTAAGTGGCGATCGAAAGTCTCTGCCTACGCAAATGGGAATAATGGGCGTGAGTATAAGTAAGTAAGTAAGTATTTTATCATCTAGTTTTCTGAGTGCCCACTTTCTGCCAGGACAGTAAACTCAATTGGTAATAGACAGCCCACTTGTCTTTTGTAGTAATATACTGTCACATAACTGAGTTTATTTCAGACATGTGGTTTTCCTCACGATGTTTCCCCTCACCCTCATCCATACTTAATAAATTAACCAAACCTGTGAATTAGGAATACACAGTTTGTGTTGGCCCAATTCAGGATTTGAACCTTAGATAAAAATAAAAGAAGAAGATGCGGCGTGAGCGTACAAATTGTCAACTAAATATGGGCCTTATCGGTTTATCACAACACCGCACTACATCCATACGAACTGATACGAACACACACGACATGACGCAAAGATAAAGATAGAGCGATGGGCTCGTATAGTCTGTCTCTGTCACTTAAACATGTCAGATTTCAAGGATAAAATGGCCGAAATTAATAATATTTTGCTTGTAAATATATTTTTGGTGTATTTACGCATGAAACGTGATTCCCTGTGATTTGTTTTTACGCCTTGAATGATTTGTGCACTGAATAAAGGCACAGCCAGGCATTTTAAGCGCGAATTGTATGAAAATTTTAATTTCGATGTCAAAGATTATGTCAGCTCGTCGACTTGAAGTATCGTAGCGGACTAAACTCGACTGAAGCAAACCAAGTACATTGTACTCAGTTTAGTAGGACCACGCGCGGGCAGAGGTTGCCGCATCTTCTTCTTATTGTTTTTATCTAAGATTTGAACAAATATTTATTTATTTTCATTTCATTTCGAAGATTTTCTAAACAATATGACTAAAAAACCACAACTTACAGACTAAAAGTGAATTTAAATAACTGACTTAGAAAAGAAAGCAATAGAAATAAAGGTAAAAAACTAAATCTAAATTAATAATTGCCAAAAGATAAACAAAAAATAATAATAATTAATTTATATGCTCTGAAAATATGAATTGGTAAGTAATCGCTTGATTGTTATGCTGGCGTTAAATACGTCGCAATTCTGCCTGTAGTTTGTTCTGGCCTGAGCCACATTTAATAAAGACCGCGGACTGTATCATATATTATCTTTTTAACTTATCTGATTGGCTAACCTAGACGCACCCTTCTATATTAAGGGTTAATATAGTGGTGGTCGTTCGTAACAGGGTGCAAGGTCTCCTCCCTTATATTATTCTGTCGGGCTTAAATAAAACCCAAAATCCCCTCTTGGGCTCCCCTACTATTAGGACAGTTAACCTAACCATCACTATCTTAGCCAAGTCACACATGTCGGTAATGTTGCGTCTGACATCAAGTGGAACGAAATGATACTTTTTGTAACGCTCATAGTAATATGAATATAGAAAGCGTCCTCGAGATGACTTCGGACGTAGGCGCAGTACAAGATTTTTATAGTTCTAATATCTTGAAAATCAGATGCAGTCCTCATTATAAATCCCTAACGTTCTAGACCCTTTGTTCACTATACTGTTGATGTGATTATCAAATAAAAGGTGGTTATGGACATCAACGCCTAGATTTTTTATAAAGTTCACTTTGGTAAGAGTTCGTCTATTTAATGAATAATTAAACTGAATGAGTTCTTTCTTTCAAGAAAATTACACACAGTTATATTTAGAAACATTCAGGTCAAGCTTGCGATGCAGACTTCCAAATACCGGGTACAATACCCATCTCAAACGATCGCTTAAATAAAATGGATAGTGGGGCCGCGATACTTTTAGCACAGTTATTAAAGATAGGGGGTATATCATCTGGGCCTCCGGATTTGCAGAGATCAAGGTTTTTAATATTTTATAAACCTCATCGTCAATTACTTCAATTGAAGATATATCTCTTGAGAAGAAGCAGGCAGAATGACAAGTCAGGTAGTGCCCTACCCATTTAGCTACCAATACTAAAGGAAATTAACATTATTCATCTTGTTAGATCCTTACAGAATTTACTGTTTCGTGTAGTGCCGGCTTAGAATTTCACTACCCTTTTCTACCCATGGGTGTCTTAAGCGGCGAAGGTTTTCAAGTGGTTTTTGGCGACCGATGAGGCTAGAGGGCGACGGGCGGCGGCGACGAGGTTGGAGACACCAGAGACCAACGATACTTTATTTGTAGCATCTTGTCCCCATCAACTTCCAAATGTGGCTGAGGAGTTTCTAGCTCCAAAGCTCTGGCTTCCCTTTTTTGGGAATTATGGCCGTATATATGTATGCATGTACGCACGTGTGTGAAAATACTTAACTAGTCGTGAAATTCTATTCTATATATATCGATAGCCACTTTACTTATATCTATTTACCCCATGTGACCACGACTATATTTATATAACCATCTCGCGATACAAAATTTGTGGTTCAGCAATTTCAAAACAAATCGATCACGTTCAAAGATATTTATTAGATGTTTACTAATTATGTATTGAAAATATATCAAAGCATGGCTACTCTACAGATGACATGATAATTCCAAAGGATGGGACACGGATGCAAATAATTTATGCGGAAACTTATAGATCTTTTCTTTTCTCCCGATTTACCTGGTATGTCGGCTTAGATTACTTAACTTAACTTAGCAATTTTTCGTGTGGTCCGTAAATTTTCACCAGTTCCAAAAGTGGCGAAAGAACTTCTAATCGGAAGCTCTAACTACTTTTTATGAGATTTAAAGCTGTGAGTATAGTTAGGTTTCAATATGCGTTAGACAACTTAGTTGTACCTGTAATCATTCATGTCTAGTTTAATTCAAATTCACTTACCTAAGAATTACTTAAATACTTTTGTTTTTTATATTAAATTTTAATACAGTCCACTATTAACTAAATTGTCCTTTGTGCACCGTACAGTAAGTTGGCATAAAGAAATTATACCATTGAGCGATTTATAAAAAAAAGAAATAAAAATATTCCCGCGGTAAACTGTAGTGGGGGTAAAAAACTTGAGATGGAACGCCCAATGAACACGAAAATCTATTAATTTGTTAAAGTTTAATTTAAATATGGCGAATCGGGAAGTTTGAACAAAATACAACACCATATCTCCCTGAACATATGGTGCATCGTGCCGGATAACAGAGTTTTAAGTGAAAAATTTACGTGTTATGAACTCACATATTTCAAGGTGATGGTTTACCGTACTTATTCTAAAACAATTAATTTTTCCTATTTAAATTAACTATTTGAGTGATAATACGTGCGTTGAGAAGAACTTTTTGTGTCGGTTAAGAATGAGTTTACTTTACTTTTTGAGTGTTTTAACATAGTGAGTTTTACGCATATAATTAATATTATATACACATTTAATAACATCCAAGCTAATCACTTATCCACTCGACCACGGACGCTATCCAATAATGTTTGTGAACATTTTTTAGAAACATAAATCGTAGGTTTTAATACTACAATAAGTGATAAATATTGAGAGCTTATGAGTACTAATTAGAGTAGTAATTTCTGAGTACCGGGGCATTGAGCTGCGAGAACCTGTGATATCTGCCTATTCCCATAATAAGCAACCGTGATAGCCCAGTGGGTAGAACACTCGGTTATCGTGCAAACGACTACTGTTCAAATCCTGGGTCGGGCCTACACCAATTTGTCTTTTCTAAAGACATATGTGTGGTTAATTTATCATGGTTGTTAACGGTGAGGGAAAACATCGTGAGGAAACCCACATGGCTGAATTGTACTTAGTCATGTGACAGTGTATTCGTACAAAACGGCGATAGGCCTGCCCCCTATCACGTGAGTACACTGTCCATGCAAAACGTGGGTACTCTGAACACCAGGTGACAAAGTCACGTGATGTTCAGAAGTATTAGTACCTCTGCCAACCCCTTCGGGGATATTCGGCGTGAACGTTTATGTTTTCCCATAATTTACAGTACTTGGAAAGAAATCAGGAAAAATAGTGTGATATTCAGAAGATCGTGCAGCGCGAGTAGTACAAACCTCCTTAAATCTCAGGCAATTGATGTCTTCCGTTGAACATAACCCTTAAACCATACACACTGAGCCCGCCGGGCCGCCGCCATATGTCGGCGGTCTAGTTTTCATACATACTATTAGGTTAGACATGATTCTTTAAACACCGGCCGCCGCCGGGTTGTGTCGCCGGGCAATGTCGGCGGTCCGGCGGGCTCAGTGTGTGTTGTGCTTAAGATTTACATGACAGAAGCGACAATCTGTTTCAGCCTGCATAGTGTTGGTTAGTACGTGGTTGAGAAAAAATATACAAGGAATAGACTGTAGACTTATAAAGAACCCCGCACAAAATGTTAAAAAAAGCCTTTCGGTCAAATTCCTGAAATTTCGTAGAAACATAGCTTCTTTTATTTTTATTAACTGTGTGAAGTTACACCGTCTATAAATGACTAGTTTTTAAAATATAACTGTTTTAATATTGCATCTAAATAGTATATGTCGATGATTTTATCACTTACGTATGATGTTTATTAACAAACGAATAAGTTTCTAACTGGTTAGTTATTCTTAAAATACTATTTAAACAATAATTAACCAGTTGAAACGACTTGGAAATATTGGTTCAAAAATCATTTGAAGGTTAGAGTGTCTTTACGTTCATTTTTTTTCTTTTTCCGCTCAGGTGCATGAGAGTGGATTAGAAACAAACTCGAACGTTTCGACGGGAAACTGTGCTACTTAGACTGCATTAGATCTTGCATTAAGTGTTGGTTGAAACATCTTTAATGATGGGTACTTGTACTTCACATCTTCGCACCGTTAATGAAGGTATAAGAAGCTTTGTTTTCACAAATTTTCAGCCAATTTGACCGAAGCGCTTTTTCCTAACATTTTGTACGGGGTTCTTTGCGCTATGTGGATATACAAATAAAACACAATATTCACATCCAGATAATTAATAAACAAATTATTGAACAAACATCAAATAATTCATCTACGCAATAAAATTTCAAGATTGCAACAAAACATACTAATAACGGTGCGCTAACAATAAAATACATTGTGATTATCATATGTGATACATTGTAAATACAGGAGGCAGTAACTGTTTATTTAAGGCTATTAGACAACTTGATATAAAAATCATTATTTCAATAACACAACCAAAGATGCCTTGTCACCTATAGGCAGCTTTCTATGCAATAAAGCTAAAGAAACAATATACAGTTTTATGAAAATTCATGAGCTTATGATTTTTTAGCTTTTAAGATTTGCTCTTTCAAACAAAATTTGGCTTCAATTAGTATTATAAGCAATAATCGTGTAAAAAACGAATTTGATTCCATAGCCAAAAATTATATCAAATAATAAAGAAATAAAAACATTGATTCCATTTAAATGAAATAACACATTATGAATCAAAACAACCTGTTTGGAATGTAAAAACCATTCATAAAAAAAATCAATTAATAAATGTTATCTTAAATAACTTCTTTTATATCAGTTATCAGCCTCACAATGAGAAATTCGAAAAACATTTGGTAATAGAAGTGAAAATTCACACTGAGACTAATAATAACGGTCTATTGTTCCTATTATCACGACACACAACAACTATGGTGATTATATTCAATAACATCTAAATTCATACGATTACATGTCACATTAACATTTAATTTAAATATAAATGAAAAAAAAAACAAGCTAAGAAGATAGATGGAGCCACTGTCATTAAAAAACATGTTTTGATCTAAAATAAGCTTAGCTATATTTCAGATGTTTTAATATAAGGATATGATTAAAAACCTTGTAAATGAGATGAATAGCATTAAATTTGGATAGTAAAAAGTCTGTAGCAATGATTTAGGAAGATGGCATTAGTGCCATTGGAATTCAATGAATTCGGGTTAAGTTTTATTTAA
The DNA here is from genome assembly GCA_963576735.1 of Bedellia somnulentella. Taxonomy (NCBI): domain Eukaryota; kingdom Metazoa; phylum Arthropoda; class Insecta; order Lepidoptera; family Bedelliidae; genus Bedellia; species Bedellia somnulentella. The sequence goes on from OY755193.1 coordinate 8,081,405, forward strand.
AACTGTATGTGATGTCAGTGTATGAGAAATGCGATAGTTTACGATTTATTCCGAAGCCAATACAACAAAGAATTTATAGTAAGTTTAAGAATGACGACTTTTTAAGTACATTTGATCGCAAACAAATTAATCCGCATTGTTATATGGCGGCATGACATTTGTAATTCAGATTTCTCTGTCTCTTTTTGACAACATCAATAAGAAAGTGACAGCACTACTCAATACTTAAGATGGAGTGACGCGGATTAAGTAACAACACCAATATAGTTATAATTCAAACGTTAAGCACAAAAAATCTGCTGCATACTGTTTTCATTATTAAATACATAATTTTATGAAAAAAAATAAGTTTAAACTGCCAAATAATATAATAACAGTACACAAGTATGCTTTAAAATACTAGGAATCTCAGTGTAGAGCGTTTAATAAGAAAGAGTTAATCATAAAAAAAAACAATCATTATAAAGCACACTTTACAAAAGTAATATTCCATAGAAATTCACAAATTTTGCAGTTAAATTGAAAACAATAATACCATTAAAATATATGACTACTTTAAGTAAACGCACCAATTAACGAACATAATGGCAGCACATTGCACTAGATTTTCTTGGCCGAAAACCTTCATTTACGAAAACATATTAAGATTTAGAATTTTAGTGTAAAATTTTGAAGGATTAAGTACTTAATGACTTTTTACTGCAGGCTCAAACAAAAAATTTCGCAATCAAATATAAGATTGCTAACAAAATAGCGAGTGGAATATAAATGCTATCGTTTTCGAAGATGAAAGACTATCGCTAGGTTATATTAGTTTTTTTTTGTTTTTAATATTGATTACTACACTGAGTAATTCCTTGAGTTTTTTTTAAACCAAGATATACCTAAGCGATTGTCTGACATTTGTGGAGAATATCCGTGATCCATTTACTCTTCAATTGAAACAGTACTTTCAAGTTTTAATCATAACTATAAAGCATGAGTAATTCGTAGCTTAAATAAATAACATTATTTATTTGGTTTTTCCAGTTCATATAACTTATTGTTAGTACACATTGCATAATATATAATTTCGCTTCCATAGTAGTATACATTTATTTGTATTTGAAAGTACTATTTCCTGAAGAGTGGTCAGTGTCGGTACGAGTGTAAATGAGACGACAAAAACGCGATATCGATACAAGGCTTGCTATTTGATATTATATCGCAGGTTAATTATACTATACTAAAACTTTAAACAGTAATTACATTATGATGCAAGATAGTAAAGCTAGTCATTACAATCAAGGTAGATGCTAAGCCTGAACCAAAAGTGAATGCTTTAACGATCTGAGCGTTGTAATGACTAATGGTTCTCTTGTGTCATACGAATTTTTAACACTTGTCAATAATGTTAAAAAATCAATATCGTTAATAATTAAAGAAACTTGATTACCAAGAAGATTTTGATGCATACAAATTAATTTTAAAAAAGGAGTGCATATAATAAACAAAAAAAATTTTTTTTTTTTTTAAATTTACAAGCCCAAGTGTTTCGAAAATAATTTCTTAACCAATATATTATGTAAAAAATACTTAACATAAACAAAAGAGCCATACAGCCAACAAAAATACAACCTTTTTTATCGTCTCATTAAACTCGGAATGTTAGTATGTTAATCTATTTGAGCGCGAACTCTTCTGTGGGCGCGGCGGGCGGGGAGGGCGGGGGCGTGTCCCGCTGCGGCCCGGTCAGCGCGCCGCCCGACACGAAGTGCGCCTCCGTCAGGGGACGCAGGCCGCGGAGGAATGGCCTACAATACACTTTTATTTTACATACATACACTCACGGCTATAAATCCCTAGATGGGGTAGCCAGAGCTAAGGAATTAGAAATTCCTCAGCCACTTTTGGAAAGTTAAGTGGGGAAAAGATGGTAAAATAAAGGTTGTTGGTGATAGGTCTCTAGCCTCATCGCCCAGAAATCCCTTAAAAGCCCCAATACCGTTAGTCGCCTCTTACGTACACCCACCGGAAGAAACGGGGTAGTGCTATTCTAAGCCGACACTACACAGCTTTATTTTAATAAGACTTTTTGTAATGTTGGAAGGAGTGTTTTTTATTACCAAATGGATAACCTAAAAAGCTGGATCTGTTGTTCTACAGTCCCTTTTAGGGAGTAGGCTTTATATGTTCATTGTAAATTGTTTTCATGTTTATTCAATTCTCCTGTTTTTATTTTTAAAAATAATACTATCCGCTATAAAGACAAGAAAAAAGGTTTTTAAGAATCTTGACTATCAATGACGTCATCGATTGCAAAAATCTCTTACTAAATAAAGCGGAAGTCACTACGTTTTTTTTTAAATTTTATCAGTTTTTTTTTATAATTTTAATCGTTTTAATTTTTTAAACTATTAGTTTCGATAGCTTTGCATTTTCCATTATCTCATTTAACCTCGTGGGGTGATAATAATATTTACTAGTAGGCGCACTCCACATGTACATGCCCAAATCAGTAATTAAAACCGCGTCTTTTTAGACTCTCGCGGTTTGAAGACATTATATATAATAATCGGGATTAACCAGCGAATATTTTAAATCACTTACGTGATATATTTGCCCGAAGTTTCGGCACACCTACTAGTGTCGTGGTCACGGGTGGAGTCAGCCGTTGTATATAATGAAACCGCGTCTCCAAAAAAACTTAATAAAAAAAAACTCACCAAACTTGCTTGTCAATAAGCACCCGTACCCCTGGCAATGGGAACCCATTGAACGGCGACGCTATGGGTATGGTATAGGCACCCATGTTTCGGAATACCAACCAACTACCCACGGCTATGGGTGGTAGATGGGTGTTGGGGATCACGCAGTCCAAGCCATCGCAGGATGGGCCCCAGATGGAACAGTTTTGAAGGGGCTTTGGGGATTCTGGGGGCTGGAGACAAAAATACTATTGATAAATACATGAAGCAAAAGATTTAGGATTATTAAAATTAAAATATGCGATTAAATTAATTAAAAAAATATTACACGCATTATCATGTATTTTACTAGACACACATGTATAAATATATTTTTATTTATTGTCAAAGCCTGTAGTCAAATTGAGAATTGATTAATATTATTAGTCTTAAATATTAATTGTCTTTAATTTTACCATAAACCAAAGAAATTATGGTGGTACTTCGATCACTGTATCTACATCCAGTATGTATTAATAGGTGAAAATGTAGAAATTAACTTATGTCACTATAACAGAGCAATGTTTAAAATCATCGTACCAAGTGGCGATCGATAGTCTCTGCACCCCAATGGGAAGTAATGGCGTGAGTGTATGTATTTTTGTCTATAAGTTAAATGTTTAAACTAAAAATATTCAAATATGAATTCCAGTGAGGAAGTCCGATACAAATGCTAAGTTGATACGCCTTATTAGATTAGATACAGCTAACCCAACTAAAATTTAGGCATTAAACCAAATACTCACATTGAGCATCTCAGCATGTATGACTTGATGGTCATACAACACACAATTGAAGGAGCCATACACGCCGTCGTTGATGAAATACATGGTGTGGGGCTCGGTGCTGCCATCTGGTTTCTTTGACATCACCTGTTAAATTGTTATTTATCATTATTCATTGAATATGGATTTTAATATTAGGGATAGATTTGGATGAAATAAAGAATTTTCTAAACAGGCACGCGGGTGTGAGAATAATACAAATGAATAAATGGGTATGTGTAAAAAATATCGATGGATGTACTTGAAGCTGAAGGGGTTGGTGGATCGCACTATATGTGGCGATTAATAGTCTAGCCTATGCCCATGGGAACTAATGGCGTGGGTATACGTAAGTATGCCTTAGTACAAGTCATATGGTTTTTTTTCGCGTCACAATGTATTCTATCTCCGTAAACAACCTTTATATATTAACTACATATATGACTCTAGATGATGAAGGCCCGACTCAGGATTCGTAAAAATGTGTCTTGTATTAAAAGCGGTGGTCCTCTCACTGAGTTACTGAGATACATTAAAAAGCTGAGTAAGATAAGTAAACTTGATTTATAACATAAGGTGCACTTTTATTTCGCTTCCAAACATTATCCTATTAATATTATAAATGTGAAAGTTTAGATGTTTGTGTGTTTGAGGCAAAAAGGCTCCTCATGTACATAATTTATATGAATGAAATTTGGCAGAATGATAGATAATGACCCAAATTATAACATAGGATACTTTTTATCCCGGAAAAATTTGACCAATAAAATATTCACGCCTGAACTGAGAGTACCGGAAAAAACGCCTTAAGCTTTGTCATAAGCAAATTTGACAGTACGAAATCTGTCAAGTCAGCTAGTGTATGAATAAATGGTAGTAATTAGTTGTGTATTAATTATATCGTCGATTTAGCATCCCTTAACTTATCGAGCGCTATTTTATTGTCACGATATCGGTTCGAATGAGATAACAGTATGCGATACTAAGTAAGCACGAAAGAGATGGCTGTTTTATAAAACGCGATGTCTAGTTAAAAGATCGCTCGTACTAGCTATACCGGAGGGTCTTATGACATTGACAGCGACAATCGTGCAACTTGCGACACAATCGTCAATCGCAAAAGATACGTAATCAGCCCGCAGAACTAATAATATTTATACAAAACATAATGAATATATCACCTCTCTCTTAGCATGCACCAAACACGCGAGGGTGTAGGCAGCGGCGGCGAAGTATCTTCCCGGCTCGGCTATGATCTGGATGTTCGGGTCCGGGAAGTGGGTCTCTATGGCCGAGTTGATAGAGGCTCCGATCTGAGGGTATATTAATTTGTGTTATTTATGATAGATATTTATAAATACATATGTTATGATAGTTAAAAAACGCTAAGTTCGTAGGATAAGGTGGACTTAATGAAAGTCGCGGCAAGTAGATGGATGAGGGCAATGCAGAACCAGTCCTGGAAATTTATGGAGAAAGCCTGAGTATATATATATATATAGCCATAGCGGTGGACATCTTTAAACTTACCCCTCTTATATCTGCTCCATATTTCCGGGAGAGTCACCACCAATATACACGAGCCCCAGCGTAGCAGCCACGTAACTTAGATAACTAACAATATCAAAAGATATTTTATTTTCAAAACCCACCTCTCTTATATCCGTCCCCCCATGTCCCGGAAATCCTCCCCCGATATCCACGAGTCTCAGCCGGTGTCCGAACGTGGCTGCCACGTCTACCACGTGACGGCAATGCGCTATGGCACGAGGGTACGCTGCGCTCTCTGTAGCGCCGCTGCCTACGTGGAACGATACGCCTACCACCTGAGATAAAACATAATAAATATTAATATTATACGGACATATTATACACAATGAATTTGTAAAAAAATCGGAGTTAGGGAACGCAAACACAACTAAAAGTGTAGAAGAAACAAAGGACAGAGAATTTCGCACTGGTAGCCATTGACACTGGTAGAGCGGCGGGGGCGTATACCCGAGTGCGCGGGTTCGATCCCCACCGGTGTCGAGATTTTTCTTTCCTCTATTTATCCTTTATTTATTAGTAATATACCCCACATGAGGTTCATGAACAAAAACATTCAAATGATTATACACAAATCAAGTTGGCCCCAAACTAAGTTGAATTTGTATTATGAGATACTAACTCAACGATATATTCAATATTATATAAAACAAATATAAATAACATATAGAGAGGATGGATGACAGTAAATTGGTGAAAGAGATATATAGAGCCAATGTGGAAGGTAATGTTAGTAGAGGACGACCTCGGAGGACACATTTGGATCAAATAGAAAATGTGCTCAAAAAGGCAGGTGTCCGCAGTATGAAGAATAAAAGAGCATGTATGAAAAGATTGATGGATGTAAACGAAGCCAGAGAGGTTTGCCAGGATCGTATAAGGTGGCGATCGATAGTCTCTGCCTACCCCAATGGGAACTAACGGCGTGAGAATATGTATGTATGTATGTATGTATAAATAACATCTAAGACTAAGAAACAATCATTCATACTCATCACATGAATGTTAGTCTCAGCGGGGATCGAATCCGCAACCTCCGGACCGTGATGTTCAGAAGTATTAGTACCTCTGCCAACCCCTTCGGGGATATACGGCGAGAACATTTGAGTTTAAGCGTTTGATTTAAACGAAAAAAATACTTATGTATAAACTATATTTGTGAATATTTGTAAACTGCATACTTTTAAAAGAATTTGAAATTCCTTCTTCAACTATATGACATACATACATACATATACTCACGGCTATAAATCCCTAGAAGGGGTAGCCAGAGATAAGGAATTAGAAATTCCTCAGCCACTTTTGGAAGTTGCGTGGAGAAAAAATGGTAAAACAAAGGTTGTTGGTGATGGGTCTCTAACCGCATCGCCCAAAAATCCCTTAAACAGCCCCAGTACCGTTAGTCGCCTTTTACGTACACCCACCGGAAGAAATGGGGTAGTGCTATTCTAAGCCGACACTACACAACAGACTATATGAGTTATCAAGTAATAGAATAGAAATCTCTTTATTGCACTTCAAAAAAAGATGAAGCATTTACACATTAACAAAATAAAATAAGAAAGGTACAATTGGCGGTCTTATCACTAAAAGCTTCCAGACAACCTTTGAATGGTGAGGTCTTCAATCATATATACCAAAGATACACCAACAAAGCACGATAAACTAAAAACTTTTCTACGTTGAATTTGCATGCAGTGCGGCATCTTTGGTATATATGATCGAAGGGTGAGGTCAATCAATTATGGTCATGTGACATAGATGTCCATACCAATATATATTAAAAAAAACACAACTAGTTACTAATAAATAAAGTAATATAAAATAGTTACCTCCAACTGCAAAATCGCGGCCACTTTAAGCAACATAGGCGCCTCAGTCAACGGGTCACATCCGAACTTGATGCCGAGCGGACATTGGGCCGAGAGCGCGTCGGAACGGATGCGGATGACTAGCCTGGGGGTGGGATTAACATAAATATCATTTCCAATAAATAAATAAAGGAAAGAAAAATTTCGACACAGGCGGGAATCGAACCCGCGACCTCGGGTATACGCCCCCGTCTAAGTTAATTATTAGAAATAATCCCCACATGAGGTTTTCATGAACAAAAACTTCAAATTATATAAATATCATTTATTTTAATATAAGAATAATGATTCTCTTTTTTTGTGTTACTAATATCTTACGTTCATGCATATAAATACTCACGGCTAAAAGCACAAAAAAGTGGTAGCCAGAGCGTCAAAGCTAGAAACTCTGTAGTCACATTTGGAAGTTGAAAATGATTTAAATAAAGTTCCGTTAGAAATGCCGTGTAGTGCCGGCTCAGAATGTCAGTACCCTTTTCTGCGCATGGGTGTCGTAAGAGGCGACTAAGGGTATGGGTTTTTGGGCGATGCGGTTGGAAACCCATCACTAACGAAACTTTATTTAAATAATATAGTTTTTAATGACACAAATATCTTACGTATAAGTTTAATCTATCTCTACTTCGGATACAAAAGGGGTATAGTTGTGAGAAGAAACTCATTAGCATCGGCATCATCATTTTAGTAAAAACACGAAATCAGTGTAGAAACGGAAAATCCGCAAGTAAAGTTAAATGTAATAATATTGTTTTTAATGTTACAAATATCTTAAATGTAAGTTTAATCTATCTCTACTTCAACTACGAAAGGTGTATTGCTGTAATAAGAACCTCTAAGAAACTCATTAGCATCGGTATCTCCACTTTAGTAATAACTCAAAATCAGTGTGGAGACGGAAGATCCGCAAGTAAAGTTAAATGTAATAATATTGTTTTTAATGTTACAAATATCTCATATAAGTTTAATCTATCTCTACTTCAATTACGAAAGGTGTATTGCTGTAATAAGAACCTCTAAGAAACTCATTAGCACCGGTATCTCCATTTTAGTAATAACTCAAAATCAGTGTGGAAACGGAAGATCCGCAAGTAAAGTTAAATGTAATAATATTGTTTTTAATGTTACAAATATCTTACATGTAAGTTTAATCTAACTCTACTTCAACTACGAAAGGTGTATTGCTGTAAGAAGAACCTATAAGAAACTCATTAGCATCGGTATCTCCATTTTAGTAATAACTGAAAATCAGTGTGGAAACGGAAGATCCGCAAGTAAAGTTAAGTGTATAAAGGATCAAAGCATTTTTGGTTAAGTAAATGACAACATAGGCTTCGATAGAGCACTAAACAATACTACACCCACACACACACAAACTTACTTAGCATTCGGCATATGCGCCTTGATCTTAATGAGCTCAGTTTCCGAGTCAAAGGTGACAGTTCTGACGCCGCGGGACTCCGCGTGCCGCACGTGGGATGCCAGTTTTGCTGGGTTCGCGAATATTATGCGGCTGGAATAAAATGTTTATGTTAGATTTATGTTTTATATTAAAGAAAATAGAAAAACACATCGGCTGGAAGTAAATGTTAATTTTAGATTTGCTGATTTATATTAAAGAAAGAAGAAACATCAAATTACATTCAAATTAACAAAAAATGTACTTAACACTAAAGATATCAAACTTAAAAGGCGGTATTAAAACATACATACATTAGTCACAGCCATAAATCACAAAAAAGGTTAGTCAGAAGTTCAGAGCTAGAAACTCCTCAGCCACATTTGGCAGTTGATAGGGAACAAGATAGTAGTAGTAGTTGATAGGGCCCACATCGCCCTAAAACCAATTAAAAAGCTCCATACCCTTAGTCGCTTCTTACGACACCTTTGCTTAGATAGGTGTAGTGACATTCTAAGCCAGCACTACACGGCACGGTATTAAAACAGTTGATAAATAGTTGTAATTAATAAATGTGAAATGGTCCTGCTCAGCCTGTAAATGCGATTTGCAGATATTTTTTTGTGGCTGCACAACTTTTTCATGTAAGAATATGTAAATTACCATTTGTTTTCTATAAATATTATAACTTGAAAACTAAAAATATTTGGGGTCATAGATGTACTAAAAAAGGTTAGATAGCGGCTTAGAACGCACACAACTAGAAATATACCCAAACAACACACCAAGAAATACATTTTAAATTTAGGAATTCTTAGCAAGCGCTAGAAAGAGATAAACATATTTTCTCAGTACCGACTTGAAATATGACACTAAGACGACCGTTTGACAAAGAATAATTTAGATCTACACGGGTTTTATTATAAATAATAATTAAAACGTTGTAAATTTATAATATTTACGAATGATAAGTAATCCTATCATTTTAGTAGTTTTTCTACTATAGTTTGTACAAAATCTCATCACACACGACGGCATTCTCGATCAATTTGATAAACAAACTCGCCAAAACAGGTGAACGATGGCGACGGCAGCTAGTGTGCGACTAAAGTCAGATGACCCATTTAGCCTGTTTTTTAAATGCCACTTATGAGCGCACATAACTTATCTACGGATTTTTATTTGTACATCTATGTTTGGGGTATAAATTATTCATACTTAAAAAAATATAGGATATCGATTGGCTCTGTACCTATACCATTACAGATTTCATCATAGACAGATTGTATCAATCCTCTCACTATCACACACATAAGCTAAAGATATAACACTTACTCGGCAGACACTCCTAGGCCCATAACCTGTTCGATCTCCATCTTGCTCGCGCAGTCGAACCCGGCTCCCAGCGCTGCTAGCGTGGTTAGTAGGAGCTTTTCGTCGTTGCATTTTACCGCTGGAATTATAGCATTATATAATTAATTTATATATATATATATATAAAAAATAAAATGGTGTTAGTTACACTATTTATAACACAAGAACGGATGAACCGATCTGTCTGAAAATTGTTGGAGGTAGCTTAGAACCAGGGAAAGAAAGTCAAAAAAAGTCAAAAAGTCAAAAAGTTTATTTTTCAAAATAAAGTTAAATACTAACATTTTTTGAACGTCAAAGTTTTAAATTAATCGTTAATCCGTTGCTTCGGAAGGTGTTCGTAAAGAGAAGAAGCAACAAAGAAACTCTTTACATTCACATTTTTTCATTTTTTCAAAATATGGTTTGTACAATTTCAGTTTATAAACATGTTTTTACTTTACAAAAGATTTTCTAAGCGACGAAACCAAACGCTAGTTTGACATAATTAAAATAAATTGTCCATCACAAAAACCAATCACATAACGTGAGAAGAAAAATCCTCACCAGACAATTATTCCTAGGAATAACGAGGGAAGATTTATAGCTTTACGGACATGGTCATGTGCGCGTTGGGTCCTTGTCGTTTAAAAAATCTTGAACACTGTAGTAAGATTTCTTTAAAAGCATGGCTTTAATTGCCCTTTTAAAAGATGCCACAGGCAATTCCAATATGTCAGAAGGGAGTTTATTGAACATTTTCAGGGATAGTCCCATAAAGGAGTTACTTACTTTATTAAGTCTCCACTTCGGTACGTTAAGTTTCTCCTTATTCCGAGTGTTAACAGTATGCCTATCACTAACTTTACTAAATTGGCCTATATTCTTTTTGGCATACATTAAATTCTCAAATATGTATTGGCAAGGGACAGTTAAAATGCCAATATCTTTAAATTTTTCGCGCAACGAATACCTCGACCTTAACATGTAAATAGATCGGATAGCTCGCTTTTGTAAGACAAAAACTTTATGAACATCAGCCGCTTTACCCCATAATAAAATACCGTACGACATAATACTATGAAAATAACTGAAATAAACAATGCGAGCTGTTTCTATGTCTGCTATTTCTCTAATCTTACGCACGGCATACGCTGCTGAGCTCAGCCTTTTAGAAAGTGTTAGTATATGGGGTCCCCATTGCAACTTAGAATCGATTATTATCCCTAGGAATTTTGTCTCTTTCACTAATTCTACTTTTTCACTGTCAATAACAATATTGGCGTCAACTTGCCTAACATTCGGTAAAGTAAATTTAATACATTTAGTTTTTTTGGCATTCAGATCCAGGTTATTTACAGTAAACCAATGCAATACCAGTGAGATAGCTTTATTTACGTCGTCAAGAGATGTAGAGGATCTCGCTACATTAAATATTAAAGATGTGTCATCTGCAAACATAACTATCTCAGAATACTTTTGTACCATAAATGGTAAATCATTAATATAAATCAGAAACAGTAATGGGCCAAGTATAGAACCTTGAGGAACGCCCATCTCTATTTCCGATCCTTTCGACGTGGTTCCATTAATATCTACCTTTAAAGTTCTTTTATCAAGATATGATGCCATTAATTTCAGTGCTTGCTCGTCAAAACCGTAATATTTAAGTTTAGTCAACGCTATTTCCTTTTTTACACAATCAAAAGCTTTTGTGAGGTCACAAAATATACCTAACGCATCCCGGGAGTTTTCCCATGAATTAAAAATATGTTTCATTAGTGACACTCCTGCATCTACAGTAGACCTACCTTTAGTAAAACCATATTGCTCGTCATGGAATATATTATTTTTATTGAAATATGAAAGCATTTGGTTGGACATGATTTTCTCGAAAACCTTACTGAGAACTGGTAAAATAGAAATAGGCCTATAGTTGGTAAAGTCCTGACTATCTCCTGATTTATGTAGTGGGATGAGCCTACTTAACTTCATACAGTCTGGAAATTCTCCTATATCTATACATTTATTAAAAAGTATCGTTAAATGGGGAGCGATTATATTTATTATTCTGTTTATGACGAAAACTGACATTCCTGTTATGTCTTCGGTTTTTTTAAGATTAATGGTTTTAAAATTTTTAATTATATCATTACTGTCAACATACTTGAAAGAAAACTGTGCTGTTGTTTTGGTAACATTTTGTTCCAACAACTCAAGAGCTTTTTGGGGACATGAATTTAATTTCTCTGTTGTCTGAGTGGGGGTATTTATAAAATGATTTTCAAAAATGTCAGCAATTTGTGATCTTGACTGTATCAGTTCATTATCTAATAATAAATTGAGATCATGCGGAACTTAGGATATATATCATCACGCTAAATATCGTAGAGGTTAAGCAGTAAAAATATTTAACACCACCCGTGCGAAGCCGGCGCGGATCACTAGTTTATTATAGTGTACATGATGTTCAGAAGTCTGCCAACCCCCTTCGGGGATATATGGCGTCAACTTTTGAGTTTGAGTTGAAGTGAGTTGATAATAGATTAACGGCATTTATAGCTTGTGACCGTAGCTCGCACGATCGCGATTGTTGATCACCAATTATTTTTAATATTACAACTTTTTCGAACAACTTCAACAACAGATTGATTTAGTAAGTCTTAATTTAATTATGGGAAATGTTATTTAATGGCTTTGGAATAAAATAGAACAGAGATGTAAAAATACGAATATTCGTTTAGTGTGAGCGAGACAGAAATAAATGTTAATATGGGTAAGTAGAAATAAGTATGCCTATTATTGTTCTCGATGTGAAGACTAGACCCTCAGAACTCTATCGCATATACTTAACCACAATAAAAACATTTGACAGACTTTATTTTTTTTACTACGAGTTCAATGACCGATTTAACCACTAAAAGTTATATGCATTTGAGATAACACTTTGTCATGTCTGCTTAAATAGTACTAATCCATTTCACCGGCGAGTGTCGAAGTAGACGACTTATGGTTTCGGGGCATTTTAAGTGATTTTTGGGCGATGTAACTAAATACCTATCATTAAGAATCCGTTATTTTAACATCTTTTCCCGACTTAACTGCCAAATTGGCTCAAATTTCTAATTTTAAAGATCTAACTACCCCTTTTACGAATTATAGCCGCGTGAATATGTTAAAATATATTTCACAATATCGCATGCGCTCACCATAAAACGGCTGCACTCGCGGCATGACCTCCTTCCAAACGTTGTACCTGGCGACCACCTCCCCAAGGTCCATGACGTAGAATGGATCCTCCTGTGTTCCGGAGGCCACGATCTCCCGGATCACGCTCAGTGGCTCCCACTTGTCTTCCATCACGCGGATGCGTTGCTCTTCTTCGATTACCTGGTTGGTCGGTGGTTTTAGGTTACGTTATTTTAATTAAAAAAAAGGTAAGAAAAATTCTGACGCCAGCGGGAATCGAACCCACGACCTCTGGGTATACGCCCTCCTTTATTTATTAGTAATAATCCCCACATAAGGTTTTCATGAACATAACATTCTAATTAGGTCATTCTATTTGAGTTTTGTGGGTCGGGATCTCAGAACTCGACACTCAAATAAGGATCAAAGTAGTACTACTCTAGTAATCAAGTAATAGTGCGGAGAAGAGTATTAAATTCAGGAGATTTCATAGTTTTTAGTAGTAGAATAAAAGGCATATTCTAAATAGGTATGTCAATGACAAACCAACTATACAGGATGATTAAAAATACGACAAAAAATATTATAGAAAATATAAAAAAATATTTAAGCGAATTTGAAGCGAAATTAAAAAAACTGATACAAATATAAAAAGAAACCTTTGAAATATCTTTTATTTATTACCTTCATCTCGGCTACAAACGCTGCAAGCCGCCAAACACTATCAACAATCACTTGTCACTCGGTCAATCGCACGCAATAAATCACTGATTAAAATGTCTCAATTGAGTCGCCGCGGTGTGCTAGTCGGTAGGGGGTCGGCTCGGGACGGGCCGATGCACTTGTATCAACTGGAACGAAAAAAAACAATGACAAAATTTATTAACCTATAACTACCAAATATGGCTGAATAGTTTCTAGCTCTGGCCACCCTTTTTTGGGATTTATGACCGTGAGTATATGTATGTATGTATTAGTTTTTTTTTCTCTTTTTTTTCGTTATGATGTATGTCCATTATATTTACGATATACTATGATAGGGGATAAGCTCGATAGTCGATTTTTGCAAACATTGGTTATTGATAACGTTTTGAGATTAATGCAACAAGTGTGTGTATTAAATATTACCCTGGATATATGACCATAAATAGGAAACTGGACTGTTAATTGCAAAAAGGTTGTTCAAGCCTGCAATATCCTTCCAGACTAGGCTAAATCTTACAAATTAAATTTGTAAGGTTACCGTTCCCCAGGGATCGAACCCGAGACTTCCGTACTTGAAACCAAGCGCTTAACCGCGAGACCACAGGAGGCAGTTTTTTTTTCCATTACAATAAATAATATATTAAGTTACTCAGGTTGCGATATGTCAGCACGAGTGCCAGGGCGGGTCGACGTTGAGCAGGCGGCGCCAACAGCGCTCGTTTTCTTTTCTTAATATCTAATCCCCTTTTACATACCAAAACCAAATATGTATATACTGACGTGATCGTGGCGAGATGTCAGCGCGAGTGCCAGGGCGGGTCGACGTTGAGCAGGCGGCGCCAACAGCGCGGCGGCACGCACGGCGCCGCGACCGAGCGCGACCGAGCGCCGGCGATCCGGACGAGAGCGCCGGACTCACCCGGTGCACCCTGTACATAAACGTGTTCTGTTAAATCCTATTAATATTATAAATGTGAAAGTTTAGACGTTTGGATGTTTGTGTGTTTGAGACAAAAAGGCTCCTCAAGTACATAATATATATGAATGAAATTTGGCAGAATGCTAGGTAATGACTCAAATTATAACATAGGATACTTTTTATCCCGGAAATTTTTTATCAATAAAATATTCACGCCTGATTGAAATAGGAAAAAACGCCTTAAGCTTTGTCATAAAGAAATTTGACAGTACGAAGTCTGTCGGGTCAGCTAGTAAGATATATTAATTGGAGGTGCGGTAGGATTTTAGTGCTGGAATCAGGCGGTGTACCCTGTAGATACAGATACGTTTTTTGAAAAATATATACATGATTGTGCGTTTAGATGGGTTAGCTAGGATTGTAATGACGGATTCATACGGTTCGGTAGGTTGGCGAAGAGATTTTAGTCACGGAAACAGGCGGTGAATCCTTTAGACAGTATTTTTAAAAATTTGTTATATAAAATAGGGCGCGCAGGAGGTTGTCGAACAGGACTATAGTGACGGAATCATACGATGCATTAGGTAGATGTTATACAAATTGTTTCAGTATTCATCAAAGTTTCTGTAGTAGATATGTATAGTTAAGAGGTATTTAGAACCTGGTTTTATAGTAGGGATTAATACGGTACACATTGCATATATCAAAATTTTAATAAAGCATCAACAGGACAGGACGACTTGTAGTAACGTAGCGAAAAGTGGTAACTTGTTAAAATATTTGACCAACCGATATAACTTTGTTTTTCCTTGTCTTGGTTTAATAAATAAAAATAAATACTCATTTTAAATTCGAATTTTAAGCGGCAACTTATGTCCGGAGTTGAACAACCCAAGATTAGCAAACATAGTGTCTAACATACACAACAACATTATAAACATTAAAAATAATATACCAATATTTATAAACGACTACCTGCTATGAAGGTATTGTGTTTCTGAAGGAAGCAATAATAACAAGCTTACGTTAACGATCAATTTTCGACAAAAACAACTTGTTAATTAAGGTATCTACATAAAAACAATTCAGCAAACGAGTTAAATGTAATTTATGCGACAATAGTGTGTTTATTAACTTGTTTGAAAACAAATTAATAGAAACGATTAGGAGACGATTTTATTTAGATTTTTGTTTTTACTTTGAGCTTTGTTAGCACACAAATGAAAAGAAAAGAATTTCCTGAATACACAATTAACAAATTAATGTGTTCCAATGTAACATACCATAACGTATGAAATATATTGTACTAAAATGTTTATGGTTAGTTAATTCCTACACGACTAAGCATTATCAGTCGACACAGACTTATTATCACGTAAACCATACGTCTATACTATTTACTCGTACCTACTCATTTATAACGAAGGGGGAAGAATAATGCTTGAAATGAGTTGAAAAATTTAGATTTTCATTTTTTAATTGGAAAGGATCGATTTCCTACAATCACATATTTTATATACGATAATTGTAAGAATATTTAATTACAAAAATACTACATTATGTCGCGCTTCTCGGTATATTTTTGTACTAAGCTTGAGTTTGAGAGGCATTATAAACAAAAAGTTAAAAGAGAAGTAACAACAATCAACTTTACCAAATATACAATTTAGTTACTAACGCCTGATTTCTGAATTGAGTATTTCAGCTGAGAATAACTTAAGTATCGTTCTGTCGCATTGAAATCTTAACAACTGAATGAGACAAAACGATACTTAAGTCGTTCTCAGCTTGAATATTCAATTCAGAAATCGGGCGTTAGTCTATAAAAATATTGAATTCCTATAATAACTCTCATAAACAAAAACATAAAACCACCAAAAACCAAACCAAGAAACGAGGCCCCTTTGAATAAAGATGCAAAACTTCGAAATGTTCTAAATATTTCAACAGTTATGAAATAAAATTTGCGTCCGCGCCGCGTGTAGAAAATTTCGATAGTTAAATCCACCAAAATTACATAACATAACCAAAAGTATTTACTTATAAACGTAAAGAATTTAAAAGCGAGGTTATTGAACAGAAGTGACAAAATACACAAGCGACACTCGCGCCATTTCGAAAATGAATTTTCGGCAGATTGACAATGACGTCATCGGCCTAGCGGCGCGGCGCGCCCGACACATTTTATCATGATCAAGGCCATTTAATATTACGCGATAATAGCATGGAAACCCGCTATCAGTTATCGTGAAAACATATAGATGTTACGAAAATTGTTTGAACGATAAGCTAATTACATATAGGTATTACGGATAAATATAACTTTAAGCTGATAGCATTTTCGATAGTGATTTGGTAAGCACATTTTGGAGTATATTACAAGATTGTCCCAGTACTACTGTGTCGGAATTAATCTTTCTAAAAGAATAATTGTGTTTGTGTTGAAGAATAAAATTTATAGAGTATTAGTCGTCATTTACCCTGTTTAAAAAAAACAATAAAAAAATATCTGAAATAGTCACAGGTATCCCATTTAGGTATTACGTCTCGTCTACACGGGCTTCATACATTATTTGACGTTATGTGAATTATTATACTACGCTTGTTAAACGTATGATATCTTATTTCTGCGATAACCAAGAGGATCTACTATAAATTCGCGTATTTAGATGGATTTCAGATAGGAAGCGATAAGTGATATGAATCATTAACTTGTGATCTAAAGCTTTGCATTACATAATATCTTTTGATAATCAAAAAATATTGTCTTGCAATGACTTTATTTTAAAAAAAACTTAGTTTAAAAAAACATGAAATTGCAATTTTAAATAAAATGTTTTTATTTATAATAATACTTTACTTTCAACTTTTTACTTTTTATTTTCTGGTACATTTTATTCTTCGCCTTTCTATCACCATAAGCGTCTGGCTCAACGTTTAATTTTGAAACAGCCTGTATATTGCCGGATTTAATCCGAGCTGACAGCGCTAATGTTTTGTTAAAACCACCCAAAGGACAGTTTAACATCGGGATAAGGCTTGTTTAATTTAGTATTTTGATCAACAGTTGTTCGGAATCTCTAGGGGTGTCCGACAGGGATGTGTAGCTTCTCCGTGGCTCTTCAATTTGTTCATGGATGACTGTTTGACAGAGTTGCGTGAAAGTGATTATGGACTAAGAATGGGTGGATTCATCATTAAATGCCTCTTGTATGCTGACGATCAAGTGCTACTTGCATCATCGGCAGAAGAGTTGCAAGAGATGATGAATATTGTATGTGAGTCTTTTGTAAGAAAGGGAATGAGGGTGAATGTGGATAAGACCAAAACGATGGTTTTTGAGAGACAGGAAGATGTGACAGAATGCGTGATTGCGATTGATGGTAAGGATGTGGAACAGGTGAAGGAGTTTGTATATCTGGGAAGTTTGTTTACAAGGGATGGAAAATGTGATGAAGACATTGAAAGAAGAGTGAAAAAGGGTAATGCGGTAAATGGAGCAATGAATAGCCTAATGATCAGTCAATCGGTGTCTGAAAAGGCCCGAATGGCTGTGCATGATGCTGTTCTTGTTCCTACGCTTATGTATGGAAGCGAATGTTGGGTGTGGCAGAAGAAGCATGAGAGCAGAGTGAATGCAGTAGAGATGAGGTCCCTCAGAAAAATTTGTAATGTTAGATTGTGTGACCGAGTGAGAAATAGTGTTATTCGTGAAAAGTGTGGTGTGAAAGATGATATTGTAAGAAAGATAGAAAAAGGAATGTTGAGATGGTTTGGGCACATAGAGAGGATGGATGATAGAAAATTGGTAAAAGCGATCTATAGAGCTAGTGTGGATGGTAATGTTAGTAGAGGACGACCACGGAAAACACACTTGGACCAAATTGCGAGTGTGCTCAAAAAGGCTGGCGTCCGAAGTATGAAGAATAAAAGAGCATGTATGAAAAGATTGATGGATGTAAACGAAGCTAGAGAGGTTTGTCAGGATCGTACGAAGTGGCGATCGATAGTCTCTGCCTACCCCAATGGGAATTAATGGCGTGAGTATATGTATGTATGTATGTATGTATCAACAGTTGAGTTCCTTAATATTATATTTTACCAACTTTGTGTTACAAGATTATTGAATTGATTACTAGAAAAATATTCGACAAAACGCACTCTCAGAACGAAAGAGGCTCAACTCAAAAATAGTGATATTGAGTTACATACATAGAGAGGCATAGAAAATTATGTTCTAAGACAACGGAACTTATTGTTATAGGGTCGGAAAATTCGCTATCCTGTTTTTTTAACAATTAGTGCCTTTGTTTTACTATTCATCGGATTGAGCATACCCTTTTATGTCTCTCTAGGATTGTAACTCAATATCACTATTTTTGAGTTGAGCCTCTTTCGTTCTGAGAGTGCGAAAATTATATTTATTTTTTTAGTCATATCATAATATAACATAAACATTTCTTTAAAAAATATAATTTACTCCGAAAATAATCTTTTTTTCTGATCTTAGCAACGATTATGTATTTAATATTCAAGAACTTCAAGATAAACATACTCCAGCTATAATTTTGTAATGATAAAGCAAAGACATGATAGTCCAGTGGGTAGAACACCCGCCCGAAAAACAGAAGGGCGTGAGTTCCAATCCTGGGACGGGCCTACACCAATTTGTCTTTTCTAAAGTCATATGTGTGGTT
Organism: Bedellia somnulentella; assembly: GCA_963576735.1. NCBI lineage: Eukaryota > Metazoa > Arthropoda > Insecta > Lepidoptera > Bedelliidae > Bedellia > Bedellia somnulentella. Next base: position 8,100,573 of record OY755193.1, read on the forward strand.
AATTTATCATGGTTGCTAACGGTGAGGGAAAACATCGTGAGGAAACCCACATGGCTGAGTTGTACTTAGTCATGTGACAGTGTATTCGTACAAAACGGCGATAGGCCTGCCCCCTATCACGTGAGTACACTGTCTAAGCAAAACGTGGGTACCTTCTCTGTAAACTAGATGGCGCTTGCCATGTGAGTTCAGGAGTATTGGTACCTCTGCCAACCCCTTCGGGGATAAACGGCGTGAACGTTTATATGTTATGTTATGTTATAAAGCAAAGAGAGTATCGAAAGTACGCGAAAGTCGGGAAAAACTATCTATTCTCTGCCAGCCTCTCGGACAAAAAGAAGAAATTTATTTTGATATCGTGATTTTTGAATAACGTGGCTGAATACTCGGCACCAGTAAACCTCTATTGTATAATCTTTACCTACTCTTCCAAAACTGGATGAGAAAATTCCGATTTTGAAATTGTTACTACCCCTTCTTGGGATTTATAGTCTTGAGTACAGGCTAGGAAATTCTTCTGCCCACTCCAGTCTCCCCCATAATATAAAAACTAACTACCTCCGCGCAACAGTGCATATTCAAAGCGGCTCATAAATTAATTTAAGAGAATTTTAAAATTGAGGTAGGTTGAACTGACGCGTGTGGAATAAAGAAATTGCTAAGGTATTAATCACAGTACTCATATTCAACTAAAATACTTATTTCATACTGTTTAGTACTAGATTGTTTATTTTCGGTTGTTTTTCCAACTATGAAGTCGGTTTTCTTTTTTTTTCTATCAATCGAAGCATATTTGGTATGTATGACGCAAAAGTCTGCCTTAAATTTTGTTAAGTACATTATAATAATTAAAAATAAGGGCAGTTTTACGCTGCTACCAAAAGATTTTCCATAATTTGAGTTTTCCTCGTGATATAAGGTATCAAAAACGTTGGACCCAAAACGTTTCAAGACGTGAACACGTGATAGATAATTTTACAGTCACGCAAATGATTACATATCACGAGACTTACTATCATTACGGGTTCAAAAAGTTATATCTAAACATGTCTCCGTAAAATAATGCATAAAATGTTAATACTATCATAGTTAATTTAATTAATAGCCTTTTTATACTTTATGGCTTATTCATTACTATAATTTTGTATTAAGTCTCATTATAAAACCAAGTATCACAATTAGTGAATTACTCACACCTGTGTTTTATTCCAATAGTTTATGTAATCAATAATCAAATCCATTTACCTTTAAGAGCGGAATTCTCAAAGCTTTTATAGCCTTCTAAGCAACAACCCTAGGTTGCTGCTAATTAATCGTCTAAACTTGTAACAAAACGAAGCCACAGCTAAACACAATCCAAACTTTTTAAAAACAGAAAAGTAAAAAGACTTGACGTCTTAACTGGCAACCGAAATAATTAAGAAAAAAACTAAAGTCACCGAACTCTCGCTGAGTTCGCGGCAAAGTGATAAAATGGGTGGGAGCTAATTGTATTTATACGAGCCGTTATCAAATAGCACAGGGCTGAGATTTGCGGACATAAATCACGTTATCAATGTGTACAATAAGCTTCGTGGAAAATACGTAGCGGGTACATTCCCGCCTTTACCGCTGAAAACCGCTTTTCAATGACTAACTCCCCTACCAGACTGCTTCGTAAGTACCTCTTTAAACTAAACCAAAATGGCGGCTTGTCAATAACTTTGCGCGCGCTTGACAAAGTAAATACAAATGGCGATAACAAATACTATCAAACATAATGACAAACGAATTATTATCACTACAATATAACTAAGTCTTATAGTCACGCGTTACTCGTTTGATAACGTTGCACGATTATTTGGGATGAAAAATAAGATAAAAAAATATCCTAAATAAAAAAGGTTTGTAGTCCAGAGCAATGAACACTCTGCGCCCTACAAACATGTTTTTTTTTAGTTTTGCTTTACAGTTCTTAGCTTGCAGTGCTATCTGTAGTTACATACATACATATACTTATGGTCATAAATCCCTAAAAGGGGTAGCCAGAGCTTCAGAGCTAGAAACTCCTCAACCACATTTGGTAGTTGATAGAGGACAAAATGGTAGAAATAAAGTATCTTTGGTGATGGGTCTCCAACAGCATTGCCCAAAAACCACTTTAAAAGCCCCATACCCTTAGTCGCCTCTTATCCGTAGTTATTCTTTGTATTTCAGAATTTCATTAAATAAATATGAGCAGGCGGTTTTCAATTGGGCGTGTAGTTTCAGCTAAATTGCCACATTTTTATTGTTAGGGCCGGCGCTGACTGCCGGCATGGCATGGCAAAGGATTTCGGTAAGATATAGCCATTTTTAATCTTATTACCATGAGTATAGAATTCATTTTACTTTATTTTGACACAACGATGTCGAGGGAGGCCGCGGTAGGACAGAACGTCGGCATCGTTGTGTAAAATGAATTCTATATTCATGGTAATAAGATTTAAAATGGCTATATCTTACCGAAATCCTTTGCCATGCCATGCCGGCAGTCAGCGCCGGCCCTTAGGAAGCAAAATAAATACCTTTCCCAGCTAGTAATATTTTTAGATTAATTTAGCATTCATAGCTCATTAGCACGCATCATCATCTATGCATTATTGGTGTCAGGACATAGTTTAAATACAAATTAACGCAAAGTAGAAAAGCATAGAGACCTTAAAATTAAAAAAATAGAGCGGAAACCAAAAGTAGTTTTGTACAAAAATTAATGAAAAAAATCCGCTACAAACAAACGCTTGTCAAAGGAGTTATCCCTGTGCCCTGATTGGTTGATTCAATGTTCTGACTTTTGGTGTTCATACATTTACTTCGCTAAGTCAGTGCCAATAAACTGAACCCCTTACGGAAAATTACATACTTTGGTTCTTTCCTATTTAACCCTTTCCACGCCAAGAGTTTTAGTCAAAAACGTTCATCACACGCCACGGCAATAAACGCGGTTGATTTACTAGTGTTGGTCGATACTGTCGATAACTATCGATCAGTTATCGATATTATCGATAACTGGAGACGGCGGTGCTCCTGCCAACCAATTAAATTCGTCATCTTCTCCCTAAAACAATAGTTGTAAATTACTCACAAAATTCTTATATTTTTAGTAACACGAAATAAAAAATAAATTTGATAGGTAGTAAGTTTTTTTTTCTAAAGTTAATACATCTTTATACCTAGGTATTAATTTCAATATTCTTATAAAAACATAATACAAACACTATATTGTATCAGAGCAGAGTAACTACACTAGATTGAGATTGAAAACACTATATTGTATTATAATTTTTAATAACTTACCTGTTGATTATGTATGAACACTTCATCACTTTCAAATTCAACATCATCAGTTCCTTCTAAAATCCTTATCAACTCCTCTGCAGTGGTCATATTTCAATAAATATTAATTTACAATAATAATAACTCAACTTAGCAACGCAAAGATGATAACCCAGTAAATAACATGATTTTGCAGGGTATTTCCATAATTTATCGATATCTCCTACCCTCATTGTACAGCACAAAAAAATAGTTCTAGAAATATCTATCGCCTCTGACGTCACTTCCGTGTCTGATATATCAGACGTTGGCGTACGAGACTGATGCATGATCGTGTCGCTATAGTGTTGTGACATACCATGAAATTTACTGGATTCGATACAAAACATAATTTGAAAATATATTAATTTCTCTGTGGTAAAACTTGGTAAAATAACGTCACACTAAAATTTTCTATGCCCAAAACAAAAACCTGTATAATTTTTACATTTTTAGACGTTTCTCTTTAGAGTACCAGATTTCTGGCTTTGGCAGTAACATTGTAATGTAACATCACTATGATATATCAGACATTGGCGCTGAGGGTTCAAATAAAAAAAGAGTCGGATTTAACTAATAAACACGGTTTTGTTTTTAATAATTTATTATTAAAATAACATTATAATACATTGTGAAATTGGTATTTTTGATTAACTAAAGTATAAACTGTCTGAAAATTTTATGCATATGTCGTCAGGTACTATAACGATAAGAAAAATTAGAGTTAAATTGGTAAGATTTATTTGTCTGATATATCAGACTTTGGCGGCGAGGGCACGAAACTTAAATGTCTAATATATCAGACTTTGGCGCTGAAAAGGTTAAGCAGGAAAATTCATGTAACCAAGCATCAGTGTCAACATCATTTTACGACAAGAATATCATAATTCTAATCAAAAGTGACACGTGTTCGTTTAACTAACTATCAGTTAATTACATACATTTTTATTATGTTATTGTTTCATGTTCTCAATCAACATTGGTTGCACACGCTCTAATACGTTATAGTTTTCTATTTAAAGTAAGTCATTAACAGGCTCGTATTTTCGAGTCGTTATGAATTAGGAAGAATATTTGGTTTAAAATGGTGCCATGTATAAAAAAAAAATTTTTGACACTTTTGCGTTTAGATATGTCAGTCACACTCATGGCTTTCTATGGAAGTTTCATGCAAAGATATAACCTCCTAGTTTTCCGTTAGTGAAACGCAGTCAGCGTTGATCAAGAGGCTGTTGGTTTAAAAGGCCGCTTCGTACCTGATTTAGCATTAACCAATGTAAGTTATCCGCACACGCCGTCTGTACGTTTCATACGTATGTCTGTATATGCCAATATCACCCTATTCTGCGTAGGCTCGAGCCCCTTAATGGAGAAATATATGGGCAGTGTTGACGATCGTTTATCCATACGGTTTGTGCGGGTCAACTTACAATGGTCATAGCCTACCTCCACAAAGAAGTCAGTATATACTGCACTGACTAAAACCTTATACCAGAGTCAAAGTTTCAAAATGATAAATGCATCCGACATCTTAGTGTTTGAACAGCTATATATTAGAGGAAATATATGTTGATGATAATAAACTTATCAAGTTCCAAAGTTGAGGTCTGTGCCCCCCGCAAGCCAACACACTTTACATGTCACAGATTAGACTGGTATCATTTACGGAACACATTAGTACTAATTAATTAAACTAGTATACATGAAAACTAACAGCTTATTTTGGGGTTAAAATGAGTAGTTTAATTGGTAACTGCATACATACAATCACGGCCATAAATCCCAAAAAGGTGTAGCCAGAGCTTCAGAGCTAGAAACTCCGCAGCCACATTTGGAAGTTAGTAGGGGAGAAGATGGCAGAAATAAAGGATCGTTGGTGGATGGGTCTCCAACCACATCGCCCAAAAACGTGGGTAGAAAGAGGTAGTGACATTCTAAGCGGGCACTACACGGCATATTGGTAAGTATAGTTTAATTTATCTACATAATTTTAATATCTTTTTATTTAAATAAGGCACACCGGCAGTTAACACAACAGTTAATATCACATCAGCATAGGTTATATTTGTCCCTGCGTAGAAGTGGGAACCTAGCCTACTTGGACAGGATGATAGCTTAGCGCTGTTCTCAGATATACTAGATCTGAACTACAATTCAGATGACATTAGACATCAGCGTGCAATAAGATATATCTAACATATAAAATTCACGTGATCACAGTAGTGATCGTAAGAGGCGACTAAAGGTACAGGGGCTTATTAAGTGATTTTTGGGCGATGTGGTTGGAGACCCGTCACCAAAAACATTTATTATTACCATCTTTTCCCCAATCAACTTCCAAAAGTGGATGAGGAATTTTTCATTCCAAAGCTCTGGCTACCCCGTTAAGAGATTTATAGCCATGAGTATATACGTATGTATAAAATTCACGTGTCACAGTGTTTGTCACTTAACTCCTCCAAAAACTTTTAAACCAATTTAAATGAAATTTTGCATACACATTCGACCGGTCTGAAAATAGATTTATAAAAAAAATATACTCTTAAGTATTTCTTAGTGATAAGGGTTTGTACACCCCTAACATTTTATTTTTGTTTTTATCGACTAGAAATTCCATAGAAATGATTTATATAACAAAACAACGTTTGCGGAAGAAATAGGTTAAAATATATATTCTTAAACTCAAATGTACTTAAACTTTTATTCAAGTAAAGAATATATTAAAAATGCACAGTAGACTATCAAAGAAGTATAAATTCTTTTCGCTGAATCTTATCTGCAGACTTGTTTGCCAAGGTTATAAATTTACTGTATAAAGATAATAAAACAATATCCGTATTATGTCAATAGTAGAAAGATAAATAGTCACATCTTAGCAGATATTATCGTTTTTCAGTATACCAGTGATGTTGATAACCTGAATTTAGACGCGGAATATAAAACATATTTCAATACGTATTGCAGTATAGTGTCGGCATAGAATAGCACTACCCCATTTCTTCCCGTGGGTGTACGTAAGAGGCGACTAAGGATATTTGTGATTATTAAGAGATTTTTGGGCGATGCGGTTAGGGACCCATCACCAACAACCTTTACTTTTTACAATCTATCCCCTCTGAACTTCCAAAAGTGGCTGAGGAATATCCAATTCCTCAGCTCTGGCTACCCCTTCTAGAAATTTATAGCCATATGTACATAAAATACGACGACCAACAATAAAATACGATGTAATTTAAAATTTATTTAAGTTCAATTAATATATTTTTTATTTGATATAAGCCTGAAGCATTTACATAATTTCAGTAAACCAAGTGGATATTTGAATACTGTTATCACTTTTAAGTTTGACTTTGAAGTTACTTTGTATGGGCGGGATAACGATATCAAAATAGACCAACTCGGACCGAGTACATGTATTCTATTAGTTTTTCTTATTGATTTCATCGTTTACATAGTGTAATCCAAAAAAAGGGGTAAGGGTTGCAGAGGAACAAATTATTTAAATCTTTTTGTTCATGAAAACCTCATGTAATACTAATAAATAAAGGAAAGAAAATTTCGACACAACAGGCGGGAACAAATTATTTTCAAGTTTATGTGAGACTTTGACACTTTGATAGATAATTCATCTTCATTATTTAGTACGACCAATAGCACAAACAAGCCTGAGAGATTTTTCAATCAATCAACCTAATTATTTAAACCAACAAATCAATTTAAATATTGATTCATGATGACGCAACGAATCTGCACGTCCATTCCAACAAATCAAGTTAATAAACGTATCACATCCTTGTTTTAAATGTCCCGCATGATTGTACAGATATTTTGCGATCGTTGTGTCGTAGGTAGTAAAACTGTCTAATTCATTTAAGTTATATGGTTTATGACAATCAATCTTACAAATTGTTTACTTATAATCCCACTTAAGCGCAATATCCGAATTTGTATTATTTTTTAAATTTTGTATACCAATGCTATGTCATAATACTGTTTGTGTGCTAAATAAATAAATACAAACTGAGCCCGCCAAACCGCCGACATATGTCTAGTTTTCATACAGGCCGCCGGGTTGTGTCACCACGCCTTGTCAGCGGCCCGGCGGGCTTAGTGTGTATCGCGCTTTAAAGCTTATTCCATTAGTCTAAATGAAGACGTCTGAAAGCCACAGAATCTGAATTCAGACTAGTGCACAGGCTATAATCTTAGAACAAAAATTTTCACTTGCTTCAGTCAGAGGCCCCCGCTCTTCTGGCGCCCGCCGCTGCCATTTTGTTCATTGCCTGTGTTGTGTGTGTGTCTGTGTTTTCTTTCATTGCATTATTGAGTTTGATCGATCGATCGAGTGAAGTATTAAGTGTGAGGAATTATCGAAGCTTAGCTTCAAAGGTCTACGTACCATGTTTGTGTGTCACAAACATTTTGAGAAAAGGTTTGTGACATCTAGTTCACGCCTAAAACAGTCGGCTTATCCTACCTTATTTTCCAATGAGGAAATAAGTACTGGAATACAGTCGAGAGAGAGACTGAAAATGATGGTGAGTAACAATAATACTTGTAATTACATTTCAACACTACACTATGCTACCGAACCATGAAAGTTATTCAAACTTACGTGAAGTTAATAGCCACCATAGGACCCTATTTGTTGCATGTATATTGTAATATATTTGAGGCTTTATATTAAGTCATAGCACATAATTACAGACACATAGCAAGGCTTGTAGCTTACATAAATATAAATCGTATGTTTGATGTGTATACATACTGTGATTATGATAACATTGCTGAAAAGACAGCCCGTAGGTAGGTAGGGTTAATAGTAATATAATTTTATTGCTTAATTATGAGTCTAAACAATGTGACTAATGATTGTAATGTTTTACATTTTCTGCAGGCGTTATGTCGATGCACATTATCAAAATACCCAAGAGCCTGGAACATACAATTTATATTTATGTAATTTACAAGCCTTGCTATGTGTTTGTAATTATGTGCTATGACTTAAAATAAAGCCTCAAATATATTACAATATACATGCAACAAATTGGGTCCTATGGTGGCTATTGACTACACGTATGTTTGAATAAGTTTCACTGTTCATCTGTGTTCTTAGGCATTATTTCTAGATATCAACCATTGCATGTTGTACATCATATCTTGTATACTTTATGTGCCTTATTCTGCCATTCACTTATGCTAGCTTCCCCTTGAACAGTTTATAGTGAACTTCTTTGTTTCTTCCCCCACAACTTCTATTATTACATATATTTTATTTTTTAGAAAACTCTTCCATATCTAAGGAACATGATTACTTTGAAACTAGAAAAAGGAAGCTAAGTGACCATTCCTATTGTAAACCATTACAAGAAATTCAACTGTTGGAAAATGAGTATGGTAAGTTTGTTTCTTTTAATTTATACAAAAAAATATATTCTACAAGACTTCAATTGTTGCTCATTCTGTAGAATGGTGTGCCATGCCAAAGTTTCTAAATAGCTATTGGCAGGATTCTATGATCAATAGACCTTACAGTGCATGTATCATGGTGTTATTCTACATTCAGTATTTCAAATATTTCTTTCTAACCATATACATGTTTACTCCTGTTTCCTGTTACTGCTAATAAAATACAGTATATTACACCACTTTAATAAAAGAAACACACATTTATGATAAATAAAATAGAACTTATACTATTCTTTTTATTTTATATACTCCAACCATTTGTAAAATATTTTGTAATATGATTAAAGAGTATTTGCTAATTATTTTAGGAATTGCGGTGCCATCCTCATCCCAAAGCACAAATATATATACTGATGACAGTCATTCTCTAAAAATTACAGGCAAGTTGTAATATAGTTTATTAATTAAAGTTGAGTTTAAAGTCTTCCATCACCTGGGGAACATAGACTTGTCTAGTGCCTTTATTTTTATATTTTATTACTGAGATACTCATGTTAATGATATAAAATATCCTTATTCTCTTTTTTATTTTAGATAAAACCATACCCACTTCATCTCAAGGGTTGAGTGCTACGTTGATCATTGATTGTGATGATAATATGGATCAACAACTAAGTGGTAATAAAATACTGTTAATGCCCTTATACGATCGATAGTCTCTGCCTACCCCAGTGGGAATTGATGGCGTGAGTATATGTATGTATGTATGTATGTGTGTACATACATATAGATGCTGTTAGTTTGCAAGTGGTACATATTATGTATGAGTGCTTGACCAATTAAATTGACCACCCTTATACCATGGGACCTACTTGAAAAAGGCATGGCAATGATTGCTACTTTTAAATCTTAATCATTTGGTGCTATTCCTAAATTTAATTATACGATTTTCACTGCCACCCCTTTCTACCCACGGGTGTCGACTTAAAGATGAAAGGGAATAGAGTATAATAAAAAAATAAAGATAATCCCAACCATTTACCACCACGTCAAGGCAATAAAACACGTGTTTCAAAATATAAAAATATCTATTGTAAAATTAAACTAGGCTCGTTTACAATGAGGTCTTTATCTATAAATAACAATGCGTCTATTAACTTGAATTGAAATGCAGATGTTCATTTCTTTTGGTCGGCTTTACTAACGTTTTTAAAATTACGGATAATAAATCTACAAGTTTTATAATTTGCACATAAGTTTTAATAATGCTAAGTTTGTGGCTAGTATTTTCGAAGGGTACAGAATATTTATTTCAGTTTGGAAATTCATCTGAAATACATTGTTGATTTTATGACGATCTTTTATTGTACTACCTCTGGTTGCGTTTTTTTTTATTGAACGTATTTTTCAACACAAAATGAATTAACTTGTTTATTTGCACTACGGAGTGCTCAGATAGCTATATTTAACATTAACTTACAACTAGTGAATAAGAAACTAGTTCTGTACAATACACCAAGACTAAAATATTTACTTAAACTTATTTATTTAACACCTGATATATGTAGGCAGGTGTCCGAAGTGTGAAGAATAAAAGAGCATGATTGAGACGATTGATGGATGTGAACGAAGCCAGAGAGGTTTGCCAGGATCGTACAAAGTGGTGATCGATAGTCTCTGCCTGCCCCAATGGGAACTAACGGTGTGAGAATATGTATGTATGTACCTGATATATATATAAGACAAGTGTAAACTATAACTATATATATGTATTAAAATATTAACTATAACTATTATTCACACACACACACACACACACACACACAAAAATTACATGTATTTCATGTTACACTATACTTAAACCTGGTGTAATCATTTGTTTTTACCCATAAAATTTGGTAATTATGTTTTTTATCCTTTTAGATATAATTGTGCCCTCTTCATCTCAAATCATACCCACTGATGTGAAGATGAAGAAACCAATTACAGGTTAGTAATAAATTAGTTTTCACTTGTCTTATATGACTGGTGCTCTTAATTATTTATAATAAGAATTAGTTTACTGTATTTCATAATTATTCATACAACAATAATACCATTATCATAGGCATACTGCCTGCCAAAGCTTGATGAAAACGACACAAAATAATTAGGTCTTTTTATTCAACTCCTACAACTCTCTTGGAAACAGCATAGTGTGTTAATAAATTTAAAATATTCTTAAGATTGCTTCATTTGTGTTTTACAGTTGCACGTAAACAGATTGCAAGAAAAATATGTTACATGAAAGCTGATACAAGACTGTATCAAGTTATACAAGATTTAGAGATAGAATATAAAAAATCTAAACGGCAGTTGAGATATGCTGTGAAGGCTAAAAGAGCTCTTAAATTTTCAAAAATGGACAGCTTTGAGAATTTAACAAAAAAATTAAATCCTTTAACAAGAAATTTTATATGGATGCAAATATCTCAATGCACCAAGCAAAGAAAAGGACGCCGATTTACTGAAGACCAGAAATTGATGGCTCTTTCAATTATGAAACAAAGCCCAAAAAGCTATAAGTTTCTAAGAAGAATTTTTATCCTTCCGTCAACCCGTAAAAAGTTAATAGAAAACTTTGAAATGACGGCTGGAATAAAAAAATCTGTATTTAATGTTATTAAAGAAGAGGTATTTCAACTTTTTTACTGATACATCTTATAATCCTTAAACCTATCTCAAAATCATAGTCTTTTTATGTCTATATCATCATTATTATTGTGATAAAGGTCTTACTGAAAACTAAATAAACTTTTTAATTTTGCAGGTTCAATACTGGAGGGAACGAAAAAAGTATTGTTCCATTATATTTGACGAAGTAGCATTAGAACTGGGTTTTGCATATTATAAAAACAAAGATTGTTTACTAGGGTTTGCGGAACTAAATGAAAAAACCACCAATTTTGCTGACCATGCGTTAGTTTTTATGGCTCGTGGTGTAGTGGACAAATGGGCAACAGCCAATTTGTTTCTACTTCTGTGAGGGTTCGACTTCGGCGTATATTCTAAAGAATATACTCAAAGAAGTAGTCATTGAAGTTGCAAAAACAGGATTAGTTCCAATAGCGTTGGTATCCGACCAGGGGTCAGCATTTCAGTCGGCTCTTAATAAATTAAAAGAAGACTCTAGAAGAGAGTATAACAATTATGGTACGTTTAGTTCTATATGTATAGTGTAATGGAATTTACTAAAATTATTCAAGGTTTTAAAACTTTTTGTTTTATAACAGATGATACCATTATCATTGGAGAAAACCGCCTTAATGTTTTTTATGATCCACCCCACCTCATCAAGGGTGTTAGAAATAATTTTATAACTAAAAACATTAAACACGAGGGAAAAATTTCGAAATGGAGTGACATTATGGATGTTTATATGGTGGACCGCGAACTTGCAGATATGCGCATGCTGAAAAAACTAAATGATGATTACGTGATACCAGATAAAATAAAAAAAATGAAGGTTAGTAAAATAATAAAATTAATTTAAAATAATAAAAGGTTAAGGTTAATAAAAGGGAAACAAAGTGAAAAGTTTATAATTGTATTATTTTTTAACTTAAGTATCATCATTAGAACATCATTACAACATCATTACTTTTACTTGTAATAAATTAGTTTCCATATGATCCCTGATTAGTAAAATAGTTATGGAAGTGCTATTTAAACCTGATTGATATACAGTTGCAGTTTATATTTTTCCTGCCTAACTGATTAGATGTGTTTATATTTCAGGTCAAGAATTGTACTAAGGTTTTGAGTTCTACAGTTGCAAGTGCACTAACCTACACATCATTATTTCGTAAGTTATTTTATGTTTTTTTTTTATTATAATGAACAAACAGTGATGCTTAGTGTTTCACGTTTTAAGTATTCCCTATCTTTTCCCTTGGGTGTCGTGAGAGCCATGCAAGAGAGTTAAGAGCCATTAGTATTCAATTGGAGATCGGGTTAGCAACCAATTACCAGTGACTACTTGTTTTAACATCTGTTCCCCTTGAACCATCTATATATGGTTGAGATTCCTTAAAATCTTAACACTCTGATTACCCCAATTTGAGATAAAAGGCGTGAGCAATTTAGCTGAATAAGTAGTGACAAAATACTATCATGTATCACAAATTGTACTATTGAACAAACAGAGTATATGTACAATAGCTTGAGAACTATAGCAGTAGTGGGTGTATTAAATTCCAGTTTTTTTGTTACAGCCCTTTACCCAGATGGAAAACCCGTCAGCCCAACTTTAAAAAACACAGCTGATATTGTCACTTTCTTTGACAAATTATTTGACTCATGCAACGGAGCTGCAGCTGGAATTAAAAATATGGGGAAACCTCTACGACGGGCAGTCACGAAGAAGTCTGAACATCAAGAATTCTGGATAAAAAGTATAAAGACATTAGAAGAAATGAGGTTCCTGGACAAAGGAAAAGAAGTAATGGTGCCTTCACAAAAAAACTTTGTAACAACCCTGAAAAGTTTTATATGCCTGTGGGATTTTTTAAATAGTAAGGGCATAAATATTATGCGTGGTGCGATAACTGGTGTAACATCATAAATAGAATTTTGAGAGAGTGGATCTGTTAAGACTGTCACATAAGGATTTGCCGAATATGCAAGCTAAAGCGTTAGCTAAATGTAAAAAAAGACTTAAGAATAAAAAGAAATAAATTATATGCTGTTTTTTTATTGAGACCCTTTTTACCAAAATGATAGACATTTGGCAAATAGTGAATAGTTTGTGGGATTTCAGTATATATGGGTGCGTGCCACCTACCCAAGCAAACCACATAATTTCAAATTTCCCGCCTACGTACGCGTACGTTTACCAATGAAAGAAAAATTGGCACAAAAGGTCTCGATACGTACCGTAAAGCCAATATAAAATAAAAGTAAAAACATGTCAAACTCTAAACTAACGTGCCTACTGTACCAAAAACGCTAGAGTAAGATTCCTATCTGATACGTAGTATCTATATTGTAATCTGTGGACTAGTGGAATAACGTTCAGAACGGTAGGCTTCTGAAAAGTAGACAAATTTGTGTAGTGGAATAACAAGCGTCTGCGGATGTAACTTCGAAGGACGCGGACGTCTGAATTCAGAAACGACAAAGTGTAATGGAATAAGCTCTTTACGACAATTTTAAGTTTATAAGAACTCTTAAAATTACACACAACACCGCACCTAAGAACATTAATTTATTCGATAGTTTAAAAGCCATCTCGTTTATAAAATGCTCCCCGGATGGACTCTTTATCTTACGAGTCCGCGTGCTCACTCGCGAAACGCGTCTATTTTACGTACGTGCAGTCAGCCGGCGTTCATTTAAGACTATTTCACGACATAAAGCCTTCCTAAAACTGGCCTTCTATTCTACATTCAGAGCTTTCAATTTATTTAGCAAATTAATTCTTACTTACAAGTGTAAAATAATATTCTCGTTGTTCCCACTTCGACTACAACCACCACAAAGTAAGGCGCAAGGGTACTTTTCAGTGGCGTCTAGAGGTTGGACATCAGATAACAAACTGAGTGACTAACAAAATGCATTGCAGACAGAATATAAATGAGAATGCTGTAAATAACTACTTCGTTAACCTATTATTCTGACCGCATCGGGGTAGGTATATGACCATAAGCTATGCCACGTGAATTTTATAATGGAAATCTCACTAGGACTGGCCGTGAACTCATTATTAAGTGATTTTGCACAACGTGTAATAAAAAGTTATCAATACCTTTCTTTTATTTACTTACACAATGAAATTCCATTAATATTTACATTATGCACTTACTTAGGTACTTTACTTTCAATCGATCATTTCTTTTATGGTGTTTTGTTTTGTTTTTTTTATTTTACAGGTTTATTATTCCCACAATCTAAAGAAGAAACAAAAAGATGCTATTTAAATAGTTTATTACAATAAATTATTTGTGTACTTTACTTCCATCCTAATGTAAGCTTATAATAATGAGTGTGCTATGATTGGCTATTATACTGTATAATTTATACTATTTATAATTGATAAACTGTATAGTTTTATTGTGTAATCATATTATTTACCTATTTAATAAGTATTAGTGGTGTCGTGTATGAATAATGAGATACTAGTTTGACTTTACTTCAAAACAGCTCACGCTGATTAAAATAATGATTGTAATTAAATCCATAATTTTGGTAAATACTCATTTCTAAAATGTTATTATTTATTTATAAATGAGTTGTAATAATGATTATGTAGATTTGAGTGGAGTATTATTAATGAGACTGTCAGTTGATTTAAATCAACTGACAGTCAACTGACTTAAGGTTAGGTAAGGTATAAATATACGATCTCTGTTTTTGCGGGGGCAATTGTCAGTAGTCCGTTGTATCGGCAAGTGGTTGTGAAAGATGAAATTATACGAAGTGTACCGCTATTTTGGGTTTTATTTCAAAACCTCCACACTCCCTGAAGTTGACCCTACAACTCAGAAGTGAGGATAGGCGAAAAATATCACGTTTTTCGTACTGCGCCTACGTAAGTACCCTGTTCTTTTTTTTTGTGTTTGCGTAATTAGAATCCTTGGTATGGTGAAATTGCCTTCTTCTTTATAAAATAGCATCCATAAACAGTCGTAAATAATAAAGTCTATTTCAATTGAAGGCAAGAAAGTATTTTAAAAGAATTTTCATTTATTCTCAAAAACATAGGGGCGATACATAAGAGTGTTAATCTGTTACATACTTGAGCCTGATATCTAGTCCTTTTTTTCCCGATAGCTCAGATTGTTTTTTTTTTTCAAAGCTATTATCGAATCTCTGATTATCGAATAATATTGAAATGTTGGATCGATATACAGTATAGTGAATTTTCTAAAACATTTTTCGTTTATGATTGTGAGTACACGTGCGAAAACAGTACACTTTGAAATTATGACATATGGCATTACAACATCTGTTTAAAGCATTACATGTGATGCTACGATCTAACAATTCCTACTATCAGGCGTGTGGTGTTGTGTAATTAATTAAATATTTCGTGTAATGGGAATATAAATATATCACATGAGGTAGAATAGCAGTGTTATAGGTAGTTATAGAATTAAGTGAGCGAGTAAGACGGGATTAGAGAAGAAATGTATCCATTACTTTTTAAATATTTATACGTTTTTGAATAAAGTTATTTTGTCATCATACTTTTACTCGCGTTTATTTAACTCAAGTGTGGTCCAGGCTTAGGACTAGCAATGTGCATGGATTCATTTGATGTTTACAAAGATTCGAAATGTATGTCAAGATAACACGATTTTAAATATCAAACAATTACCAAAATCAATCGATAAATTATATTGAACTTGATTTTAGAAATAAATTGAATGTCCCGGTGCTAATCCAAAATTATGAAAACTTAATGCATTAATTGTAAACCTAGAAAACTACAATTTGATTTTAATGTAGTAAGAGTTTTAGTTACACTGAATTAAATAAAATACATGCCTGAGACGAATGTTGACGGGATTCATCGATGTTAACCGAACTCTTTGAATACAATTTAAAACTTTTTGCTATTATAATTAAAACAACTATTGACTTTAGGATATTTTTATTGCTATCGTTTTAAGTATCACTTTCATTTGCTTACCCATACGTTCGTTACCGATCAATCACGCAGCATCACACTGCAGTGCTCTATGGTAGTGTAATGGAATGAAATGTAAGGCCATGCTAAGTGTGATGTTTGGAACGGTCGAGTAATGTGTAATGTATCAGTACGCGTCCGAGCGATATTACGTGTGATGCATTGCTCGCATTGCTTACACCATGCCTGGTTGTGAGTATCCAGGTTGTTTTTTTATATTTTGTACAACTCAACTGCAAACTTACCATAGGTTTACTACAAATTACTACTACTACTGCTACTAAAATTTTAGCAAACCTGTAAGTTTAAAAAAATAAAATAGAAAAATATTGAGGCCTTTTATGTTTATAAATCTAGTTTTGGAACATAATACGAAGGAACACATAGTTGTTTTAATACTCATCATGATGCATAATATCTTAATTATTTATTTTAAATTTGAGATAGTCACCCGCTTATTGTAGTGTCTTCATATTATTCACGTAAGAGGTAAAAACGTCAAAATCAAAATATTCTTTATTAAACCAAGTAGGTATTATACATTTTCTTCGGTCCCCTGTAAAGCTGTACAAAGCGTGTGTAAGATAATACCGTGAGTCCGTAAGAGAATTACATGACCAAGGATTAATAAAGTAACTGTTTAAATATTAGTTTGCAATACAAAGTAAGAATTAAACATTTTGAAACTTTTAACAACTACCTTCTAATAAAATAGTCAGCCGTACATTTGTTATCAGTGAAATATTTAAGTTACATTTGCGAAGGTCGCCTTACATTTCAATAAAAGAAAATTGGATTTGCGTTATACTAATTGTTAGGCCAATTGAGATCAAAGAAACTAAAGTATGTGTACTGAGGGTTGGCTTGATTGTTTACTAAGCTGAAATTTGTCAGTTTCAGTTCTCCACCATGGATCGAGAAGAGAGCAGGAGTCGTAGCCTCAGTTACGATAGATTGAGCGCAGAATTGGCATGGAGGTGCCAAAAAAAAAAAAAAAAAGCCAGTCAACACGGAGGTGTTGGAGATGACAGGAAGCGCTATGCTGAACGACCGTGGGTATTACGGGAGCGTGGTACCGAGGTCAATCGACAACCGTGGGTATTACGGGAGCGTGATACCGAGGTAAATCGACCGTGGGTATTACGGGAGCGTGATACCGAGGTCAATCGAGGTGAACAGGTGAACAACGAATAGTCCAATAACAGCGGAGAGGTCTCTTCGTAAGCCGGTTCGGCGTACACGAGAGCGTTCGCCTAGCGCGAGGACGAGAAAATAGCAGGGAGCGATGTTCACAGCATTGTGCACGCAAACGCGAGGGTGGATACTATTCCCAAAATAAAATAGACAGTAACCGCAGCTCTTTGGTTGGGTCGCTTAGTTTGAAACGACGTAGGGTAAATGATAATGGATGAGCTATTGTTTATTTTGTCTGAGATGCTGGCTGAAAGAGTTCAGTACGGAGAATCGCTTGATCAATATTATTACGCCAAAAACAATCTACTAAATTAATGTAAAATTAATGGGCGCCAGGATGTAGATTGTCTGCTGCACGGTGTAGGGTAGGTGCGCAGGCAGCTGCTTAAACCCGAACAAGTTTTTAATTTCTTTAATACGGTTAAAGTTGGTCAATATGGTGAACATCTTGAATGATTCTCAAGGCGAAAAATTGATCGCAAATGTACTCTGCTTTTGCGATGGACAAGATGCTTCAAATTCAAATTTATTTACCGAAAAGGGCAAAATACAACTTGTAATTATTTAACTATATAAACTCAATTAATGCTAGGTAGATTTACAAATTCTTAATGTAAGGTTTTACGAATGTGTTTAATTGTAGCTCAATCTAAAATAATAATAATAGAAAACGATTTGAATTTTCGGGTAATTTCAAAAAGTTTGTTATATTTGTGTCTCCGGACTGGGCGAACCTGTTGGGCAGATGCCGGAATTTTCACTTTGTCGCGGAGGCCTTATTGATGTAATGATATTGAAACCAATATTTAATATTTACATCAAATGGGGACTACTACTGATTTAATAAATTGAATATTCTGTTTCAAAAATTGATCATAGTTACAATTTGTGAATGTATTGTTCCTGTTTTGTATACATTTTATATTTTTTGCATTAATATTCAGTATTGCAAATTAATAAGATAGTGTATTTGAATATCAATAATAAAACTAAATTCCATTACTTAAATTAAATAATATCAACAATATCAAAGATAAATTATTATAATTATGACCGCCTTGTTCACCTGGTCTGGCTGGAAAAGTCTTCTCATTTGTCAGTTCATTGCAGCGAACAAAAAAAAAAATATATACATACCAAGAAGGGTAATCCGAAGGATAAAAATGAAAAACAATGAAATAGCTCAAGTTCAGCTTTAGACCTGGAACTTGATAAATACTTAACTGACATCAAAGTAAATGGGGTAGCACTAAATTGCTGTGTAGAGGTTGTAAGTCACGCTCTATCATAAAACCTACTAAAGCCAGAGAGCTCAACTTTGATATGATAGTTCCAAAGGATATACCTCTACTCAGGGCTATAGGTAGGGCTCTGATAAATCCCGTGAGCATTACAACTACAACGTAGAAGTTCAGAACGTAAAACGAACGATAAAGACGTACATCGGTGGAGACTATGTTTTATTTGTCATATAAACCAAATCAGCATCAAACATTCAATACTTTTCTTCTGAAGTTTTCTTAAATCTTAAGTAATTTTTAGCCAAAATCTTTAGTAGCTTTGAGATATCTTAACCATAATAGATATGCTGGTGTATAGGTGCATGGGTTGGTAGAGTGATAAACATCATAGCATAAACGTCAACAAGGGTATACCTCCTGCATACCTGTGATCCTCTCGCGGACACGATAGCTGCCTACAACGACTTAGGCATCAAGATGAACTGTCTGTGTGAATTATAATTGTCTTATTTTCGTTAATTCTGGTATTTAAGTCATAATCATTAGCACAGAATCTAAATCCATTGCATATCCTTCGGGAAATATTAAATTTTTAGCCATTCATGTCCAAATTAAGACTGTAATTATCACCATCTTATATGCTTTGCTTTGGATCCGAAATAAAAGATTTCGATGCAAATATATTATAAAACAAATAATAACTTCTATCATCACAATATATCAATTACGATAAAGTGTACGATACGGGCTAAAATGTCAAATACGTGAATTTTTATAGGGCTAGTATAGAATCCGCCACACTAGGGTCACCCACTCACACTTATTTAAGCACACCGTGTATTATTTTTGGATATCGCTGTCATCTTTGTCTTGTCAATCTATATACATAAGTAAAGCACAATTAATATATAATCTTAACATTGTTTCTGTACTTTAAAAGTGCCGCTCATCATAACTGTCAAGACTATAACTGTAGATTTTACCTCAAATCTTCGCCCTGCTTCCATTTGTTAAAAATATAATTAGAACCACGAGCAGGGGAAGGTAAAAATAAATTAAAATGGTATAAATCAAAATTATGTACATTTTACCATAGCTTAATATTTATTAGAGAAACAAACTGTACACAATATTTCAAGCAAGGATGACCTCTAAAGTTTCTACCAATAGTTATAGTATAGTATACTAATTTTGAAGTTGATATAGAAAATTGCAAATTAAAATAAGTATTTAAAACAAAATAATTGTACATCGGCTATGATATGGATAGTTTATAGAGATGAATTCGTTTGAAGGCATCAGATTGTCATCCCCACCAGACCAAGCGAATATAACAAGATTTTAAAAACATGTACATGTATAATTAATTATGATATTATTATTATTAAGTATACCTAAATAAGATTCTTTGTCATATATGGTACTAATTTTGAAGTAGGTATATTTATATTTAAAAACTGGTAATAAACATCAAATACAAAAAGAAATATATATGTAAGATTGTATGATATATATGTAAGATAATATATAAAGTTATCCATATTGAGGGAATAAAAGGGTAATTTATGTTACAAAAGTTTATTCAGTAATAAATTCAGATGGTGTAATTTAAACACAAAAGTAACAATAATCAATCAGAGAATAAATCAGAAATCGCTCAGCGTAATAGTGTGCTATGCGCGCGATTTATTAATCTAGCAACTTAAGGTATCTGGTACGAAGTATATTGACTAGGTACAAGTCAGCATAGGTACTAAGACCAAGAGTGGACGGACAGTTTTTCCGGGAGCAGAATGCTCTTGAGTCAAATCAGAAACGGGAAACTCCTTTCTATTGGCCATATGAGTTAGTTATAGCAAATCCCCGTGCAACTATTATTTTCCAAGGAAATTATTATTTTCGGTACACAATCAATAAGAGCTTATTTAGAACTAGCTTACCATTATCATAAAGCTTACTAAATAAAAGTCAAGGTAGGAAAAATTAATAAACCCTGTACATTAAATTATCATGGTCAGGCATATATAAATTTAAAAAAAGAAAAATTTTATATTATTAAAAAAAAAAAAAACCTAACTTAAAATCTAAAAACTTCTTCCAGTTCCTCTTATCGGGAAAGGGTACCTAAGATGCTGGAAGCGTTACCGCGTTGTATGGCAAGATAAGATACATATATTGGTGGATAAAAGTACTTAAAATACATACTTTAACATAAATAAATTCATAATCTAAATAATTATATCATGAGAAAGTTTTAGGACTCGAACATTAAAGGTTGATCGGCTGATTCAACAAAGTCCAACTGTTTACAAAAGTATTTAAAATGAATAAATGCTCAATAAAAAAAGAAAAAATGACATATTCGGAAAATGGGGTGCGGAATGTGAATCGGATTCTAGTATTGTAGGACGAACAGCTGAAGTTTAACCTTGATTACAAGTCCTTTTTATGGATGGTTTTCAATAAAATTAGTTGATCCCTAGTGTCTTTTGTACATCTTAAGGGTTTTAAAGTTAGAACGTCCAGTGGCTGATGATGATGATGATGATGATGAAGTTAGGAAGGTTGTCTAAATATGGAAATCTATAGTGAGGTGTTTAATACACTTATTTCGATTTTGTTGAAGCATTTTTATATAAACTTGATACATGGGGTCCCATACAGTATAATATATTTCCATAGCAACCACCATAGTAGTTCTGATTGTGACATTAAGGCTCGTACCGCGTCTTAAAAGCACTCCCTAATGACAGTCATACCTAGAAGGCAGTAATGATCTAAGCGATTTAAATAGTGAATAAATAAAAAAATATATATAAGAAAATCACATAAGTACGATATAATATATAAACAAATAATTAATAATTAAGTTATAACCTCACGAGTATGTGAGTTGTGAATCTGCCTATTCTTTTTACTAACGTATTGATCTCTCCATTGAAGAGTTGTCTGGAAGAGATAGTTTTAAGCCACCAATTGTGCTTCTGTTTAGCAGTGTAATCTTTGTAAAATGTTTTAACTGTGATGACTGCCTCCATGGCCTCGCGGTTGAGCGCTTGGTTTCGGGTGCGGAGGTCTCGAGTTCGATCCCCGGGGGGGGTGATCACCTTACAAATTTGATTTGTAAGATTTGACCGAGTTTGGAGGGATATTGCAGGCTTGAATCACCTGACTATCCGAGAATTAAGATGATTCCGTGCTTCCGAGGGCACGTTGGGCCGTCGCTCCCGGCTACTGTTGCGGTGGTGGTCGTTGGTCTGCCAGCCCGCAATTGGCCGGCGTGGTGGACTGTGGCCAGATCGCCCTATGTAGGGTGGGCTGGAGCCCCTTGGTGGGGACATATATGGACTGTGAGGAGGAGGTACGTGATGAGTACCATTATGAGTTCTATTCTATTCTATGTTTATGTGCTTAATATTGCAATTCGTATAAATAAAAAATAAAAAAATACATTGTTAGTGTGTAATGTGTAGAATATGTAAATAAAAATATATATGTATATTGAATGTGTAAATAATATGTAAATGTCTGTAAAACTATGTGTATGATATGTGTGTGCATATATATGTATAAAAAGTTAATGCAATCGCAATTATGAAACATTAGTACGGATTAACACATTAGGACCTGTTAATTTTGAATCACTTGTTACCAGGATTTACAAGTTATTTCAAGAACTTACCTATGTATAAAAAAATATATAATATAATAAAGTTTTATTAATTCTTTAAAAATATTTCCAAAAGCGAAGGGACTCGCTTATAACAGGAAGGCCGAGCTGTAAGCTTATAATAATGAGTGTGCTATGATTGGCTATTATACTGTATAATTTATACTATTTATAATTGATAAACTGTATAGTTTTATTGTGTAATCATATTATTTACCTATTTAATAAGTATTAGTGGTGTCGTGTATGAATAATGAGATACTAGTTTGACTTTACTTCAAAACAGCTCACGCTGATTAAAATAATGATTGTAATTAAATCCATAATTTTGGTAAATACTCATTTCTAAAATGTTATTATTTATTTATAAATGAGTTGTAATAATGATTATGTAGATTTGAGTGGAGTATTATTAATGAGACTGTCAGTTGATTTAAATCAACTGACAGTCAACTGACTTAAGGTTAGGTAAGGTATAAATATACGATCTCTGTTTTTGCGGGGGCAATTGTCAGTAGTCCGTTGTATCGGCAAGTGGTTGTGAAAGATGAAATTATACGAAGTGTACCGCTATTTTGGGTTTTATTTCAAAACCTCCACACTCCCTGAAGTTGACCCTACACTAATTATGTATTTTAAATTAATTATATAAATATACAGGTGTTCTCATGCTACAAAAATGTATCGAAGAGAATTCGCAAATATATTCCCGTGCATAGCCCGATGGTGACAATTTCTTCTGAAATCCAGTTAGCCACTTTTCTCAAACTCAATGTACTCACGGCCATAAATCCCAAAAATGGGTAGCCAGAGCTTTAGAGATAGAAACTCCTCAGCCACATTTGAAAGTTAGTAGAGGACAAGATGGTAAAAATAAAGTATCTTCTGCAACCGCATCGCCCAAAAACCACTTACGAAACCCAAAACCCTAAGTCACCACTTACGACACTCGTGGGTAGAAAGAGGTAGTGACATTCTTAGCCGGCACTACACGGAACCACGGAACTCCTTACACATAAAATAATTTGACGACAGCCGTGGCTGAGTGGATAGGTGACTAGCTTCTCGGTCCGGAGGTCGCGGGTTCGATCCCCGCTGAGAGCATCATTTATGTGATGAGCGTAAATGTTTGTTTCTTAGTCTTGGATGTTATTTATATGTGTATTATATAATATTAAATATATCGTTAAGTTAGTATCCCATAATACAAGTTCTACTTAGTTTGGGGCTAACTTGATCTGTGTAATATGTCCATATATATTTATTTATTTATTTACTTAATTGGATTATTAAATTCTTTCATGAAAAATTGCGCTATGACTTGCTTGCAGTCTAATTGAATGTTTTAACCATTTCTTTTACAATCCTTTATATTCATGAAATTAATGGTTGAGACGCAGTGAATATTTTACTTATCTTCTACTAATTTATCTTTCTCAGAGAGTGTATACGATACCTAAGTGGTTATTTACTCTTGATTTGGTTTTGGTAATTAACTTATTTGATTACAATTGGGATTGTGTGTTCAGATTGCTTTATCACCTTTTTTATCTATAATTTTTAATTGGTTCATCACCTTATACCTACTATATTTATTTATCTTACATATATTTGTAAAGATAAAAGCACAGTTATGCTGCTTCTACTACTAATTTGAAAAGTACGTAGATAACCTTAGAATAAATATCGATATAGCTTTTGATTAACTGCCACGAAACTGTATGAAAAACGAAAAACTCAAAACGTTCACGACGTATATCAGCGAAGGGGTTGGCAGATGTACTAGTACTTCTGAACATCACGCAAGCTGTAGTTATAAAGATCTTTAGATAAGTAAGGCGCTAAATGATTATTGCATTTAAAAAAACAACCTACAGAGGCGGCCATTGCAGCCCTGCTGCTAACAATATTCAAATTTCCTCAATTCTTTTATTTTGTCTTGATTTTAAATAGATTATTCGTATTGAACTTTTAATGAAATTTCCTCTAATCCTGTATGAGATCTTTATTATTAAATAGATAATTCGTATTTAATTATTAACCCTTTAACCGCTGTATAATCTTGCAAAAAAATGTGCCCCTAGCGCCAATCACGTATTTTCAAGGTCAACTATAGTGTTGTGCACCATTCACAATTTTTTTATTTTTTTTACTTGATTTTAAGAGTAAAATTACACGTTTTACGAAAATCTAATGTTTTTTTTATAAGTCATTAACCTTATAATTAAAATTACCCGAATAAAAAGCTATAAGCATTGATAGAGTATAGTTCATAATTCTACTAAATACGTCTTTCGGAATCCCTATTGTTGCATTTATACAACCGCGGCGCTAACATTAGAGATAAACA
The DNA here is from genome assembly GCA_963576735.1 of Bedellia somnulentella. Classification (NCBI taxonomy): domain Eukaryota; kingdom Metazoa; phylum Arthropoda; class Insecta; order Lepidoptera; family Bedelliidae; genus Bedellia; species Bedellia somnulentella. The sequence continues at coordinate 8,125,439 of OY755193.1, forward strand.
ATAGCGTAGATAGTGCGGAAAGTGAAATTATTTCCGGTTATCGATGTTATTCATCGAATATGAATACGTGCAGATTGTTTATGATAAGGGACGATCCATTAATTACATCACACCTCAAGGGGAGGGGAGGGGGTCCACAAAATGTGACATATCGTGACAAGGGGGAGGGAGGAGTTCCATGTTTGTGACCTCACAACCCTCACTACAATGTTTCAATCTACTTAAGTTTAAAAAAAATATTTCAGTTGTTAACTAACTTTGTATAATTATTATATTATTATACTAAACTAATCTTCAACATACTCGGATTTGTTTGAATGTATTCGTTGCCTATAAATTTGATACTATTTTTCTGGCAGAGTTTAGTGAATAATTGTTTTCGAAATAGCGAATGTATTTCAAAGGCAATAAGTCTCAACGCCGTGAGCGTTTAAGCATTAAAAGTTAGTTTCAGAGTGATGTTGTATAGGCTATTTGACTAAGTTTTGAAAACTATCTTACGGTGTTAATTTGTTTATAAGGAGCCGAAAAAGAAAATGGAATATTCAAATGTGCCGCGAAAACGCGACTTTGAATAATATGGCGGCTGTAGCACAAATGACGTCAATTCCGCATTAAACACCAATGAGTGAAGCAATATATAGTCTGTTTATGCGTGATCTACGTCTCGGCACTCGACATTTTGCGATTCAAACACGGCCACAAGACCCAATGAAATAAAATAAGTACTTACTATTTCATTAATAATTCTTAACAAATAAAACAGATGTACCCTCACTATTGTCATTATGAGTTCGCTTATGACGTCACAAGCGGTTGCATATGTACAACTCCGGCGCTGGACTTCTTTGATAACGTTAAAGTACTAGGGTTGTTACTAAAATACAATTTAGTAAAAATCGTCTATCTAATTGTAATATGAATCTACCTTAAATCATGTTCAGTTTTAGATATTATAGTTAGAAATAGGTTTAAACAGCAACAAGCATTGAATTACTTTTTAATTCTGAATGCCTAACCTATTTGTATATTATTTGAGTAAACTAAAGTTTGCATTAAGAGTAATAAATAAACTTATGTGCTACATCACTACTGTTGTATTTATACAACTCTGGCGGTACAGGTTAAGGTCAAACCTGCATTTTGCGATGGGTTTTATGCATTTTTTTCACCGTTAATTTGGTGCTTTGCATAAGTGATTTTAGGGAAAAGGAAAGAAATTCCTTGAATGGCAACGGTGGTCTTTATTTTTATAATGAAACTGCTCCTACGTAAATAAAAATACGTTTAAAAATAACTTTGGAGACTTAAGTTGCAAATTTACAACTGCGGTGCTAGGGGCTCAGAAATGATAAGTTGCTTATATACAACTGCGGCGGGTAATGGGTTAAAAACTTTTTCCAACTTAGACCTAATTGTTGTACTGTTTTTTGTAATAAGTTGATATCTTTTCACTAAGAAGAGCTACTGCCACATTGTGAAAAGAAACACAATGTTTTAAAGATGGCCGCTATGCGCTTTTCAGAAAATCTCAGCAGAACAATGAACTAGAACTATCCACTACTCACATTCACCAATGTTCTCTGACATGTCCTATAATTCTTGTTACTGTATATTTGTGGCAAATATTGCCTCTTAAGGGTTTTTGCATGCTGCTAGACACTAAGTTATAGTGGGGATATCAGAATCGATGAAGGACTAATAAAAAATAATATGTTTTAACTATTGTTTACTGACACCACTAACCACTAATCAAACTTAAGGTTAAAGTTTTACAGCTATAATGCACAATACAATAAGTAAAAGTTAAAAACAATAGTATATGAATTGTATTCACATAGAACTTGAAGTTATTATAAAACCCCGTTTAAAGGAACCATAGGCTTAAACTGAACCATTAAGACTTAAAATATAAATTTAAACAATAAAAATTGTAACAACTAATTATTATCAACACCTCAAAGGGTGGGTCAAGAAAATCCATAGATTCATGTATACAACACATATTAAAAATTTAAATTTTAAATTTATAGCAATTGTAAACAATAAGCATTTCATAATTTACGACTAATTACGGTTCTTTCTTGTACGAGAATAATCACTATGAAGTGTGTTTGGTGCTAAAATTATGAGGCCTCCCTTTAATAAAAATGAGAGAAAATTTACAGATTTAATTATAGTCTATACATAAAGAATATAAGCAGAATTTACTTATGGATGTCTCTATTTCATATGCATAAAAGAAATTGAAATTTACAGATTATTATAAGAATGTTATTGGCCTATTTCTGCCTATGTTATTATTTTATATTGTAAATTAAGCTGTAAGCCCCCCAAAGATAATAAAATAACATATTGTTAAAAACAGATACAATGGAATGATGGAAGGACACCCACAGAAGAAACACTTTCACAACATAGGCATAATGGACACTAAACACTATACTGTCCTGCAAGGAGGCCAAGTAGATGGTTATGTTGTGTATGAGTATCAAGGCTTAGTAGCAATCTCTTAAATAACTCAGAAAACTCAGTAGAAAATACTGTTTAATAGATTTAGGACTACTGTCACAATTTTAGATAGAATTGGTGTGAGTAGTTGAAGAGTAGGATAGCACTAAGCAGCAGGAATCATGACAAGAACCAAAAAAAATAAAAATTTTGACCTCATTTAAAAACTTATCAACAAACCTAAGTCCAATTTGAGATATGATTTTCGTATCAGTCAAAAGTAAAAACTATTTTATTTTAAATGTTTGTCTATTAGCAGATATATAAAAAAAGCTAATTTAATGGCAAAAAAAAATCCATCACAGTCATATGGATTGATATTCTAAGTCAGGAAAGATAATGTAGATAGATTGGCTCTATAATTGAATAAACTAAGTTCCAAAAATTCAACTAAGGGAGCCACCAGCTGTAATTATGATGAATATGTTAACAAGTATTAATAATAAGAGACTATTGCCCCTTTATTGTTGAATTTTTTAGATACATGTTTCAACCTCTAACTAATATAGTCCTCCTTCATTATCAATATCGAAATTTTCCCTAAAGGAATCAATAAAAATAAACATTGCCTTCTAAAAACTACTTCTTCTGCAACTTTTCAAGAAGCAGCTCCATCCTCCCAGACATAACTGGTTGACCCTTCTTAGTTTTTTTACTCAGCTTCTTAAACCTCTCTTGTTTCTTCTTTTTGTATTCAGCTAGTTTTACTTTCCGTTCTTCTTTAGCCTTCTCATTTTCTAGCTTTTTGTCAACTTTACTTTGCTTGATCCTATTGTATTCTTCTTTAGCTTTTTGATATGGGTCCTTCTTCTTTGTGTTTTTTACTCCATCAGTCTCAGACTTCTCTATTAAGTCAGGATGTCTTACAAATCTGCCAGCTTCTGGTTCATCGTCATCATCAAAAGATTTGGGTTTGTAGGAACCAACTGTAGGATCGTCTTTGGTTTCTTTATAATAGTTACGAAGTAATTTCTTCTTTCTCTGCTCTTCCCATTGGTCCAACTTATATTTTTTACTGTATTTCTTTAGTCTATATGTTTTCTTGTCAAATGGTTTTTTTTCATCCTTCTCAGTGGTATTTTCAGCATTTTTATTTCTATTTTTATCAAAAGCTTGTTTTCTTTTCTGCTTATCAAATTTTCTTTCAGATTTTTCTAGAATGGGCTGCTTATCTTCAGTCTTATTCTTTTTTTTATTAGATAAGAAATAGGGATCGCGTCTTCTCTCCATATTTTTAATAGACCTTTAAAGAAATGAGAAAGCGTGTTTAAGATAATACAAAGAAATTATTAAAAACAAGTCATCATCATGCATGAAACCCTAGTGGTTCCCAACCTCATTTCCCTACCATGTGATATTCAATTAACTAGAAATACTTATTAATAGTCAGAGTATGAGGGTATAACTTAAATGTTGCAAAATATAAATTTTAAAGTTGTTAATATATTATTTTAGACTGTTGTTTTTTTATAAAATTAAATGTGTTTTTATCATGTCATTATTCATCATTTCTATTTATAAATTATTTATACATACATATTAGTACATGCTATTTTATATTCCTAGAGACTTTAGGTTTAGCCAACCGAGTCCATTGAATTCATGCTCTAGTCTTCTATAATTTGTTTCACATATTCAATTATAGAATTTAAATTTACTTCATCATTTTGTATGACTGTGAGCTAGTTAGACTGAGGTTTTATTACCTTTTAATAGTAAATTTTATAAAGACAACATATTTTAGACTATCTTTTGTAACACTAATGTTTTATGAGCCTATTTGAAAATCTTTTTTAACACTTACAGATATTACAGTAGGATGAGAACCACTAAAATATAACAACAATAACTTAAAACTGATACACAAAATACAACATTTCAATTTTGACACGCTTTATCATCTCTTTATAAAAAATAAATAGTATAATACAATACACAATACAATAAAAATATGATACTAGGTCCAGCTAACATACAAACAAGAGGAATAATATCAAAACATTAAAAATATAAATTTTATGCTTAATAACCTTATAGAACCTAATATCCCTAAGAAAATGATTTCTTTGAGAGTTACCAGAAGTGTTATTAAAATGTTTATTTGATATAAATGAATCAAATGCCTTGATTTTTTTAAAGTTGGCAATTTAAAACTAATAACTTAATAATAATTTCTGCCCTAACCTTAATACTATAATTATTAAATTTTTACCTAAATCTTTTAGTTCTGTAAGTATTATGTAATTTTGCTATAGGTGAAGATTTGTAAATAGCATTGTTTTTTCATTTTATATTTTATGTATAAGTCTGTTAATCCTCCAAAGAAAATAAAATAATATGAACAAATCCTGTTTCTGTTTTATAATGGTTATGATCTTCCCAACCCAAACAAAATTGAGTTAAGTATGCCAAGGTATTGCTGAGAGTTAAATCTAAGAAGTAGCGTAAACTCTAGTAATAAATGGTGCACGGTGCAACTGTTATGTAGAACACCCAGCCTACCCCACATAATTAAAAAAGCACTTTCTTGTAAATGTCAAACCCTGAAAAAGAAACCAAATATACTATTTTTGGTTGAGTCCTTTCTGCTTTACTGTCGAATTAAAAAAAAACTTTTGTTTCATCTTAAGTGCAGGTTTTCAATCTAAAAACTAATGAGACCAACAAAAAAATTTGCACTCCGAGACATGGAATCATCTTCATTATCAAATAATCTGCAGATTTAGCTTGCAATAGCCAAACTTAGTTATTATATATTAACAAGTATGTTTGTAAACTGAAGTTCAAATGAAGACCGCCAGAACATGAGATAAAGGGATAAACTGGGGGGCATAAGTTTTGTACCACATATCACCAATTCATCTTAATGATGCTACTTGGAGGAACTACTTAGAAAATAATATAAATGCAATTGATCTAAATGAGTCTGACTGTTCAAGGTTACTACTTTTAGTGAAATTAAAACTAGTGTACAACCCTAAATACGAAATAATTATCATGGTAAAATTTCAGGACAAATACAAAGTCAAGCAATTTTATTGCTTATGTTAAATATAATTAAATTGAACTCAAACTATTTGTTAGGTTATGTGTGTTATTTTTGGTTACAGTAAGACACTAGTGACGTAAATCCTACTAAAACACGTAATATGGCCATGACAAAACGAAACTCTAGCCAACATGGATTACAGAAAAATAAGGGTATAAGTTAGAAATTATGTCACATAATAAAAATATATATTAATATCAGATTATAGATCAAAGCTATTTATAAATAATACATAAAGTTACAACATATATGTGGTGTAAGGGATAAATGGCAAATTTTTGGTTATGATGTTATAAAATGCAGCAAATGTATACCAATAGCTAAACCATGAAAATAATAATATCTAAATATTGCAATGATGCATTATTTAGAGAAAGACTTGAAATTATGAAGAAATAATAAAGAACTTACCAGAACAAGCCACCCACGGGGTAGGCTTAGTTTTATCGACGGAATCTTGATAGCTTAGTAGCACTTGGCACGAAAAAACTTAACGATGATTAAAGACTCACGAAAATTTAACATAGAAACCGTACCGACCATACCCTAATACTTGAATTGGGTTTAGGTTTTCACAAATTTCGTCAGTCAGACAATTTGCGACAATTCGCAAAGTGACAGAAGACAGAGGGTTGCGGGGCAGGGTATTACAATGAAGAGTGTGGGGGACGGAGGTATTTTCCGCCGGAAGTATTGAGCGCCATCTATGTAAAAATAGGTCTAGCTGGGATCGATAAACATAGACATGCGCGATTGAATCCACTCAAATTAAATGAACAGGTTTTATTTGCACTTCATCCCTCATCGCTGAAAATGAAGACGATATTATAAGCTAAAAGAAGAAAATATAAACTATGACTCGCATTAATGTTCCCTATACGTAACGCAACGTAACCCAGATGGGAGCTAGAGGTGTTCGTCCTCTTGATGGTGATGAGTTCACATTGTTCCAAGTAACCATCCAAGTTTAATAATTAGGATATTGTTCACCAAGTTCATACAATATAGATCCTATTAGAACATAAATGTATTTATACTATCCCAGAGGGTTCCAACATGCTTCCAACTGACTCATACGTTAGATGCATTTAGTTTTAGAAATTTGCACTTGGACGGTATTTCTTTGGCTATCAGTGTTGGGCTTAAGTGCTTACCTTTTGAAATAGCGATTACTTGATGACGATTACAAGCTGCTAATTCGCTCAGTGAATCAAGTTTCGTTTGTACCAAGTATTAAATATATGTTGGTATATGTACATACATACATATACTAACGGCCATAAATCCCTAGGAGGGGTAGTCAGACCTTCGGAATAAGAATCCCTCAGCCACTTTTGGAAGTTGAGAGGGGAAAAGATTGTAAAGTAAATGTTTTGGTGATGGGTCTCCAGCCGCGTCGCCCAAAAATCCCCAATACCCTTAGTCGCCTCTTACCATCACCCATTGGTAGAAATGGGGTAGTGCTATTCTTAGCCGATACTATACAGCAGAAACTGTGTAGTGTTAATTTGTATTAATACATATTTTTCCAACTTGAATTTGTTTGAAGAATATGTTTGTATTTTGAAGCGTACGCCGTGTGTGTAGTGTAGCTATGGCTAATGCTTACCTACCCTACTCCTATTGGTACATGACTCGACGGACGACGACTAGCCCGCATTCCACTGATGTGCGTTTGACTAAAGGGGTAAAGTAATCAAGTAATCGAAACATTCAACGGTTATTTCATTACATTTCACGGTTTCGATTAACGATTGATCGAGTAGTTGTACTACTTGTAAACGACGGTAGCAATTACAAAATTTTATCGATTTCCTTTTGCAATCGTAAATCCACGTTTTCCTAATGTAAATGTAAAATTTAGCCCAACCCTGCCTACCATTAGTTACGTCACACACAATACAAGTCACACAAACGCCTATTGTTGAAAGCTACGTATTTATGATTTGTGTTGCGGAATCAACACAGAACAAGGCGTATAATGTATTATATATAAAATTTACGACGTCCGTAGCCGGGTGGATAGGTGACTAGCTTCTCGGTCCCTAGGTCACGGGTTCGATTAACGTTAAAAGCAACATTTGTACAATGAGTATAAATAATTGTTTCTTTGTCTTGGACATCCAAGACAAAGAAACAATTATTTATTTGCCGTGTAGTGCCGGCTTAGAATGTTGCCGTGTAGTGCCGGCACAGAAACCCTTTCTACTCACGGATGTCGAAAGAGGCGACCAAGGGTATGGGACTTTTTTAAGTGATTTTTGAGCAATGTGGTTGGAGACCTATCACAAACGATACTTCATTTCTACCATCTTGTCCCGTATGAACTGAGGAGTTTCTAGCTCTAAAATTCTGGATACCCCTTTTTGGGATTTATTGTCGTGAGTATACTACTCTGTGTAAAAAGTATCGGGAATATGTCAATAAAAAGACCCGCGTAAAAGAGGTCGTTCAAATTTTTTTACTGCATGTTGGTAGCACTGTACTGATTTAGCGCGCAAAATTTGAGCGGGATCTGTCATTTAATTTGTTTTAAACTACATTTTTTGTTGGTCATAGTTTTGAGTCCTCGGCGATTTTTACAATGGAAAATATTGTTGAACAAAGAGTGTGCCTTAAATTTTGTGTTTCGAATGATATTTCATGTGGTGAATCACTAAAAATATTGTGAAATACCTACGGCGAATCGTGTATATCGAAAACAAGGGCTTATGAATGGTATAAGGCTTTTAAAAAAGGCCGAGAAGCAGTAGTAGACTTGCCTCGTTCTGGTAGACCTTCAACCGCTACGACCAAAGAAAACATCGACAGAATCAAGAAGCTAGTGCTCGAAAATCGACGTATGAGTCTGAGAGAGTCGGTTTGTGAGGTGAACATATCTTTTAAGTCCGTCCACAACCTTCTCATTGACATTTTAGGCATGAAACGCGTCGCCGCTCGACTAGTTCCAAAAGAGCTCAATTGGCCTAGACCTCGCTTTTATAACATACCCTTTTTATTACTCATAAATAAAAGATGTTATTAAAGGAAAGAAAAATTTCGACACTGGCGGGGTTTGAACCCGCGACCTTCGGGTATACGCCCCCGTCGCTCTGCCATCTGAGCTACAGTGTCAGTTGGCATCCAGCGCGAAATTTCTCTATCCTTATCCTTTGTTTCTTTTTTACACGTTCAAGTTGTGTTTGCGTTTCCTACCTCCGAATTTTTAACTAATTCGGACGGCCACTTGTCTACCTTTTCAGATAGAATGCAAATGTTGGAAAGAACCCGAAGGTCGCGGGTTCAAACCCCGCCAGTGTCGAAATTTTTCTTTCCTTTAATAACATCTTTTATTTATGAGTAATAATCCCCACATGAGGAATTCATGTCAAAAAACATTAAATACCCTTTTTATATTAAAAATCGATAAAGGACATCAAACTAAACAACTTTGCCCATGGAATGCCTATCTAAAATATTGTAATTTTCAAAAAATAATAATAATTAAAAATTGTCGTACCTAGTTCAAACTGAGAATGTATAGAATGAGATTCCTTGCTTCAGTGAAAATAAGAAATTAAAAAAAAACATTTGATCTATGATTTTCGCTCTGTAAACAAAAATATAACTTCTTTCGGTATTTTCCAGTTGTATTGATCGTCGTTGAAAAATAATATCATGAAAATAAATCGGAAAGCGAGCGATTGAACTGGAAAATACCGAAAAGAGTTATGTTTTTGTTTACACCATAGATCAAATGTTTTTTTTTTTAATTTCTTATTTTCACTGAAGCAAGGAATCTCATTCTATACATTCTCAGTTTGAACTAGGTACGACAATTTTTTATTATATTATTTTTTGAAAATTACAATATTTTAGATAGGCATTCCATGGGCAATGTTGTTTAGTTTGATGTCCTTTATCGATTTATAATATAAAAAGGGTATGTTATAAAAGCGAGGTCTAGGCCAATTTTGTTCAAAAAGCGCAGCGAAAGCATGTCGCTGAAGACATGGTTTCCCGAGCTTCTACGGATCCGACCTTTATGAAACGTATAACAACTGGCGACGAGACATGGGTTTATGAGTACGACACGCAAACAAGCCAACAGTCTTCAGAATGGCGTCTCGGAAACGAGCCGAAACCCAAAAAACCGCGGCAAAGTCGCTCCAAAATCAAGGTGATGCTGACAGTTTTTCTTTTTACTACCGTGGTGTGGTTCACTCCGAATTCCTTCCAGAGGGAGAAACAGTGAATAAAGAATATTATTTAGGCGTCATGAAGCGTTTGCGTGAGAGTATCCGCCGAAAACGTCCAGATTTGTGGCAACACAACTCATGGATGCTGCACCATGATAATGCACCATCACGCACAGCCATTATATTGAAAGAGTTTTTATCGAAAAATTCAACAAAAGATCTCGACCAAGCACCGTATTCACCTGATATGGCTCCGTCTGACTTTTTTTTTAATTTCCAAAGTTAAAATTACCACTTCGAGGAAAACGTTTTGAGTCGATAGAAGCCATAAAAGAAAATTCGCTGCATGAGCTAAAGGCCATACCGCAAATAGCCTATGAAAAATGTATGGAAGACTGGGTGAAGCGGTGGAGATGTTGTATTGCAAGCGATGGGGCCTACTTTGAAGGCGATAAAATAAATTTAGATTAATTATTTGTATTTTTTGTTTTATTGACAAATTCCCGATACTTAGTACACAGAATGTACATATAAATGTTATGTATGTATGTTATTGATATGTGCATATTTTATTATATGAAATATAACGTAGAGTTAGTATCCTAAAACAAGTTCTACTTAGTTAGGAGCTAACTTGATCTGTGTATAATATATCTGTATATTTATTGATGCAGTTATGTGTGTAGATTAAAATCCCGATACAAGCCTAGACCTAGAATTTGTTTTCGGTAAACGGTGATGGGTATGGACCCATACTTAGTGATATTTCGTATTTTGTCTAACCGGTGGGCCCCTATCCGGTGAATTAATTTTCCTTAAAATAATTGGGTGGTTAACGGACCATTCGTTTTCGTTTTAAAGTTTTATAGTGGGGTATTTTATCCCTTATAAAAAGCCGTGAGAGTACTTATTTTAATATGAAATAATGCACTTTGAGGGATATTCTCTCAAAATACGTCTTGAATATGTTTTTGTATGGATGAGTACATTTACCTCAGCCAGAGCTTTCTTCAAAAACAGGCAAGGTAGAGAGACCGAAAGCTACTGATCAATACACAACACAACAATAACACTAAAGCGCCAGCTCATCGGCATGTGTATCCTGCTTATCCTAACCTACGGCGCCCAGACCTAGCCACTGACAGATCTCTAGAAGACCAAATCCAAGGTTTGCCAGCGAGCCATGGAGCGCAGAATTCTTAGCGTTCGCAGGACTGACCGCGTAAGGAACATCACAGTGCGCTCCTTAACTTACATTGATGATGTGGGTGCACAAACCACTAAGCTAAGGTGGATCTGGGCCGGTAACATTAGTCTTATGCCCCCAGACAGATGGGGGAAGATCGCCACAAACTAGGTGCCATAAGATGGTTACCGGATCTCGACAAGTTTTTGCCAGGGTGGCCGGAGGTGGCACAGGGCCGGGACGCGTGGACTCAACAAGGGAAGGTTTTTGCCCAGCAGTGGGCACTGTCTCACAGGCTACATAAAAATATATATTATATGACGTTAATATACCGTGCAAGAAAAATACTTTTTCGAATATTTGGCGTAATCGATAAGCTGTTTCCAAGTCCTTTTTGGGTATATAGTTTAATAAAACTAGTCATTTATATTAAATACCTATATTTACATAACAATATGAAGATCCTTTCCTTACAAGCTAACATCATAGAGATTCCTAACACTCACTTAAAAATAAATTACAAAAAATATTACACTTTTCAACTTAAATATTATAAATGGCACTACATAAATAAACATTTATTATCACATTTTACAGCCGAGTTATTTGATTTGTTTCACAATCTTTTTGTTTTTTCCCGCTAATTTCGTCGTAAATGTCTTCGAGACTCCTCTGTTTTGTTTCTGGTACATAAAGGAATATGTAGACGGTGCTTATTACGCAGACACTGGCGAACATCCAGAAAACGGCAAAGATGCCGAGAGATTCGGCTATTGGATGGAAGAACCGTAGCTCTAGTGATACTAACGCGCACGCGAAGGCTATTACTATTGATGTGACTGTTGCCCGGAGCTGTAAAAGAGAAAATTAATTTGCATTGATCTGCACTAAATTGAGCAACCAGAATCGTTTTTCGAATTTTCGAACAATAAATGAAAATTCAGCATGGCCGCGTTTACACACATCCAAGTAGCTATAAAAATACTCGATCTATTACATTTCTACTACGTTTTTGAACCGGAACCAAAAGGTTTTTTTTCATAATATTAGAACTAGTAAGGTAATAACTCAGGTTATTGCAAGATAAGCAATGGGGATGAGATGTGCCAATTTGAAGATGCATCAAATATCACTTTAGATTTAAAGATATATGCTGTGTCGTATACAAAATCAAAAACCCATTGTTTAAAAATTCTCTCTTCATTTAAATATTATTATTTTTTTCTTTACACGGGTGTCATAATTTCTCAAATCTCTCTGCTATATGTTTTAGGGCTTATTTTCCTAAGTTTTTTCTTCCAACTTCTCTGTTTCCTTTGCAATAGCATTTTGCTCTTATATATATTGTTCTTCAATAATCACGTCAAGATATTTTCCCTCAAACTGAAAATTATCTTCCTCATCAACTCCTTAGAATACCTATTTTTTGCGATTGTTGTGCGATGCGTTGGAAGGTTAAGACCCATGCATGCCCAACAACCTTCATTTTACCATTTCCCACTCAACTTTCAAAAGTGGCTGAGTAATTTCTAATTCTGTATCTCTAGAACCCTTTTTGAGATTTATGGCCATTAGTCTATCTATGTATAAAAATAAATTAAAACAAACCTGAAACGGAAATATCTCAGTCATAATAACAAAAGGCACAGGCTGCAATCCGGCCGCGTCACAGAATATGCAGAGACACAGAGCCGACACGGGAACCCACGCGGTAGACGAGCCCACTATCGATACGTGTTTCAGGAAGAACCATAGGCCTAGAGCTATTAGCGATATGCCGGACACTAAACAGGTTGTTCCGAGGAGAGGCTGGAAAGTAGAGAAAAATATAGGTTAATAATCTTATTATTAGTTTTATTTGTTGCGTAGTGTCAGTTTAGAAAAGCACTACCCTATTTCTTTCCATAGGTGTACATACGAGGCGACTTAGGGGCTTTATTAAAGATTTTTGGTTGAAGTGGTTCGAGAACCGCCACCAAGAACCTTTTATTATACAATTTTTTCCCCTCTTAACTTCCAAATGTGGCTGAGGAATTTCTTATTCTGGAGCTCTGGCTACCCCTTCTAGGGATTTATAGCCGTGAGTATATGTATGTATGTTGCGATGATCTATGTAGTGTCGGCTAAGAATAGTAGTACCTCATTACTTCCCGTGGGTGTTCGTAAGAGACGACAAAGAATATTGGGGCTTTTACAGTGATTGTTGGGCGATGCGGTTGGAGAACCGTCACCAAGAACCTTTATTTTACAATGTTTTCCCCTCGTAACTTAAAATAGTGGCTGAGGAATTTCGTATTTTGATGATCTGGCTACGCCTTTTAGGGATTTCTAGCCGTGAGTATATGCATGTATGTATGTTGAATTGAGCACACTAAGTTCAATTGGATAAGAGAAAACTCAACTCAACCGTGCATGTCTAAAGGGTTGGTCAAGGTACCAATACTTCTGAACATCACGTGTCATTTTGGTCACCAGTTGTTTAGTGTCCTACATTTTGGTTGGACAGTCCATTTCGTGATAGGTTGAAGGCCTGTTGCCGATTGGTAAAAACACACATGCAGCCATATGGTTTAAATCAAGTTATTTTCTCCAATCGTAAACAACCTTAAAAAATTATTCCCAAGACGTATGACGTATGACTTAAGAAAAGTCACCATGGTGTAGGCCCAACTCTGAATTTAAACCTACGTCGACTTTCCGCTTTACAAGCGTTTGTCTTTCCATACATACATATCCTTACTTCAATATTGAAGCAAAATAAATCAACATTACCTTTCTCCCAGCCTTTTCAACTAGTCCAGAGGCTGTGATACAAGCATTTGCACCGCCTTCTAAAACCACCGCTAATGCAATAATAATATTGGCCGATACAGCAAAATCATGGTTGCTGGCTTCCCCAAATATTGTTGAACACATGCAGCTTTAGTCCTCCCACTAACATTTAACACTTAGCCTTTTCGTTCGACTAATGAATATAAATTATTGTGGATTATCTAAAGAAGGAACCATTTCAGTATCCAAACCCAAGACTTCATTACTGCAAACCAATCTTTTCCCCTACACTAGTATAGTCGTAACAATTATAGCATTACTACCTTTCTGCCAGCCTTTCGAAAAATCATGAAAAATATTTAGTGACATTTCGAACGGCCGATTGTATAATTCGAACCCAAGATCACTTCACTCCTGACCAATGTATTCCCCCCTAAACCAGAATTGTTTGTAAATTACAATATAAATATTAAAACCAATATTACCTTCCTCCCAGCCTTTTCAACTAATCCAGAGGCTGTGATACTCCCAAGCATTTGCACCGCTCCCAGCACAGCCGCCTGTTGGTTGGCCGATAGAGCGAAATCGTGGTTGCTGGCTTCTCCAAATATCGTTGAAGCGAAATGCAAGACTGCCAAACATCCGCAAAGTTCGCGTGCTAGAGTTATCGTCAGCGTGATACGGAATGCTTTGCAAGTTGCGTTGTCTGATACTGAAACAAGAAATAATAATTATAATATTGAAAAGAAAGAAAGAGAAAGAGAGATATTTATTAGCTGTACCGATGAGCAAGAAGAATACAATATCAAAAAAAGTTAATGAATGTAATTGAACACCAAAACAATACACGGACATATACAGAATATTTATTTATATGTTTATTCATTTACAAAAACAAACATAATAAAATATACAATAAACAGGTAAACAACAGGCAGACTTATTTCAAAGCGATCTCTTCCAGTCCACTTTGGAAGGTAGATATTTCGCATGAAAATTTACAATAGGTGGTGCAGAAATAAAAGGCATGAATAGTAATGAAAAGATAAGTTAAGTAAATAATTTACAGCTTCAAATAAATACACAAATAGAAATTGTCTTTTAATCGACTGATGGTTGTTGAGTGTATGAAGACTAAAATATTTCTATGTTAGGCTTCTGGGATTCCTAAGTTATATCGTATCCTCAAACTCAAACGTTCACGCCGTATTACCCAAAAAGGAGTGGCAGAGGTAGAAATACTTCTGAACATCACATGATATGTTTGTCACCTGGTGATCAGAGTACCCACGTTTTGCTTGAAATGTCACCCAAGGGTGCCTATCGCAGTTTTAATACGAATTCAGAGTCACATGACTAAGTACAACTTACCTCACAATTTTTCCCCTCCCTTAACAAACATAATAAATTAATCACACATAAGACTTTAGAAAAGAAAAAATGGTGTAGGCTTAACTTGGGATTTGCATCCACCCTCCTCTGAATGATACGCAGTTGTTCTCCCCACTGGTCTACCACCGCATCATAACGTGTAACACAAAGTGTATTATCAGTAGAAGACGCCCATTTTTCGACTCATGACAAAAAACAAGATCATGCATATAATTCTTAGTGATGTTACATTAGTAGTCTCTGAGAGTACTCCATTTAGAAAAAGGCATGACTATACGAAAGTGGAAGGTAATGTTGACAGAGGAGGACCTTGGGGGACACATTAGGATCAAATAGAGCGTGTGCTAAAAAGGCAGGCGTCCGTATTATGAAAAATAAGAGAGCATGTATGAAAAGATTGATAGATGTGAACGAAGCTAGACAGGTTTGCCAAGATCGTACAAAGTGGCGACCAATACTCTCTGCCTACCCCAATGGGAAGTAACGGCGTGAGTATATATGAATTTGTTAAAATTTTATGAAAATATTATCGTATTAGATTGTACTTATTATGATTATGTTTTTTGGAATAAATAATAAATAAATGTATACGAAAGTAAATTAGGATGATAATTGGAGTTCCATAACGGTAACATTTCCATCGCTTCGCAATACTTTTGTGATGTTCTAAACAAATATCGTGATCGAAAACAGATCAAACTTTACAAATTTCTGTCAAAACAAATACTGAAGTGTTGTGTAAAAACTTAGTATGATAGGTCAACAAAACAGCTGTTCAATGAAATTGTTAAATAGGTATTGTGAAACTCCATTCAATATTACTAAGCAATGGTTTTACATACATTGAACCGCTATGAAAAACTAAACGCTTTGTCAAGTAAACTAAAATTATATACAATTAAATATTAATACAACCGTGGTAGCTTAGTGGGTAGAACACCGCTTATCGAGCAAACGATGAGGGTTCAAATCCCGGGTCGAGCCACACCAATTTCTTTTCGAGAGACAAATGTGTACCTATTTAATTTATCATGATTATTAACGGTGGGAATGGAAAACATCGTGAGGAAACGCACATGGCTGAGATGTGCTTAGTCATGTGACAGTGTATTCGTACAAAACGGCGATAGGCCTGCCCCCTATCACGTGAGTACACTGTCCATGCAAAACGTGGGTACTCTGAACACCGGGTGACAAAGTCACGTGATGTTCAGAAGTATTAGTACCTATGCCAACCCCTTCGGGGATATTCGGCGTGAACGTTTATGTTATGTTATGAATATGTAAAATCCCACAGTTTTTAGCCAACAATGACCTAAGTAGCTACCCCATTTCTTCCCACGGGTGATCGTAAGAGGCGACTAAGGGAAGGGTGTGGGGCTTCTTATGTGATTTTCGTGCGATGCAGTTGGAGGCCCATCACCAAAAACATTTATTTTACAATCTTTTCCCCACTTAACTTCGAAAAGTGGCTGAAATTTTCAAAGTCTGAAACTCTGGCTGCCGCTTTTAGGGATTCAAATGTATGTAATTTAATAAAGAAGCTCGGCACGAACTAACACTTTTTCTTAGCTGATGGAATAATCGAGAGAAAACCTATTTATTCCTGTACATGTAACAGTTAAAGCTTAAGTCACAGAGACCGAATATTGACATGAATAGCAGTTATATCAATTTTAATTGAGAGCACAAGTGTTTGCGTACGTCTCATTATAGCGCACAGTTGCGCAAATGCTCAAACACTCTGAGCAAATATGGCTACAGTTGTTTTGGTCACCATATTGGCGGTCCGTTGTTGGTTTAGCACGGATTGGGCTTCAGTCCATGTTTTTGGCGTAATGATTCATTGGGATTTATATCTACCCTTTACTTCTCTTCTTGATAGAATACATACGTATACGCAAGGCTATAAATCCCTAGTAGGGATAGCCAGAGCTAAGGAATTAGAAATTCCTCAGCCAGTTTTGGAAGTTTAGTGGGGAAAAGACTGTAAAGTAAATGTTTTTGGTGATGGGTCTCTAATCGCATCACCCATAAATCACGTCTTCAAAAGCCCCAATACCCTTAGCCGCCTTTTACGAACAACGACGGGAAGAAATGGGGTAGTGCTAATCTACACTAACACTACGCAGCGATGATAACCTTTTATAGCGGGTGAACATCGCTCAGGCTATTCTATGACTCTACCGTTGCTTTGGAATATGTTTGTAAAGGGAATAAGCAAAATGAAAGTCAAGAGTTAGATTCGCATATTCTCAAATAAAAATCCATACCAAAACTCTGACAACCCCTTCGGGGATCTACGGCGTGAACGTTTGAGTTGAGTAGAGAATTGGCTCGAAACATCAACAATCCGCTTTCATTCTATTTTCCTCTATTACTAGATTATGCGAAAATATAAATTATATTATGAATAAGTTAACAAATACTATATTGTCCTCGCATATTTTCTAACTGGAATCGTAAATCAAAAAACAATAGTTTTATTATTGTAATAGTAAATACAATAGAATAAAAAGAATGCAACATTAATTACATTATTTATTACGATAATGAAGTGATACTTTGCAATAAAACAATTTTCGCAATATTTATCCAATAAAATTAATTATTCTGAATATCTCTTCATTTACACAATCGTTGTGCAAATCAATTGAAACCTTGATAGCTGAAGTGTAAAGGGATACATAAACATAACATAACATAAACGTTCACGCCGAATATCCCAAGGGATTGGCAGAGGTACTAACACTCCTGAACATCACGTGACTTTGTCACCTGGTGTTCAGAGTACCCACGTTTTGCATGGACAGTGTACTCACGTGATAGGGGGCAGGCCTATCGCCGTTTTGTACGAATATACTGTCACACGACTAAGTCCAACTCAGCCATGTGGGTTTCCTCACGATGTTTTCATTTAAGGGATACATGGGGTAATATATATACCGTGTAGAGCCAACTTAGAATGTCACTACCCCAATACCCAAGGGTTTCGTAAAAGGTGTCCTTAGGGTGTGAGGTTTTTTAAGTGGTTTTTGGGCGATGCGGTTGGAGACCCATCACCAATAATACTTTATTTATACCATCTTGTCTCCTATCCAATTCCAAAAATAGTAGAGGCATTAATAATTCGTTAGCTCTGGCTACCCTCTCTTGGGATTTTAAGCTGTGAGTCTATGTATGTATGTGTGATTTTTTTAAACAATCCTCGGTACCGGACCAAAAAATGTACGGGTCCCTCTTGCTGAGACTTTTCTGCCTGTCCGTTTGTAAGCAGGGTGTGTCTCATGAACCGAGATAGTTTAATAAATATTATAACGGCTTATATAGCTAACGTGATTATAATGCTGGATTTTGTTCTATGTTGATGATAGCAACAGGTAGACTTTTGAAATACTTAAAGGATACTAAAAATATTCAATAATAACTAAATATATTAATTGGAATAGTAATGATTTAATAAGTACTTTTTAGATTCTTACAAAGCATTAATGATTAGTTATTGTGAGTAATGGAGCCATTCATATACGAATCTATCTCGCACATGACGGAAATTTTACAAAACTCTTAAATCTCCCTCATCCTATATGGTAGTGTGGTATTTCTGTCTCATATTTTGTATTTAGATGGCGCTAAGAGAAACCCTTTTAGAATACCGAGCAAAGTAAATTAATAAGTATAATCTAATAAACAAATCCTTTTTTGATTATTCGTCAATAAAAGCAAAAAAAGTTTTGGTTAATGAAAACCTCATGTGGGGATTATTACTAATTAGCATTCTCAACATTTGCATTCTATCAGTAAAGGTAGACAAGTGGCCTTCCGAATTTGTAAAAAATTCGGAGGTAGGAAACGCAAACACTATTCAAACAGTGTAAAAGAAACAAAGGAATGAAGAATTTCGCACTTGAAGCCACTTGACATTATAGAGCAGAGCAACGGGAGCGTATACTCGAAGGTCGCGGGTTCGATCCCCACTAGTGTCGAAAATTTTCTTTCCTTTATTTATTAGCAAAAAGCAATTTCTTTTTCTTTAAACTATTTTTTTTTTCTACCATCTTGTCCCCTATCAATTATCTACTATCTCGCACCTTCTTCCTAAAGTGGCTGAGGAGATCCTAGCTCTAAAGTTCTAGCTACCCACAACATAACATAACATAAACGTTCACGCCGAATATCCCCGAAGGGGTTGGCAGAGGTATACTTCTGAACATCACGTGACTTTGTCACCTGGTGTTCAGAGTACCCACGTTTTGCATGGACAGTGTACTCACGTGATAGGGGGCAGGCCTATCGCCGTTTTGTACGAATACACTGTCACATGACTAAGTACAACTCAGCCATGTGAGTTTCCTCACGATGTTTTCCCTCACCGTTAGCAACCATGATAAATTACTAGCTACCCAATTTTGGTATTAATGGCCATGAGTATATATATATATATATATGGAAAAGCAAAAAACCACATTTCAAGTCCTACCCACTTACCAAGACTCCTGAAAGCATGAAAGAAGCTGCCAGCGTTCTTCTTCTCCATCTCGTTGATCAGCCCTTGCATCTCATCGTCGACCATCGCGTCCGCTGGCTGTCTGCATCGCAGCCATGCTAGGGCATCACGGGCTTCCTGGAATATTTTATTACATACACATACTCACGCCGTTTGTTCAAATTGGGGTAGGCAGAGAAAAAAAAAGAAAAATGAAAAGAACACATTCATTCGCTGCTGCTAAAAACAACTTAAAACTAGGTTTACAAACATACCAACATAAAAACAGATGATTACAGTAAAAAAGAAAATGCAAAGTTACTACGCTACAAGCAATTTATCAATCAGACTATCGACTTCTAGCTTCGTTCACATCCATCAATCTTTCCATACATGCTCTTTTATTGTTCATACTTCGCCTGCCTTTTTTTATTAAAATATTATATTCAGTAAAATAGAGTGGATTGATGTAAGAAAAGTGGCGAAAGTGGATGGTAAACCTGATTGGTCCATATTTTGAAGTTAGCTTTGACCCCTATATGTAAATTGTTAAACACACACCGTACACAAAATTCCGTGTAGTGCTGGCTTAGAATGAGACCCACAACTAATAACACTTTATTTTTACCATCTTGACACCTATCAACTTCCAAATGCGGCTAAGGAGTTCCTAGTTCTAAAGCTCTGGCTACCTTTTTGGGAATATAAATGCATCAATAATAGACGTGTGGGAGTCATGTTAGAGCGCACACTACTGCGGACTCAAACGCACATAGCAGCGTCTCACTCATATTCCTACATCGCGGAGTGTAAATGTTTTTCGAGTTAAGCATAGATACAAATTATAAGTTGGTACACAGCAGGGTGTACTGGCCAGTATATCTTTGCTGTTCCCACAGTGGTGACCCCTCGATAAGAACACACGCTTCTTTCTACTACATTTCTCGATCTACCCGCAACTTCTATTCCTCGCTTACCTCACCACACCATTCATTCAGCAGAGCATCTACAGGCATGCAATCACCGGCCTCATTGCTCACACTGAATTTGGTAATTGGTAATAGGTACCTTCTAGCTTTGATATCGTCGTATCGACTAGGAGGGGAGTACTGTGGGAGTCATGTTAGAGCGCACACTACTGCGGACTCAAACGCACATAGCAGCGTCTCACTCATATTCCTACATCGCGGAGTGTAAATGTTTTTCGAGTTAAGCATAGATACAAATTATAAGTTGGTACACAGCAGGGTGTACTGGCCAGTATATCTTTGCTGTTCCCACAGACGCATGTAAAAATCGCCAAGGAAATAAATCATTGCATATTAGTCTATGACTACTTTATTAATTTATTCATTAAAGGAAAACAAGCAGCCATCCTCTAACAATTGAGAATCAACAATTGATTACATCAGAGCCATAAAAGTTTTCAACGAGCTTAATTAGTTTCACAGTGGATTCACGCAACTAAACATATAAAATTACTTTCTTAAATAATTAAACAAGCAGGTACAAATAAAATGTTTTAGGAAAGTTCTTTATCTTAAGGGCATTTTGCAGCTATTGCGCTCACTCTTACGTCAAATTTACTGAGAGTGAAAGGGACGGAAAAAACGCGCGCGCAGGATAAATGTAGTTTATTTAGTTTTATTGAATAACTATAATGTTTAAATGAAAAGTTAAACATCAAAGTTAAAGATCTTAAAGCTACGCGTATATAGACACATAATGAGTTCACATGTATGTTATGCCAGTGGAGCCTATACGGTTTTTATGAAAACAAAGCATGTTCCAATTCAATTATTTTCATCATATTTTTCAACAAATTATTAAAATGTTAAACATCAAATTTTAACACCATGAACTAATCACCAACATATATTTTATTCATGTCATATCAATATCATCAAATCAGACTTTATAGAATTTCCAAACAATCAATATCAACCTATTTTTCCGGGGACGCCCTTAAAAAACTGTTTTATTGTCAAAATTGGATTCACGAATACAACATTTTATGCACGTGCAAAGTACAATCTACAGGTTATAACTTAAAATAAATGGCACTCATTTTCCACAACTTTAAAATTGTTAACAGTTTTGGAGGCCACCTAGTATTTGACAGTTGACTTAACGTTTGAATCACAATTCTATCAATATTATTATGTCTCCATCAAAGGGCACGATTCCACCCTGGATAGGCCCAACCGGCTATCTACGTTAGTCTAGTGTGGGTTCAACCAACAGTAATTCAACGAAAATTAAAATAAAACAAAACTTGGTGCGTTGGTGTCATTCTAGTTTACTTAGAACACACATATACTCACGACTTTAAATCCCTAGAAGGGGTAGCCAGACCTAAGGAACTAGGAAGAAGGCTGAAGTGCGGAAAAGATGGTAGAATAAAGATTGTTGCCGATGGGTCTCCAACCGCATCGCCAAAAAATCCCTTAAAAAGCCCCAATACCCTTAGATGCCTGTTAAATATACACTCGGGAAGAAATGGGGTAGTGCTGTTCTAAGCCGCCACTGCTCAGTTTTACTTACAAGGAACTGCTAGTTGATAGTTTGACCAACAAATGATTGTTGGTATGTGGTTGCAAATCCTTGATAAACCTTTCTTCGAGAATCTCTATATTTATATAACATAACAAAACATATACTCACGCCATTAGTTCCCATTGGGGTAGGCAGAGACTATCGATCGCCACTTTGTACGATCCTCTTTAGCTACGTTTACATCCATCAATCCTTCCATACATGCTCTTTTATTCTTTCATACTTCGGACGCTGGCCTTTTTGAGCACACTCTCAATTTGGTCCAAGTGTATTTATTTGCTATAGGGCTATTAGAAATATGGCAAGTATTGGTAACATTTCGAAGATTCGAATATCTTAAATCCGAATTTCAACATTCAGAAAACGGTTCACAGAATTTACGTATCACAGATGCTTTATTTTCCACAACTTCATTAGTACATAAATACATTTTCTAGAAGTATCACTTCCCAGAAAAACTAAAACCAGATTATTAAAATGAATTTTTTGCTTTTACCAACTATATCTTTTACTATAATCTCATTATTCCAAAGGTTTAAAAGACCTTCCACATTGGCTCTATATATCTCTTTTACCAATTTACTGTCATACATCCTCTCTATGTGCCCAAACCATCTCAACATTCCTTTTTCTATCTTTCTTACAATATCATCTTTTACACCACACCTTTCACGAATCACATCATTCCTCACACGATCACATAACCTTACATTACACACTTTTCTGAGGGATCTCATTTCTACTGCATTCACTCTACTTTCATGCTTCTTCTGCCACACCCAACATTCACTGCCATACATAAGCGTAGGAACGAGGACAGCATCATTCACAGCCATTCGGGCCTTTTCAGACACCGACTGACTAGACATTAGACTATCCAGAGCTCCATTTACCGCATTACCGTTTTTCACTCTTCTCTCGATATCTTCATCACACTTTCCATCCCTAGTAAACAAACTTCCCAAATATACAAACTCTTTCACTTGTTCCACTTTCTTACCATTAATCTCAATCACGCATATCGGTCATATTCACCTCTCTCTCAAAAACCATAGTTTTTGTTTTATCCACATTCACCCTCATTCCCTTTTTTTCAAAAGACGCACATGCAATATTCATCATCTCTTGCAGCTCTTCCACCGATGATGCAAGTAGCACTTGATCGTCGGCATATAAGAGGCATTTAATGATATATCCACCCATTCTCAATCCATAATCACTTTCACGCAACTCTGTTAAACAGTCATCCATGAACAAATTGAAGAGCCACGGGGAAGCTACACAACCCTGTCGGACACCCCGAGAGAGGTAATGTTAGTAGAGGACGACCTCGGAGGACACATTTGGATCAAATAGTAAAAATGTGCTCAAAAAGGCAGGTGTCCGCAGTATGAAGAATAAAAGAGCATGTATGAAAAGATTGATGGATGTAAACGAAGCCAGAGAGGTTTGCCAGGATCGTACAAAGTGGCGATCGATAGTCTCTGCCTACCCCAATGGGAACTAACGGCGTGAGAATATGTATGTATATGTTTAAAAGACCGAAGTAACTTTATCTATAGTCTTACAAATCGTAAATCTCTTTAACTAGATATTATTTATGTTAGAAAAATTGTGTAAATAAAACGCGGATGCATGCCTGTTTGTATGTATACTTGCTTGCTTGTTTGCATGCTCGGTTGCATGTCGGGGGGGTCGGGGGGCGAAAGCCCCCTGCAGACAAAGAAAAATTAGGCCACATTTAGTTAGGTTAGGTTAGGTTAGATTATGTATAAAACGAGCGAGCGTAGCGCAGCGGAGCGAGCACCTAAATGCCTGATGCATGCTTATATGCCATACTTGCTTGCTTGCAGCTTGCTACATATACAGGACGGGGGGCGGGGTATACTACTTACATAAAATATGCCTGCAAAATTATTCATAGCAGTAGGTATCATTCAATACATCTGTATTTCAAATGTATGGAAAATGATTTTTTGGAATAGTGATTATTCGGAAAAGCAATATTGCAGAATTAAGGTATATCTGGTTTTTGATTCTGTGGGGATCCGTTCTAGTGGTTTATCATAATAATAGTAAAGAAAAAAAAGTCAATCGATAATCTGGAATGTAAGAATATGGTATTTGAAATTTCGGTGAAACAATATTATGGCAATTAAAAAAAAGTCGATTCGTTTTCGGTAAAATAATATTCGGGTTTAAAAGTTTCGGATATACAGTATGTAACCGCAAGTATTATTCAAAAATGCTTACCTCAACCTTCCCGACTTTAAGCAAATAGCTAGGCGTTTCCGGCATAATCATAAAAGCCAGCAGATGCACCAACGGCACCGCCAAACAGATCCACAAAACCGACCTATAGCTCAAATATTCTCCCATCAGATACACCAGAAGATTCCCAAGGTTCTGCGATAGGATTATCAGGGTTCCCAAGGTTCCTCGTATCGAGTCCTCGCTAATTTCCTTAATGTACAAAGGTGTGACCACATAGTTTCCGCTGACTCCTAAACCCATGATGCCACGGGCTGCTATCAAGGCCCATGGTTTGGTTGAGTATAGTTTTAAGCTCCAAGAGACCTGCGAATGAAAAAGGCAATATTGGAGTTAGTCATTGCAACTGATTTGTACAGTTGTAATTTTTAAAACTTTAAAAAATGGTAGGGATCTGACTAGATTTTACAGTACATTACAAGCCAAAATTTATGTATGTATGTTCCTAAGCTACAAAACCGATTTAAAAAAAAGAGCTATCATTTGATTCTTATTAATAGCGCAGGTGCCGTAGGGTATATAAAATATTTATACATAATAAGCTGTGTAGTGTCGGCTTAGACTAACACTACCCCATTTCTGCCGGTGGGTGTACATAAGAGGCGACTAACGGTATTGGGGCTTTTAAGGGATTTTTAGGCGATGCGGCTGGAGACGCATCATCAACAACCTTTATTTGTCCATCTTTTCCCAACTCAACTTTCCAAAAGTGGCTGAGGGACTTCTAGTTCCTTAGCTCTGGCTACCCCTTCTAGGGATTTATAGCCGTGAGTATATGTATGAATGTTATACATAATGAAATATAACTCTCTGAGTCTGACCTCAAAAATTACAAAGAGAGAGAACTCATCAGGAAATTGGTATCATAAGAAAGGCTTTTGCAGAACATTACAAATTAGAGTGTATTAGTTTGAGTATTCATTACAAAACAGCAGGCTTACTAATAGTGAGTCATATCTTTAGTTAGCTTTTATCTACAATGGAATATTTATACACGTTTCTTTTCTTTAAGGCGACGATAGCACCCGATTTCGGAAAAATCGGTTAATGATGTTTGTTATTACTTGTAAACGGCAAAGTCATGAGCACTGGCAAAAATACATAGTAAAGTTGAGGATATAAAGTGGTGATTGGTAGAGCCTGAAACGCGTTTGATGGAAAAAGCCTCGATAGAAATTTAATCCGAAAACTAGTCTGAAATGAAGCATTTTTGCGAGGATTGCGATTGATCTGTCAAGAATTTGTGGATTATATGTATTTTAGTTTATTTCATTTAAAAGGTCGTTAAATTTACTAGTGAATGATAGCGGCATTATTCCAAATTACTTTATACTTATTTCCCCCAATGCCCAATCCCCAATTATATAATAGGTAAAAGTAAATTTCTGCATTTAAACTGCTTGCTGTGTAGTGTAGCTTAGAATAGCCATAAAACGTTTCTTTCCGTGGTTGCATTAAGGGGCAACACAGGGTTTTGAGGCCTTTTAACTTTAGGTTGGCTGGTGTGGCTGGAAACCTATCACTAACCATCCTAAAAGTGGCTGAGGAATTTCCGACACTGAAACTTTGGCTATCCCTTCTATGTACGTCTGTATTGAAGCTTCTGCTATCCCTTTCATGTGTGTATACGCAGCCAAGTTTATTACAAAAAAAACCTACCGCCATAGATAGCGAAACCAGCAGCAACGCTTTCTTCCTCCCAAAGTTATCCACGATATACCCAAACAGGAACACCGCCGGCGTCCCCACCAAGTACACTATCGACGCCATCCACGATATCACCACCGGGTTCACGGGTTCCTCTGCTGGGGTGTTGGCTGACATCAGGAGGGGGCCCATGGGTGACAGCCAACCCACGCCAGTGCCGTAGGAGAATACTGGTAGGACCACTGTAAAGAGGATAATGGGTTAGGTTTTGCTGGGTGTTCAGGAAGTTTTTATGGTGGATATTGAAGATGAAGGCTTAAGGCTAGTAGTGCTGTGTAGTAACAGTGTGTAGGCTTAGAATAGTACCACCCCATTTCTTCCCAAGTGTCATCGTAAGAGGTGACTAAGGGTATCGGGACTGTTTAAGTGATTTTTGTGTGATGCGGTTGGAGGCCCATCACCAAAACCAATTATATAAATATCTTTTTATCATTTTACTTCCAAAAGTAGCTTAAGAAATTTCTGGTTCTGAAGTTCTGGCTACCCCTTATAGGGATCTATGGCCGGGTGTTAGAACTGCAACATAATTTATGGACGACAAGGCGGATTCCTATTGAGGATAAACAGTTAATACGTTTGAGAAATAGAAAGTGCAATTCAAATGTTATAATTACACAAAGCTGAAAAAACTAAGAAAAAGTTGTCCAGCAGCGCATTGTCTAGGATGGATAACATTAAAATAATGCTATGGCAACATCTTATATTTAAGCTTTGCTCCCCACTTACTTACTGAAACTCACGCCCATTATTCATATTTGGTTAGGCAGAGACTATCGATCGCCACTTTGCACGATCTTGACAAAACTCTCTTTACATTCATTATTCTTTTCATATATGCTCTTTTATTCTCACTTCGGACCCCCGCTTTTGTTGTTTTCTTTGCTTTGCTTTCTACCCTAAATAAGGAGCATGACTACTAGATATTCTATTTACCATCTCATACAAGCCCCCCTTTTGTCATTTGCATTGTAACAACGGGTTTATTGCGGCATTTGCGGGAAATCTGTATTTCTAGCTACTTTGTGACATGAGTATCGTAAAAAAATTATTGTTGACTATCAGAAATTATGGTAAAAAGCGGAGGAGATGCTCCGGTATTCTATTAGGTGATATAAAAGCACATTTTTGTTGCTCGATATATTTACGCCTCCAAACTCCTCTGTACAATAATCTCATACATGATATTCCCGTGAAGACGAATCACTAGACGCGAAATGCATTGCTGCTTAAGAGCTTATTCCATTTGTCTGAATGAAGACGTCTGAAAACCACAGAATCTGAATTCAGACTAGTGGAATAACGTTCAAATTGAAATTGGTGTAGTGGAATAACAAGCGTCTGCGGCAGTAACTTCGAAGGCCGTCTGAATTCATCAACGACAAAGTGTAATGGAATAAGCTCTTTATAACTGTAAGGTCTGTTAGTGATCATCCACTGACGGGGCAATGGGTCAGCGGCTAACGGTTCTCTTTATAATAGTTGCGTAATGTCAATATTTTATAATTACTTATAGTATTTCTTACTGGGTAGTGTAGATATAGCTGTGTAGTGTCGGCTTAGAATATCACTACTTTCCAAAAGTGGCTGAGGAATTTCTAGTTCCTTAGCTCTAGCACCCCTTCCAGGGATTTATAGCCGTGAGTATATGTATGTATGTATGTAGATAGAGAGTAGAAATAGCACTAAACCATTTCTTCTGAGTTTAGAGTTAGGTATCTTTCTGGGCGATTTAAGGGAGACCAACCACAAATAATACTTTAATAAAAAATATTCTACATTTGAAATGATTTAAATTTTTATTTGGATTTTTAGCCGTGAGTATGTATGTACATCGCATCGCAAATCGCCTGCAACCATAGCTCCATAGTTAAACTTAATTTGTTTGTAAACTATTTGCTCTTACTTGGAAGTTAATATCCATCGCATCTTTGTTTAATCATCCCGTCGAGTGACAATGTCATTATGTTTTTAGGTTTTACATATTTTCGTGAATTCAGTCTTCACTCGGGAATCTTGGAAATTGGTTTAGTAAACATCCATACATACGAACATATACTTACGACCATAAATCCTAAAAAGATGTAGCTTTGGAGCTAGAAACTCCTCAGCCAAATTTGAAAATTGATAGGGAACAAGATGGTAAAAATAAAATATCGTTGGTGATGGGTATCCAACCGCATCGCCCAAAAACCACTTAAAAAGGCCCCGTACACTTAGTCGCCTCTTAAAACAATCGCGGGTAGGAAGGGGTAGTGACTTTCTAAGCCGGCACTACACGGTGAATGAGTGATTTTTAGGGTTCCTTAACCTAAAATTTTGAAAAAAATACAGAAATTAGTTTTCTCCTTATAGATTATAGGAAAACCTATAGGAAGTCCATGATATTAAAATAACATGGTAAATCACTCAATATGCGTACCAACTTTAACATCGTACGGAACCCTCTTCACGCGAGTTCAACTCGAACTTGTCCCCTTTTTATATATTTTCGTGAATTCAGACATCACTCGGGTTCTTGGAAATTGGCTCAGTAAACACTATTAGTAAATTAGCTATCTTTCATATGACTGAGTCGAAATGTCGTTCAAGGTTTTTTGGGTGTTTCACTGATTAAGTTGGTTAAATAAAGTGTTGCTAACTCATTTAATGAGTAATTAGGCAATTAAAATATCATGTATACTCAAGAAAGTTATATAGTGTTGGTTTAGAATAGGCTCTTTAAGTGAATTCTGGGTAATGTGGCTCAAGAGCCAAAACTAACCATCTTTTATTTTACAAAAAAAACCTACTTAACTTCTAAAAGTTTTCAGATTTTTTATTCTAAAGCCCTGTAAAAACCTTTTTTGGAATTTATAGCCTTGAGTGTAATTAAGATTGTATATTAACGAAATTAGTAAGTTTAAAATTCGTAAGCCCTGACTTATAATTTTCAAAAATACATTGTATTATTTTTATATGCACACGAATTAAGATAAACTCGTCTGAGAACAAATATGACCACTTTTACTTACGTGACTAATAATTTATATATAATTTTGAGAATTGCTTATATATATGATGTGGTTGTCTTCTAAATGAGTCTTTATTTATTTTTGTTATTTGTATATAATTTATTTTTACTTTTGTTTACATTCTCTACTAACAATAGCACCCTAAGATTAATGAATATACTAACAAAATTATGAATTTGCATAGTGTCCAAAATAAATGAGTTTTTTTTTTATAATTCAATAAAAAATAATGCGGTTGGAGACCCGTCACTAAAAACCTTTGTTTTACCATCTTTTCCCCACTCAACTTCCAAAAGTGGCTGAGGAATTTATAATTCCTTAGCTCTGGCTACCCCTTCTAGGGAAATATAGCCGTAAGTATATGTATATATGTAAAAAATAAATTGTAGATGTATCTACACAATAATTTACAAACTAATGAATATGTTCCGGGTGAGAGAAACTATTTTCATTGCGCTTTGATTATCGAGAAAGTGCATATGATTCTAGCGAGTTTCTTAAAGATAACTCTATGAATAGTCATTTCTTTAAATGCAGTTATTCCTACCAAGACCTTGCTGCGTAGTTTCTTAAAATAGCACATACCATTTTGATGAGAAGTAAAAAGCCAAGTAAACCGCGGGATTTAATTTTAATAGTATTTTTGTATACCACAAAAAAGAAAGAGAAAAAAGGATTCAAAGAACTTCCTCAAAAAAACTGCATTTTTTTAACTTATTTGTGTAGTCTAAGCTTAGATTTTTCCCTTTCTACCCACCCAGACTCAGACCCCCTTTTCTACCCACGGGTGTCGCAAGAAGTGACTAATGGTATGGGGCTTTTTATTGGCTTTTTTTAAAGTGGTGATGTGGTTGGAGATCCATCACCAATGATATTTAATTTTTACCATCTTGTCCCCTACCAATTCCAAATATGGCTGAGGCGTTTCTATCTCTAAAGCTCTCGCTACCCTTTTTGGGATTAACGGCCGTGAGTATATGTTTGTATGTTTTATAACATCTGCAGTCATGGCATGGACTTGCACGCTTCAGTTTTAATTTGTAACGTCACAAATAAATTGATTGATAAAAATGTTTGAACTTGACTTTGATCTATGAAGTCTAGCCACGTGTGGGTATTGGTATTGCAGATTTATCTGATCAATTAAAATATGAACCCGTGTCGACCTACTGATAAATGTTGCTGGTCAGAGTATGTTTAATAGGTATTAATAATTAATAGTGATAGGCAACTTGTTGAGTGTGCGTTTAGAATAACACAAACCTTCCCGCGGGTACAAATTGGCGATCAATAGTCTCTGCCTAAACTAATGGGAAATAATGGCGTGAGTATATGTATGTATGTTTCCGCGGGTGTTGAAAAAAGCGACTATGGGTTTTGGGGCTTTTGAAATAATTTTTGTTCGATGTAGCTGGAAATCCACC
Source organism: Bedellia somnulentella (assembly GCA_963576735.1). Taxonomy (NCBI): domain Eukaryota; kingdom Metazoa; phylum Arthropoda; class Insecta; order Lepidoptera; family Bedelliidae; genus Bedellia; species Bedellia somnulentella. The sequence goes on from OY755193.1 coordinate 8,155,982, forward strand.
ACAGAACATTCTTTGTTTTACTAATAAATCTATACTTATAATAAATCTGTAGAGAGGTCAATTCTGTACATGAAATATATTTTCAAAATAACTATCAGGTGATGATTAGGGATCGATACTGATGCCAAAAATGCAATCAGTAAAATTTTTGTCTGTCTGTCTGTCTGTCTGTCTGTCTGTCTGTCTGTCTGTCTGTCTGTCTGTCTGTCTGTCGGTTTGTATGTTCCTTATGGAAACAAAAACTACTCGACGGATTTTAATGAAACTTGGTGCAATTATTCTTCATACTCCTGCACAGGTTTTTGTATACTTTCCAGCAGAGTAGTAAAGGGGAATTTTGGGAAATCTTGGAAAAACGGGACAAGTTACTCCATTTTTTAAACTTCCGTCGCGTGTGCAGCCTTAATGGTTAAAGTTACATAAAATGTATGTATGGAGGAAAAAATCTTCATAAAATTTTCTAAAAAAAAATGTTCAACAGCATATGTCTATCTTTTATGGTTGACTCACAATATCACGTGTAACTCCTGATAGCTTAGTAGTTCGGAGTATTCTGATTATATTTGTTTACTCTTACGTTTATAATACTCTCACTCATCCCTAATTTAAAAAAGGTAACATTATTACCTATTCAATAAAAAAAATATCATAGAAATCAGTAGAGAAACAGCGAAATTACACATGAAATAAGCCATCGCGCCCGTGACCAAAACCAAATAATTACTAATTTACATATTAAATACTAGATGGCGCCAGTAGTTGTAGTTGTTATAGTAATTCATTGCGTTTTACTCAACTCAACTTCAACTCATTCTAAAAATTAGTTTATGTTCGAAAATACTAAACCGTTCATATGAGCGCTTTCACAGAAATCACAAAGCTACACTCAGGGGCTGGAAATAAAAACTTCCCTCCATCCTCACTTTGTAGTTTTTAACAGCGCAAACCTCATACAAAAGCGCGCTGTGATTTGCATATTCACCAATAGATGGCACTGTCGGTAATTGCTACATCGCGGTATGATTTCTTCTTTATTAGAGTATATAAACCAAAAAATTCTTCGTGTCATTGTGATTGTGTCATGTCAAGGTGTGTCATGGCATGGATCATGTTAACATTATGTTATCGTTGTCATGATGAACGTACGTACGTACGATACAATAGATTAGGTAAGTATTGTATGTAGGCGTTTAGTTTATTTATGGTATTAGAGCTTCGGTTCGGTCGGATGATTCCTTCGAAGTTCGAACCGAAATGGCGTTAATTTGGCAACATAAACAGCAAGTTGTATTGTTTATTGTATTTGTATATCTCACTCTTTTAAATGAGTACTGAGTGAGAGCCTCATTTTACTTCATGAGGTAGCCCTCATTTGAGGCGAGGTAAAGAGAATGAAATATACTCTATTAACGGGTCAACAGTGAGGCACGCGTAATGTTGCCGCTTTGCACTGATGAATGAGGGAAAATGAGTTCTAATTTTTATTCTTGGTATTTTTTTATAAATAAACTTAAGGGCATCCCCGCATTTTGCAGCTATTGCGCTTACTCTTACGTCAAATTTACTGAGAGTGACAGGGACGGAAAAAACGCGCGCGCAGGATAAATGTAGTTTATTTAGTTTTATTGAATAACTATAATGTTTAAATGAAAAGTTAAACATCAAAGTTACAGATGTTAAAGCTACGCGTATGTAGACACATGAGTTCACATGTATGTTATGCCAGTGGAGCCTATACGGTTTTTATGAAAACAAAGCATGTTCAAATTAAATTTTTTTCATCATATTTTTCAGCAATTTATTAAAATGTTAAACATCAAATTTTAACACCATGAACTAATCACCAACATATATTTTATTCATGTCATATCAATATCATCAAATCAGACTTTATAGAACTTCCAAACAATCAATATCAACCTATTTTTCCGGGGACGCCCTTAATTAAATTATTCAAAATTTGTAAATTGAAACAAACTTTCTATAACTGCTTTATTAGTTTTTTTACTCACTTCGGCCCATTAATATCATTAAGCTATTCTAATTTGCCGTGTAGTGCCGGCTTTGCCGTGTAGTGCCGACTTAGATTGCCGTGTAGTGCCGGCTTAGAATGTCGCTACCCCTTTCTACCCACGGGTGTCGTAAGAGGTGACTAAGGGTATGGGGCCTTTAGTGGTTTTTGGGCGATGCGGTTGGAAACCCACTATACTACATTTCTGCCATCTACTCCCCTATCAATATCCAAATGTGGCTGAGGAGATTCTAGCTCTGCAGCTCTGGCTACCCCGTTTTGGGATTTATGGCCGTGAGTATATGTATGTATGTATGTAAGCTAATCTAAGGTAAAATTAAATGGGTACTATTTGTAAGAAAACGCTAAAATAAACTGACTAATCATTCCATCAAACTGACCCGACTCCTTCAACCGCGACACGAGTATAATGTATGTATGGACTCAACATTTAAATAGTCGTTAACTCACTCACTCACTTTGGTCTATTCGAGTGCTGCCTCGACTCGCGCCTCGAAAAAGTGAGGAGCTACGTGAGGTGGTTTATATTTCAAATACGAGAACTCCCTCATTTTCTCGCGACGAGTAACTCAAACGAGGTACCTCACGAGTGAGGGGTTATCACTAAGCAAGAAGGCTCTCTATTTCCAGTGTATTTGTTTACTCTATGGCTACACTATTCAGGAGTGCTCTAAGTAGTAATCATTGCGCTAAATTTCACAAATCTTGAGCAGTGTTTGAAGAAACCTCAGATATTAATAAAACAACGCTACCCGTGCGAAGCTGGGCCGATCCACTAGTAAAGAATAAATAAAGGAAATAAAAATTTCGAAACAGGCGGGAATCGAACCCGCAACCTCGGGTATACGCTCCCGTCGCTCTGCCAATTGAGCTACCGTGTCAATGGCTGCCAGTGCGAAATTCTACTATCCTTTGTTTCTTTTTACACTTTTACTAAGGGTATAGGGGCTTATTAAGTGATTTTTTGGGCGATGTGGTTGGAGACCCGTCACCAAAAACATTTATTATTATTACCTTTTCCCCAATCAAATTCCAAAAGTGGCTAAGGGATTTTTCATTCCAAAACTCTGGCTACCCCGTTAAGGGATTTATAGCCGTGAGTATATGTATGTATGTACATAAATATTACTCTCAGCAAGGATGGAACCCGCAACCTCCGGACTGAGAAACTAGTCACCCATCCACTCGGCCACGGATGTCGTCAAAAAGAATAGAATAGAATAGAATAGAATAGAATAACTCTTTATTGTACATCAAACACAAATTTACAAAAGAAATTATCATACAGTTTACAGTGAGGTACAATCGGCGGTCTTATCGCTAAAAGCGATCTCTTCCAGACAACCTTTGGAAGGTGAGATCGGTAAACTAGTTATCTAGGTAGATGCACAAAACAAGCTTACTTTAAAACTAACTTATTTAATTGAAATAATAACATAAATATTAATTACACAAAATAATATAGGTACATATTACACACATATGAACACACATACATACATAACTACATACTTTTATATATACAAGTAATACAAATACCTAAATAAAATACACAAATACGTTTTAGAAATATAATTAATACATATAATTTAAAAAGCAACAGTATTACAGCGCTTCAGTGAGATAGTGTTGTTTCACCAGATCCTTGAACACATTAAGGGATTTAGCCAGTCGCACCTCCACAGGAAGTGCGTTCCACAATTGCACAGCGTGTACAGAAAAAGAGGAGCCATAGAAATTGGTTGAATGAGAGGGAATGGTTAATTGAAGATTATGGTCTGAACGTAAATTAAGGTTATGGGAAGAAGATAGAAATTGAAAACGTTCTTTTAGATAGAAAGGGGTGGCAGGATTGAACAAGATAGAGTAAAGAAGAGACAAAGTATGCGCATTTCGGCGGAGGCGAATAGGAAGCCACTTAAGTTTAGAACGATAAACAGACACGTGATCATATTTACGCAATCCAAAAACAAACCTTATGCATAAGTTTTGGAGACGCTCTAATTTATTTAGCTGTTCTTCCGTTAAATCAAGATAACAGGTATCAGCGTAATCCAAAATTGGAAGGAGTAGAGATTGAGCTAACGCAGTTTTGGTAGCAGTAGGTAGAAAATTACGCAGTCTCCTGAGGGAGCCCGCTGACGCGAACATCCTTCGGCTTACCGATTCTAATTGTAAAAAGGTGTGGTTTCTTTTCTTTCTTTGGTAATGGTAAGTAATTAATAAATATCCCGTTGACCTAGTGACATCTTTTGGCCTTGGCTTAAAGTGGGCTTTCGTCTTGTCTAATAAATCGATTCGATTTTGTTTTATGGCCCCATCCTTTTTTATGTATGACCTAAAATTTACTTTTAAAGTAGTGGCGTTTGAAATATTTTTCGTAGACAAATTAATTCAGGTAAAATATTTATTCGGATGTGTTGTATGCGTAAATAGCTCTATGCCATTTGCTCCCGCGAATATTATACGCAACGCAGCGCTTTGGGATCAAGAAACTTTTCCCGCTTTAACATCCAAAAAGGGTTTAGCTTTTCTTTCTATGCCTATAAAGAGCTGACACCTAACGTAGATCAGTAAAAAAACTAAAAAAGCTAAAAAAACGATAAAACTAATTCTCAAATTAAGTTGTCTCTACAACCTGATAGGTTTGAACAAACGGCGTGAGTATATGAATGTGAAAGTAGTAAAATAAATAGAAGTAGGTTACTTTAGTAAAACATTCTAAAAACCACATCAATCACAGCAAAACATTTAGAAATTCCATATTGAAAGCAACAATTTAAACGGCTCAGGATACAACGATTAATCATCCGCAAATAAAAAAAAAATGAAACATCGATTACAAATTCGCGAGAACTCCGCAAGATTATCGCATCTTCCGACTTGACCCGCAGGCTGATTACGTATCTCAGTCGCACAATTATTGAGGCGAAAATTTAGTCGATATCGCTGCCAAAACGACATTTCGTATTACGCAACACATAACCAAACACTGACCACGCAGTCGATCTTGTGCGCCACCTACAGAACGACTGGGAAAATAAAAGTGCATCGCTTCCGATACAAAACAACAGCGTTGGTATTACCTAACACAGCGGCACGATAATTGGAGCAGCTATTGAGTCAATTTAGCTGTCAAAATAGCGACAGGTATTTTGGTGTCGCATCAGTGTGCAAATTAGTTGCTTTAGACTTATTTATTAAAAATATCAATCAAAGTTAACATAATTCGTATTGTAGAAGCAAGTTATTATGTTAGGACACGTTTTTTTGGTCTTAAACAATGTTCCTGTTATGAATTTATAAAATATGGTGTTAATCAGTGTAAATATTTTGTGTATATATATTCGACAATAACTGATGATTGGATGATGCAAATAATATGCAAAAGACCATGGCTCGTGCTGTTCTTATATTGGATGCGCTGGAGATGGCCCAACGAAGAAGGCAACTTCATATCGAAGCAAATGTTGATCATCTTTCGGGCGCTCGATTTTCATGTCAAAGTATAGGGTGACGAAACAAATCTTTGCTGCGTTGTGCAGCGAGTTATCCCCAGTCCTAGTCAGCACTAAGATCTACTCGAGTTCCTGTGGAATATGAGGTAATTGTGACATATAAAGTTATTAAATATACCAGTGAAGTGAATATGCTTTGATGGGTATAATCATATATTATATTTTTTTCAGATCAGAACAGCACTGTCATTCTTCGCCTAAGATTCATACCAAAACCCTGTAGGGATGAGTTGTATTCATGGTCTGAGCCAATCAAGTGTGACAAATATTGTGAGGAATGAAGGCCTTAAACAAACCTAACATCCTGCATAACATAAATGCATTTTCTTCCCACAATCACACAATGAAAGGCCATCAATAATGATTGGGTAAGTATTGTGTACTTAAGTTACCAACAAAAAAATTGATGCATTAAAGTAAGTGGATAGGTTATAGACTCACTGATATTGAATTTCATGATGTTCCAGATTTTACAATAAATACAATTTAACTGGGTGTATGGCATGTGTTGATGGCACACATGCTCCACTTATCCAGCTCACTGACCATGAGGAGATATTTTTAATAGGAAACACTATATTTCATTTGTATACAATGGGATATCGAAGACAATTTTAAGAAGAGACCAACTTCCAAATTTTTGTAAAACACAAAATAATTTCATGAATAGCTTACAATGTCTCTGTTTTATGTTAAAAATCTGCCATAATAACTACTATTTCATAATTAAATTTTCTATAATATTTATACCTACTACTACTATTAATTTAATAGGTCTGTTACAGTGACCTCAACATTTGAAATGTTGATGAAATAACTTATTTTGAGGCTTACTCTGCATAAAATACAGCTTTGATAGGAGCTCAGATTTAGGGATAAAAATGTGTCCACCACAAAATGAGGCCTACTAAAAATTAAACCTTGTATGTTCTTTATAATACATTATGTATTTCCTCTACAGGTGATTCTGGATACCCTCTAAGACCATGGCTAATGACCCCAATTGTCAATGCTGTTCCTAAGAGTCCAGAAGAAGAATACTCTGAGGTTCACTTCAGTAATCGAAATGAATGAAAGCTCACTGACTTTGTTTACTGGCACACAGGGTGGATCATCATATGGTGGCTAAAATGGTTAATGCTTGCACTGTTTCCTACAATATCTTCAGTGTACTACGTAGTTCTACTAGTATCAGAATTACCCAGAGAAGATGTAGATTTAGATCAAAACAATTAAATTATTGCCCCAGTTGGTAAAGATGCTGTTGCTGGTGTTCTACATATTTATTATTATGAGGTCGCCAGCAGCAGTTCCAAAATGTTCTATATGTGTGGGTAGCATAGTGTAAAGGCTTTTTAAAACTATTGTTAATCATCTTTTTGTTTATATGTTGTATTTTTACTTAAGTTGATATCTTGTATGTTATTTTGTGATTCAGTTTAAAATCATTGAACATTTATTATTTTCATTTAGTGATACTCTCGTTTTCATGTTAATGTAAAAAATAATATTTTGGTTGTCCTGTTTCTAAGTAGATGTAAACTTTGAACCACTTTATAGCTTTAGGAAAAAAAGAGTTAAATATTATTCTTTAATTAAATATTTTATATAACACTCTGAAAAATTATGTATTTATTATTATTAGTTTGAATTTTGATTTAGCCTCAAAAATAATATGTTTGTATTGCTTTATTTCCTTATACTTACTACTACTCCTCTTCTGCTTTCTTACTTGTACTAATTACTACCCTCAATAGGCAAACAATGATTTGCACTTGGCAAATTCTAATTAAAAATGCAGATTGAATGAATATTACTCCACATCTATTGCTCCAATCCATTGAGGATTGCTAATGAAATATTTAGGATTTCTTGTTTAAATGAGGGACTAGTTGGTAAACATTGTGATTCTATATTAGTTTATATTTGAAGGATTCTTCTAAGAAAAAGATAAATATTAGCTATGTCCTACTTGCAACCGTGATAGCCCAGTGGGTAGAACACTTGGTTATCGTGCAAACGACTAGTGTTCAAATCCTGGGTCGGGCCTACACCAATTTGTCTTTTCTAAAGACATATGTGTGGTTAATTTATCATGGTTGTTAACGGTGAGGGAAAACATCGTGAGGAAACTCACATGGCTGAGTTGTACTTAGTCATGTGACAGTGTATTCGAACAAAACGGCGATAGGCCTGCCCCCTATCACGTGAGTACACTGTCTATGCATAACGTGGGTACTCTGAACACCAGGTGACAAAGTCACGTGATGTTCAGAAGTATTAGTACCTCTGCCAACCCCTTCGGGGATATTCGGGGTGAACATTTATGCTTTATGCTTATGCCTACTTGCAAGTATTGATTGTATGTGAATTTCATGATATCAGAAAAATATGAACACTTAATATTTTGTTATTTTTGACAAATAAAACAGATATTTTACTTAACAAATGTTTTTATTTTTTTTAATATTCTTTAATATTATTAATGAGCTCTTGGATATTATTTGCTTGAGTCTTAGTTGCCTTCACTTGTGCAAACTTGCATTTTTGAACTTTAGCTTTGAAAGTTATAAATGCCACACATGCCAACCTTCCCTCCGCCTTCACTTGATGGTTCTTGAGCTCCACAACCCACTCATTTCGCAGTGCTGGTTATGGTCCTGTAGCAATGAGGAATGTTACTGATTGATAAATAAATATTTGTACACACATATTCACATCAAATCATTCCTCAATCAATTTAATGGAGCTTTTTTGCATAGCAAAGCTAGACTAAAGAAAGATAAATAAAGTAATCTGGGTTAAAAGTTGTTTTATGTTATGTGTAGTTGCCAATACTCTATAATGTCTCTAATAATGTCTTATGGCATTTTACTCTGGGGCAGAGCTGCTGATCTTGGGTCCATATTCATTCTACAGAAAAGAGCAATAAGAGCTATTTATAATTTAGGTTCACGAGATTCCCTTAGAGAATTGTTCAAAACCATAAATATAATGACACTGCCATGTCAATATATTTATGAAAACATCATGTATGTAAGAAAAATTTGAAAGCATTTGCCAAAAACTGTGATAGACATACTAGAAGTCTTAGAGATAATAATAAAATTTCAATTCAAAAGTACAGATTGTCAAAAATAAATACATCTTTTATGGGGTTATGTGTAAAATTTTATAATAAAATACCTGATGACATTTTGAATCTAACAGAAAAGAAATTCAAAGTAATTATAAAACGCAGTCTTAATTTAAAAGCTTATTACAGTTTAAATGATTATATGAGAGATGAAACTGCTTGGTGTCACCAGGGCTCTATTCAGGATATTTCCAGACATACACCAATATTGTAATATGACTAAGAAAAGATGTGTGTTGCTGAGTTTCTTACGGGTTCTTCTCGCAACAATACACCTTCCGAATCCGAAGTAGATTTTCAGACTTATACGTAAGTTTGTGACGTTCAAAAAATAGAGAAAAATTCTTTTTAATTTGAAATAAATATTTTTTATCTTTTATCTCAATGTTTTACTTAAATTTGTTTGGTCTTTATTTAAATAATCTACTTGGTTCTCCTTGCCTTCTCAAGTCTACAACCTGTTTGTAGCCTCTTAAAAGGGCTCTGAGTGACTGTTGAAAGAATAAAAATACTTTCTTATATGAAAAACTTTCATAAAGGAAATGTGGTCAATCAATTCTTTAAACATCAAAACTTACTTTCTTATGGAGATGGAGGCAGTAGAGTTAAATAACTGCTTGTCAAAGCATTGCATTGCAGTGGATGTTCTCTTAGGAACTTTAGAAGCGTCTCTAATTGTGCGTTTGACTCTCTGTCTGCTGTCCATACCTATAACGAATAAAATTTAAACTCAAAATACTATTAGCTAATGCGTCTCATTTCGAAATAATACTAACATTATGTTTATTGTACTCGAAACTTTCTAAGTGAAAACTAGAACTAAAATGCTGTATATTCAATAAATTTAGCAACATATTTTGTGATACGAAGTATTTGAAAGTGTAAACTTACCTCAGTTTTGACTGGATAATTATAGATAACTAACTAGAAATACTGTAACTTCGAGATTTTCTTTATACAAATAAATACTCAACGTAACTCAAATACAAAACAAAACAAAGACCTTTTTTTTTTGTTTAGGCCGTGTGGATGTGGACATACTTTTATTTCTATTTTCACATATTGTGACCCTCGTAGAAATTTCATTTAGTAAATTCGTTTCTTTTTAATAATAAGTAGATCTCATTATGTCATATATCATTAATTTAATAGAAATCAAATTGATTTACGACTAAAATGTGCATAATAAAGCTGATAAAATAGTAAGTATGAACAATTATATTAAAAATGTATCCTTAAATCAAGGGAAAACATTTACAAGTCCTCAAGTGGTATCACTCTTCGTAGTTCCACTGTTTGATAATTGTCGGCTGAGGACGCTAGTGTCAATACAGTCAAAGTGCATTCAGCGATTCAAGAGCCGCAGCGACCAGTGTGCTTCCGTAATACCAACATTTATTGCGATCGCGTTGCTGCGGAGCGGCTAAGGTGTCGCGCCTGCTGTTGTATCGCAAGTTGCCGAAAGATGCGTAATCAGCCTGCCGATGTTGCGGTCGTATCTCATTTATTAGTCGATTGCCCGCACGCGCCTGACCCCAGCTGACATTGACCAAGTAAACACCAAAGTACTTTCTATATCCTTATTTCCGCGAAAGTTTATCAGATTTTTTGATTTACTTTCTATTTCTATGAGATCATCGTTTTGTTTGGCGCTTGATTGCCGAAATAAAATATGTGTCAGTGTTTGAGATATGGATGTAATTATAAGAGTTGTGCGAATCGCTGAGTGTTATTGACTAACTGGCCGATGGGCATAGGTGTGGTAAATCAAGAATATAAATATTTTTATTACATGCCGATAGATGAATACAATGCCGTGTATGCCGGCTTTGAATGTCACTACCCCTTTCTACTCACGGGTGTCATAAGAAACGACTAAGGGTATGGAGCTTTTTTAAAGTGGTTTTTGGGCGATGTGGTTTGAGACCCATCACCAACGATACTTTATGTTTACGGTCTTGTCCCCTATCAACTCCCTAATGTAGCTGAGGAGTTTCTAGCTCTGAAGTTCTGGCTACACTTTTTTGGGATTTATGGCTGTGAGTTGATGTATGTATGCATACTAGACATAAAATATTATTCAAACTAACTCGTAGGTTTCATCCAAAATCGATAATCGATAACATACTTCGTCAACTGATAATCTTCACCAGACATCGATTATATTCATTTTGTGTACTCATCTCAATTATAAATCCTTTAGGGTAGACATTACGATATCTTATTTGAAAGAGGTCACTGCAAGGCATGGAATATACACTTGTGTGAAGCCGAGACATCTGCGTTAAACCACTTACAATTTTGTGAAAGACGCTCTTTCTTGAAGCATTTATATATATACTCACGGCAATAAATCCGCAAAGAGGTCTAGCCGGATCTTAGGAGCTTGAAATTCTTTAGCCACTTTTGGAAGATAAGTAGGGATAAGATAGTAAAATAAAGTAGTTTGTTTTATGGGTCTCCAGCCGCATCGTACAACAATCACAAAAAAACCAATGCTTTAAGTCATTTCTAACGGCTATTCTCAACCGACACTATACAGCCCTTATGTATAAAAGTATTAAAAGGTAATTTTTCTAAGATATCATAAGCATCCAAGTTCGCCTCTGGCCGAGTTATATAAAATCCTTCCTTACTCTGTCAATCAAATAATACGCTGAGAACTTTTGATGGGCATCTAATTAAAAATGAGACTGTTGCTACCCAATATTTTCGTTGCTAAGCAAAGTTTTGCGCGCTTTTAAAACGGGTCGTATCTTCTTTTAGTCGAATAATCTCTCATATATTTTTAAAGCTAGCACCTTTGTCGGCTGTTCACAGGTTACAAAACACAGAATGATATATGCTTTTTTTTTTTTAAAGTGATGTAAAGAACCGTGATAGCTCAGTGTGTAGAAGACCGCTTATCGTGCAGACGATGAGAGTTCAAAGTCCGGGCCTACACCAATTTGTACTTTCCTTAGACACGTGTGGTTATGAGTTTCATCATCATCATTTCATCATCATGGTTGTCAACGCTGAGGGGAAATATTGTGAGGAAACCAACATGGCTCAGTAGTACTTAAAAACGAAACAAGAAACGAAAAAAGAATCTCACAAAAAAAAACTATATACCTAGAACAAATAAAATTATATTACCTTAGATTAACATAGCTTTTTGATGATGAAATTTACAATATTAAATCTTTCCTTCTAAGATCTAAAAAACTATGCCTGTCTACAATATTACTTTTACTCACGCCATTTATTCTATACTATAGTAAATACTTACCTATAGTTTCAACACAGCTCGATAGATCCTATAATAAATATAAATTCTACGCGCTTGCTCGAGACATGCGGGGATCCATGGGCTGGTGCATTTACTGCCCAGAGAGTTAGCTTAGCCATCCAAAGGGTAAAGCAGCCAGCATATTTGAAACCACGCTGACTGACGGCATGATATCGGAAATACTTTTTGTATAGTTTAGGTTATAGGTAGGGTTTTTAGTTTGTATGGAAAGTTAATGAAGTGTGTACATATAAAATGTTATGTTTTCTGTTATAAAAATTTAATAAAAGTAGGTAAGGCTGACTGATTTGAGACCGAAGATTAATTAATCGAGCTGTGATATAAGCCTATTTGTGAACTGACTAATCTGTATTCGCATTCGTACAATAAATCATAGATATTTAATAAACTCGCTCTATGAGGAGACATATGTCCAGCATTATATTTCAATTGGCTTATGATGATTATTCTTAGTTACCATTAGGGTATGCAGATACTAATGAACGCCACTTTGTACAATCCATCCTCTCTACATGCCCAAACCATCTCAGGATGGATACCAAATAGTAAATTGGTGAAAGAGATCTATAGAGACATTGAGGAAGGTAATGTTCGTAAAAGACGACCTATTAGAGAACACATTAGGACCAAAAAGAGAATATTCTCAAAAAGGCAGGTGTCCGAAGTATTAACATTTAAAGAGCATATATGAAAGATTGATGGATGTGAACGAAGACAGTGTGATGTCATAGAAAATATTAGAGCAAAAGTTCTTAATTGCAACTAGCAACTGAATCAACATATTTTACTAACATTACAACAATACAACACTTGAATACAAGTGAAATTTGGGTGACTACTGCATTTTTGCATGTACAAACATACATACATACAAACACTCACGGTATAAATCGGAAGTTGTTGGGGAGAAGATGGTAGAAATAAAGTGTCGTTGATGATGTAGAACCCATCGGTTAACCACCACATTGCTCAAAAACCTCTTTAAAATACCCATACCCTTAGTCGCCTCTTACGACACCCGTGGGTATAAAGGGGTAGTGACATTCCAGGCAGGCACTGCACGGCAATAACTCACAAACCTAGTTTGGCAACAGTAAACTACAAGTCTAGTCGCTAGGTAATAAAAATACTATACGGTTAGGTCAGTAAATAATGATTCTCCAGTAGACAGAAGCCAAAACTAGTATTATTTAGTTTGCACTTAGCAACAAAATATCATTTATTGAGACAAAATTAACAGCTCATAAAAGTCCGTGTAAACGATGATTGATCATGTCACATAGATCTTTGGCATTGAAAGTCATGAATGAACGTTGTTTTCATGGTTTATTGACCGAAACTAGAGAAAAAAATCTTGAAAAGTATTCAACTGGCGGTGTCTCAATTTTATTGTTGGCGCGTAAAAACAGACAGTTTTGAGGTGAGTAGACGAACATCCACAGTCATACATAAAATATAATATTATAGATTAAAAGTTTGTTTGATTGTAATGAATAGGCTCAAAAACTACTCAACCGAATTAAAAAAAATATTTCACTAATGGAAAGCTACTCGTAAGACTTTCAGAAGCAACCGCTATATTGCATCACTCTAAACATCGTAGTAGGTAAGCATGAAAACTACTTAACACCATCCGTGCGAAGCCGGGGCGGGTACTAGTCATACATACTTGTATTTTCACGGTTGCATGCTTTACTTAAAAAGTCAGCCAGAGCTTTTGGACACCTTTGAAAGTAGAAAGTGATTTAAGCAACCAATTTTCGATTGTTTGCTTATACCCGAGATTATCTCCTTCACAGGTTTTGATCAGATCAGAATCAGCTAGGACAGCAGTTTGTCGTGTAGTATCGGCTTAAAATAGCACTACACCATTTCTTACGGTAGGCGACTAAGGGTGTTTGGGGCTTTACAAGGGATTTTTGGGCAATGCGGTTGGAAACCCATCACCAACAAACTTTATTTTGTTATCTTCTCCCCACTGAACTTCCAAAGGTGGCTGAGGAATTTCTCATTCCTTGGCTCTGGCTGCCCCTTCAAGGGATTTATGGCTGTGTGTGTGTGTGTGTGTGTGTGTGTGTGCTGTCGTGCAGCTATGAAATGATGGTCTGTCTGGTGACGTTGAAATTCGTAACAGTTCACGTGCTGCCGACTAATTTTATGTTGCGGAAAAACTGGTTTAGGTAAGAATATCAATGAATAACTATAAAAAAATATTGTCGAGAATCATATGAATGTTGCTGAGAAATTTGCAGATACGTTAGGTATGTGATCTGATGACGGTCAGGGAAGGTTGGCTTCTGGTCATCCTTTAGGGCAAATAGAGCTCGTTAATTATAGAGTTTTTAAGCAGCCCCTTTTAAGGCATTATTTTAATTATTTTTTAAAAGCACTTATTTTTTTCGTATTGTGTAGTGTATCAACAATACAAAGGAGTATAACTGAAGTAATGTGCGAGGCGATTAAAATACTCCTGTTCAAATTATTTCTCTTCCTAAATTCTTTAACGTAGTACTTAGCCTAATCGGAATTTTAAAAAATGATTTTCATTATGGAATTTATTTTCTATTTGCTCATTATAGAAGAAAGTAAACATTTTTTTTATTTGTACATGAGGGTTATCTTTCAATTTCAATAGGTTTTTTGGCACATAGAGATGATGGATAACAAATGCATGTGTAAGTAAAACTATTGATTGGTAATAAAAAATACATTGCTTTAGTTAATACAACCATTAGATGTAAGTTTAAAAAAAACGACTGCTTTGCCAGGATCGTACAAAGTGGCTGTTTATAGTCTCTGCTTACCCCAATTGGATAATGGCGTGAGTATACGTATACATTGTACGACTGATGTTATTTATTATGTATGACGATATTTTATTGCGTTTGCTTTTATTAAAAACTATATAAGTAGAGTGTCCAATATACCCTCTAATTTTACATACATACATATCCTCACGGCTATAAATCCCTTAGCCAGAGCTTTGGAATGAGAAATTCCTCAGCCACTTTTGGAAGTTGATTGGGGAAAAGATGGTAATAATAAATGTTTTTGGTGACGGGTCTCCAACCACATCGCCCAAAAACCACTTAAAAATCCCCTATACCCTTAGTCACCTCTTACGATCACCCACGGGTAGAAATGGGGTAGTGTTATTCTAAGCCGACACTACACGGCTAATAATTATATGGTCATTATAAAAAACCTAGTTTTATTGTACAAGATGCCAATGTCATGACCTATTGACCTTGACTGGGTCCTGTTACAAGGTCACGTCACACCTCCTTGACAACTAACGGCAGATTCACAGTGATACGAGACAGTGACAAGCTTCTAATGATGTTTGAGTAAACATGTGAGTAGAGAACCATGAAAATGTTGTTGAATCAAATAAAAAGAGTTCTGGAAAAGGCGGAACTTCAAAGCTTTTATTCACTATGGAATCTGTGACATATGACAGTTATATACTCACACCGTTAGTTCCCTTTGGGGTAGGCAGAAACTATCGATCGCCATTTTGTACGATCCTGACAAAACTCTGCTGACAAAGCTTTGTTCACATCCATCAATCTTTTCATACATGCACTTGTGAATGAAGAAAGAGAAAGAAGAAAGAAAAAATTTTTCAAAAAGTAAGAACACACCTATAAAGTAGGTACTTATGACCTAAACATGACATAAATTTTAAAAACATTCACTTAACACAATAAATCGATAATAATAATAAAAAAAAAAAAAACTATAGCACACGCAATATGCTCTGTTCTTACTAAAGAAATGGTCACTGGCTCAGGATATTTCTACCAGTACTGGGTACTAGTAGCACTGATTTTCAGCCAGTGCCAAAAGTTGCCAGCTTGTATCCTTCATACTACGGACATCTGCCTTTTAAAGAAGTTTAAAACTACACTTTGGGTTTACATCCATTCTAAGACTCACAATAATGTCACTAGATTATACCTTGGATTGCAATTAGAAATATCAAGTATCCAGCACACACGTAAATGGTTTTTTCCGATTTTCCCATATCATTGTTCCTCGTGCCGAGATTGTATGCCCAAAGAATAGAAAATGAAAATATTTGTGGTGGAGCACTAAGGCATCTCATAGGTATAATGTAATGACTAATATTTCTTTGAAAAATAGCTTTTTTATAAAGGAATCTTGTGGGAAAAATGCGTTGGCGCAAATTTGCCCAAATGGGCATATAATCGCTATACAAAGAAGCAATGCAGTTACCAATTGCCCCCTAGTTGGGGGCTATTTCCCCCTTGATTATCGTAAGATCTTTATCCAAAAATGCATTAATGGCCATAGCCATTAAATTTAACTAAGAATTTCTTATTACGTTTAAGTTTGTCAGAAAAGTTGTACAATACAATTAATTGACAATTCAAGACAAAAGTAATCCACCAATTTCTTGTGCATACATCATGCGTCAGATTTTGAAATGTTTTTTTTATTATATAATTGATTCAGGAAAGTTTTAGTTTCAATCCTATGGGATTTGACAATATATTGTAAGTATTATTATTTATTTTAGTTACATCTATCCCGGCTTTACTTAGGTAACAAACCTTTTGACGCAGTATTGATTCAACCAAAGACTTAAACAAAAACGTTTGAATACGTATGTTTCAAATATATGGTATGGTATGGTACTAAGTGTGTCATGTATTTTTTATTTACAGAGTTTACTCCGCATAATTAAAAAAATAGCTATATAATAACTAATAACCTAGGTTTCTGCTTCACGTAATAGATTAATTTACAGGATAATCACATAAAAATGCATACAATAGTTAAATTAATATTGTTAAAGACATTATATTTTTTTTAAATATGTTATCTATTTTTTTGTTTTTACTGCGTATTTAGCTGTGCCTTTAGTTCCAATGTTAATTTCCGAAGATAAATTTCAAATAAGTAAGTCATAGCAGTACTGAAAATGAATGAACGAATAAAATAAAAACTAAATAACTATAACAAATGGAATCTTACTTTTTTGTTTGTTGCGTGAGATATAAATTTATAATTAATATAAACAGTTTTAACTGGTATTTCTAATTTTATGAATGTTTTGAGCTCATTGAACTTACCGCAGCTTCTAAAAGATTTTTTATTGTATAATATTTAATTATGCATACACTTTTCCGCACCTAAAGCCGAGTACTTTTTTCATACTTATTTAGCTTTGATTTGATCAAAGATAATTCGCTTATAATTGTGCGCTACTTTTATGCATGTAAAATACATTTTTATTTATATTTTTGTTTTTGACGACATTCTTAATATTTTTATAAATTATTGTCCTTGTAGTAAACTTCAGTTATAGGAAAAAATTGCATATTTGGTAGGAATTTATCACTCACTTTAACTTTTTATTTTTAAAGATATTCAAGTTTCCGAAATATAATTACATAATAAATTAAAAAAGTAATTTAATAAATAAAATAACTCACTTAAACTGGCCATTATTATTTGGTTCACTTTACTGCCATCGGAACAATACTTTTTCACTGTGTACTTTAACATTTTGAATTAGGAATAAATTTGCAAACTCTTTGCAAAAAGCGCGGGAAGCGGGCCGCGCGCCGATACGAAATGCGAGTGGCCAGTCAGCTATCACTCGCACTAAAGAGTTTTTGTTTGAACTTACTCCGTGATATTGCCAACTTGCCATTGCCATGTTAGACTTTTCCCCGCTGTTTTGGAGTTCCGACAAGTGAATAAACTCAGTATTCGCGAACACTTACATCAAAAAAGTAATTCAATTGTGTTGTGTATAGCAAAAAATATCTAAAATATATTTTTTTTAATTGAGCATACCTATAAGTAACTAAGCAACAAATATCGTAAGAACGTAGTCTCTTGTTAGAAAAATAAATAATGTGCCTATGTCGCATTGTGTTAAGAACTTTGGACTAATTCAATTATTATTAATAAAAATAACGGGAAAAGTTCAGCGGTATTTGACACATGCTTTAAAATATTTATTTGGCGGACTGTCTTTCAATACTCTTACCCAACCTTGCCTGTACTCACGGCTATATGTCCGTAAAGGCTTTCAGAATTAGTAACACCCCTTTTTGAAGTTGAGTGGGGAAAATATTGTAAATAAAAGCATATTGGTTATTTATATTGTTGCACAATGTCTAGAAATATCTAAAAAGACCCCCATACCCTTATACTTGTGTTACGACACACATCGTAAGTAACAGGTTAGTGCAATTCAGAGCCTACACGGACATTTTAAGACGTTTATCTGTTTCATGCACCTTTTATTAATTATGTTAGTGAAAATCAAAGTTCTATCAGTAAAATCCTTTCACATATGGGTTTTCTTGCAACTTTTACAATTGTGTGGACTTTATGAAACATTTATTCATTAGGAAGAATTATTAAAATATGTTTTGTTTTATCATTGCTCAAGAAAGAAAGAAAGAAGAAAATATTGCTCATATTTGTCCAAGTTTTTACCTTGATTCTGGTAACACCATAACAAATTTACCTTATTTCGCATCCAGTACCTCTCAAGTACCAGTACTTTCATGGATAACTAATAAAATAACCGTTATTCAAGCAATTTCTACTAATATCCACTCAAATGTTTAGGTCACTAACGGCAAATTAGTACTTAGCGCAACTTTTTAATAAATCTGCACGGTTGGGTTCCTGTCACTGAGCAAATTATGCAAGTAAAGTAAAACATTTAATTGTATATGTTTTCAGTAATTAATATTCTATTTAAAACTCAGGAAATGATAAAGTGTTTCCAAGTAATTGCTTAGTGACCGTTTCTTCAAACTAAATCTTTCTACTTAAGTGGCAATGGGCAGGACTGATGTACGAAGAGCTAGGGGCTTTTAGTGGTCGAAGTCTCTGGAGGGAAAACCATGTAACTAACGAGGATACCCGAAAGGCGGATCATCCACTTGTATAGGTTGCTGGAACACGATGTATGAAGGCAGTAAAGGACCGGTCGTTGATGAGTTTTGAGGTAGGTTTACCTCCACCATTGATTTTTCATTTTGCGAATTGAGTGAATAGAAGATGGCAAAATAAACATGGGTATGAATGGTGTGATGTATGTTCCTAAACGAAACGAAGTTGCTAGAGATCTGGTAGTGATATTCTATTCCAATCTTACATAACTAAACTTCTATGCAAGAGTATCGAGGAACTTAAGCCTAACCGCTATAAATTTACTATGGCGTGTATAAAACAGCAATCTCAGTGAGTAGAAAGGGGTAGTGAAATTCTAAGCCGGCACTGCACAAAATTTTTAAATTATGATGGGCAGTTGAGATGCGTAAAGAGTTTTTTATTCTATTCTAATCAAGTGTCAACATTTGGATGCGATTATAATTCTGATATTATTGACCTGTTATGACACAACTGTAAAACCTCAGTGGGTAGAACAACCGTCTATCATGCACAGCGCGTATTCAAATCCCGAGTCAGGCCTTCAACAATGTATCTCTCCTGAAGTGGCTAATTTATTATGGTTGCTAACGCAAAACATTGTGAGGAAACGCGCCAAAGTTGTGCTTAGTCATGTGATAGGTATAAATACCCTCAGATGCTCAGAAGTACTAGTATAGGTAGCCCCTGCTTTTTGCCACGGCCACCCCTTTTTGGCATATACAGATTGAAGTTTTTGTTGATGATTTGTTGATGATAAAAACGACGAATCTTTTATGGAAAAACATCGCGCTATAACTGAAAGATCTCCTTCACTATCGGCCATACACTGTCCTCATCCTTCAGCTCTGTCTACCTTTACCAAGTCAATTTACTTTAAGTATTAATAGCAATAGTGCGCAAAGCAGGCGGGCGTCTGCAGTTTTAAGAATAAAAAAGCATGTATGAAAAGTTTGATGGATGTGAACGAAGCTAGAGAGGTTTGCCAGGATCGTACAAAGTTGCGATCGATAGTCTCTGCCTTTCCCAACAGGTGAGTATATGTATGTATGTCTTAACAGCACTACAGCATTTCTCCACGTGGATGTTTGTAAGAGGCGCCTAAGGGTACTTGGGCTTTTTAAGTTATTTTAAGGCAATGCGAATACTTATCATCAACAACTTTTATTGAACAATATTTTCCTCACTGTACTTCCAAAATGGTGCGGAATATCCTATTCTAAAGCTCTATGCTGACTTTTCGAGGGTATGTATTCTGTGTGTATGTATTCTTATCATACACATACGTCTCAAATAGTCGAGATTTCTCGTAAATTGATTTTCCTTCCCGAGACTCATTGGGGTTCCTATATCAACATGATATGTTATTCTTACAGAGAAATTAGGTTCGGTGTATTTATTTAGTGATGTAATTTTATTTTGAAGACGCTCTTGATTGCCTCCCTTAGTTATTTACTTTGTTGAAGGCTAAGTCTTTGGATAATACTTTACTTATACTTACATATACTCAAGGCGATAAATCCCAAAAAGGGGTAGCCAGAGCTACAATCTCCTCAGCCACATTTGGAACTTGATAGGGGACCTATACTAACGGCTATATACAGGGTAGCTCATTCAAATCGGTCAGCATGGGAAAGTCTGAAACTATAAGACATACGAAGATTTGTTCTTAGGAACCATGACACCGATTTTGATAAAAAGAAAAACTGCATTCATATATTTGAAAAAAAAACTGTACCCAGCTCGGGAATCGAACCCGGTTGGTTTGAAAAAATAAACTTAATTTTTTTCTATTTTGATATCGATTGAGTAGGTCTTAAGCTGTAAATGTCTCGATAAAATATGATGTCTAAAATGAATAAAATGCATTGTTTTGACATACTTTAATTTCTCAAAGTAGGTGTTCGAAGTGACCACCATTTTTTTCAATACAATTTTCGTCTATCGTTTATCTACATACTTACTTTAAGTGGGCTTTTCAATTGATTGTTAGTGTTTAATTACTGTAGATAATAAAACTTCCTTAAATGTTTAATGGAATGCAAACCACATGATACGGTGCATGTATGTAATAACTTATTATTAATAAGTTGAGAGGTACAAACAGTCATAGAGACAATTTTACATGCCTGAACTTGTTGAATATTGTAACGGTGGTCACTTCGAACACCTACTTTGAGAAATTAAAGTATGTCAAAACAATGCATTTTATTCATTTTAGACATCATGTTTTATGGAGACATTTACAGCTTAAGACCTACACAATCGATATCAAAATAGAAAAAGTGTAAGTTTATTTTTTCAAAACAACCGGGTTCGATTCCCGAGCTGGGTACAGTTTTTTTTTCAAATGTATGAATGCAGTTTTTCTTTTTATCAAATTCGGTGACATGGTTCCTAAGAACAAATATTCGTATGTCTTATAGTTTCAGACTTTCCCATACTGACCGATTTGAATGAGCCACCCTGTATACCAAAACGAGCAGCCAGTGCTTGAGAATTAGAAACTTTTTAGACACCTTCGGAACTCAATTGTAAATTATTTCGAATTAATATTAAAAAACAGAGGTGATTTGGGGTTTTATATGTATGAAGAACCATATAAATTACCTTCATCTTTGAGATAAATAAATCATATAGATAGTTAAGTAACATAACATAACATAAACGTTCACGCCGCATATCCCCGAAGGGGTTGGCAGAGGTACTAATACTTCTGAACATCACGTGACTTTGTCACCTGGTGTTCAGAGTACCCACGTTTTGCATGGACAGTGTAATCACGTGATAGGGGGCAGGCCTATCGCGGTTTTGTACGAATACACTGTCACATGACTAAGTACAACTCAGCCATGTGGGTTTCCTCACGTTGTTTTCCCCCACCGTTAACAACCATGATAAATTAACCACACATATGTCTTTAGAAAAGACAAATTGGTGTAGGCCCGACCCAGGATTTGAACACTAGTCGTTTGCACGATAACCGAGTGTTCTACCCACTGGGCTATCACGGTTGCTTAAATAATAGTAAAGTAATTAGATCAAATAGAGAATGTGCTTAAAAGGTAGGCATCCGAGGTGTGACGAATTGAAAGGCATGTTTGGAAAGGAAGATTAATGAATGTAGACGAAGCTCGAGAGAGCAAGGATCGTCCAAAGTGGTGATCCATAGTACTGTGAAGTACATACATACATATACTCACGGCTATCAATCCCTTAACGGGGTAGCCAGAGCTTTGGAATGAAAAATTCCTCAGCCACTTTTGGAAGTTGATTGGGAAAAGATGGTTATAATAAATGTTTTTGGTGATGGGTCTCCAACCACATCGCCCAAAAATCACTTAAAAAGCCCCCTATACCCTTAGTCGCCTCTTACGATCACCCACGGGTAGAAATGGGGTAGTGTTATTCTAAGCCGACACTACACGGCAACTACTGTGAAGTATGTATGTATATATGTGCCTTGTAGTGCCAGCTTAGAAAGAAAAACCTTTTTCCATAACAATAACTCTAATTATCGTAATTTTAATATAGTTTTTCGGATACTTTTTTAATATTTTTTATCCGTCAAATGGATGGATTCAACTTGAAAATGTAATTATTTTGTACATTTACAATTTAAGTGAACAGGTCAATTGGACAATAAGGATAAATGTTTTTTTTACGTTAATTACTTACTTAAAGATCTCCCAGTATCCAAGGCCGTTTGGTTGAAATGTTTCGTCTCCCTCTAAATCTCACACTAAATTTTTTAAGGCTTTTATTCGAATAGCAAAAACGAAATAGTTTCCTCATGGCAATATGACCGTATGTCGTACTGTGATGATACAGTCGAGCCATTCAGAATTCTGTACAATAAAACAAATTTAAAAAAAGGGTCTAAAAAGGATAAAACAAGATAGAAATTGAGATATTAATTAAGTTATGCATACTTACAATAAAGGTCACGAAATATACATACATACATATACTCACGCAGTTAGTTCCCATTGGGGTAGGTAGAGACTATCAATCGCCACTTTGTACGATCCTGGCAAACCTCTTTAGCTTCGTTCACATCCATCAATCTTTTCATAAATGCTCTTTTATTTTTCATACCGCGGACACTTGCCTTTTTGAGCACATTTTCTATTTGATCCAAATGTGTCCTCCGAGGTCGTCCTCTACTAACATTACCTTCCATATTGGCTCTATATTTTCTCTATGTGCCCAAACCATCTCAACATTCCTTTTGATCTCATTTCAACTGCATTCACTCTGCTTTCATGCTTCTTCTGCCACACTCAACATTTACTGCCATACATAAGCGTAGGAACGAGAACAGCATCATGCACAGCTATTCGGGCCTTTTCAGACACCGACTGACTAGACATTAGACTATCCAGTGCTCCATTTACCGCATTACCCTTTTTCACGCTTCTCTCGATATGTTCATCACACTTTCCATCATAATATAGTCGAAAGTTTTTCAGCGCCTTTACATTAATGAAATAAAACGATAAAGATCCGTATATAGCCGAGATTAGTTATATACAACAATGATACAACCGTGATAGCCCAGTGGGTAGAACACTCGGTTATCGTGCAAACGACTAGTGTTCAATTCAAATCCTGGGTCGGGCCTACACCAATTCGTCTTTTCTAAAGACATATGTTTGGTTAATTTATCATGGTTGTTAACGGTGAGGGAAAACATCATGAGGAAACCCACACGGCTGAGTTGTACTTAGTCAAGTGACAGTGTATTCGTACAAAACGGCGATAGGCCTGCCCCTATCACGTGAGTACACTGTCCATATGCAAAACGTGGGTACTCTGAACACTAGGTGACAAAGTCACGTGATGTTCAGAAGTATAAGTACCTCTGCCAACCCCTTCGGGGATATTCGGCGTGAACGTTTATGTTTATGTTATTAGTTATATAATCAGAAGTAAACTTAATTATTTCAGAAAATTATGCGTTCGGAATATTTTCTGAATAAGTTTACGTTACGTACGTAGCCCGAGGCTGCCAAAACACAAATTAATTCAGTAATGAATTATAAAGGAAAAACGATATTATTTGCGAAAATAGGGAAAATAACAGAGTCCACTGATTTAATAATGAAATAAGTTGTAGTAAAGACTAGCGATGCGCCCCGACTTTGCACGGGTAGTAAGCGTTGAGAACATGTCGCATAAATGTGTACATACATATACTCACGCCGTTAGTTCCCATTGGGATAGGCTGAGACTATTGATCGCCACTTTGTTCGATCCTGACAAACCTCACTCGCTTCGATGCTGAGTCAG
This sequence comes from Bedellia somnulentella, assembly GCA_963576735.1. Classification (NCBI taxonomy): domain Eukaryota; kingdom Metazoa; phylum Arthropoda; class Insecta; order Lepidoptera; family Bedelliidae; genus Bedellia; species Bedellia somnulentella. The sequence goes on from OY755193.1 coordinate 8,180,176, forward strand.
TGCCTTTTTGCTGCTGAATGGCACAATGTTTTTGTGTTAATATTTTATTTTGTCGATTGTTTTAATATTTTATCTTTTTGAAATTTCTGCTTTTGTTAAAAAAAACATTGTTTTTTTTGTAGTTAAGTATAAATGTTTTTTTTTTAACAGTTTTGCTTCTTTGATAATTTTTTAGTGTTATTTTTTTTTTCATTTTATAAACTTAAATCCGACTACATCTATACGTGCACAAAATACTTAATAAACAAAATCTTTGGTAAAGGCTTATCTTTTAACGAATAGGTTAGGTACTCGTGGTGATATGATGACCACGGTTATTTTTTATTTATATTGTTTTGAGATTGACTATGTCCTGCAAGAATATAGCATCACTCTACAGGTAATATGAAAAGATCCACGAAATAATTGTTTCAATATAACCGTATTTTTTTAAAAAAATATGCTAATACATAACACAAAATAATATTTACATTTTATTTCAAATCTTCTTGCTGTGCTATGTTGTGCAGTGTCTGTAAACGGCACTACCAAATTTTTGGGCGATGCGGTTGGAGACCCATCATCAAAAACATTTATTTTGCAATATTTTCTCCACTTTACTTCCAAAAGTAGCTGAAGAATTTTCTGATTCCGAAGCCCTGACTACCCCTTTTAGGGATTTATAACCGTAAGTATATGTATATGTATGTGTTCTTGTTTTTTACATAACATTATTTATATGGCAATCCGCTATTATTAATTTTGGTTACCATGGCATGGTAAAGACATTTCTAACGATATCCCATTTGCATAGTTGTAACTTATGATGATATGCATAGATACAGATAAAGATATACATACTTAGTGATCAAACGCAAAACCCTCCTTTTCCTCCGCCGTAATCAGGTAAAAAAAATAATCAATCAAATAATAAATCGAAGATCATAATCGTAACATGACCGTAGAAAGTAATGCGCGAATAACTGTGCCTCGAGACGATCGTAAGAAAGTGATTGCGCACTTATTTTGAGGTTAAGCATTTGTTAAAATTGACATATACAACACACGTTCAATAAATAGGCACAACACGAGTATACGTTTGTCATGAGTAGGTAGTGTGGTTGAAGGGTAAAAATGCCTAAATGTAAAATAGAATAGAAAATAGTCAATTATGAACATATATAAAAAAGATAGAAAAAGGAATGTTGAGATGGTTTGGACACATAGAGAGGATGGATGATAGAAAATTGGTAAAAGGGATCTACAAAGCTAGTGTGGATGGTAATGTTAGCAGAGGTCGACAACGGAGAACACACTTGGACCAAATTGAGAGTGTGCTCAAAAAGGCTGGCGTCCGAAGTATGAAGAATAAAAGAGCATTCATGAAAAGATTGATGGATGTAAACGAAGCTAGAGAGGTTTGTCAGGATCGTACGAAGTGGCGATCAATAGTCTCTACCTACCCCAATGGGAACTAATGGCTTGAGTATATGTATTTATGTATACAGGGTGTCCAGTAAATAAACGTCCAACCATTAACCACCAATAGAGGACCCTGTGAAGTGCCCGGAAATGCAATTTTTTTTATTATATTAAACCTGGTTTAGAAATAAGCCAGGTTTAAGTTGTCCTCCTCTTGCTAACCAATTCTCCTCTAATCCTCAATTTTTGCTAACCAAGCTGTTCTTTGCTTCATTAGGAGTCTAATAAAAAAAAAATATGCCGATATCCCTATTTTTGTCCTCTTACCATAACAAAATAGCCCAAAGAAATTTAAAAAAATAAAAAACAACTTAAACCTAGCTTATTTCTAAAATAAAAAAAATAGCATTTCCGGGCACTTCACAGGGTCCTCTATTGGTGGTTAACGGTTGGACGTTTATTTACTGGACACACTGTATAAAAAAATGATAACACTAAGCAGTATAAAAAATAGCCGTGATAGCCCAGTGGGTAGAACACTCGGTTAACGTGCAAGCGACTAGTGTTCAAATCCCGGGTCGGGGCCTACACCAATTTGTCTTTTCTAAAGACATATGTGTGGTTAATTTATCATGGTTGTTAACGGTGAGGGAAAACATCGTGAGGAAACCCACATGGCTGAGTTGTACTTAGTCATGTGACAGTGTATTCGTACAAAACGGCGATAGGCCTGCCCCCTATCACGTGAGTACACTGTCCATGCAAAACGTGGGTACTCTGAACACCAGGTGACAAAGTCACGTGATGTTCAGAAGTATTAGTACCTCTCCCAACCCCTTCGGGGATATGCGGCGTGAACGTTTATGCTTATGCTTATTATTATTATAAAAAAAAGTGTTTCACTGTCAATGTCAGGTGAAGATGGTTACACCCACATGAAGTGCTTGGTTTTTTTGTTCTTGGCAACTTGTTTCAATACGTCAAATCAGCATTGATTATTTCCATAGGGAGCTTATAATTAAACTAGCTGACCCGACACACGTTTTTTTGCCATATAAATAATTTCTAGGACATTTCTAGACTATTAAATAAGAAAAAAGTTAGGGGTGGACAATACTTATCACTTAGAGTATAAAAAACAGTAATAAAGATTATATTCTCAGACCTACAGAATGTGTATGAGTGGCAAATTCATTGAAATCGGTTCAGCAGTTTTGGAGGAGTTTGTTGACAAACACTGTGACACGTGAATCTATCTATCTATACTATACTATATTTATATATATATAAGACTGTACCGGGGTCAAAACTGTACATTTAATAAATAAAAACCTGTGAAATACGTTTTGTTTTCGATACTGAAGCCAAATTTGCTATTTTTGAAAAAAACATCTGTCTGTCTGCCTGTATGTCCGGTCATTACGTTTATTCTACCGGACCAATCTTGATTATATTTGGCATGAATGTAGGTTATACACCTGGCCAAAATATAGGATATCATTTATCCCGGATTTCGCAAGGTATCCCACGGGAGCATCAAAAGACCATAATCTCTATTCTCTATGATCATTTAATATATGTAGTATACGATTTTGAATGTCAACATTGTATTTAAAACAAAATTCTATTTAATTATTTGAAAATTCTATTTGATTATGAAAAAAATATGTGAAGAGTTTCTTGTCGTTTCTTTCTCTCTCAAAATACCCAGTGATGCAAATTCAATGATTTTTTAGTTTAATTTACGTTAAGTAAATCACATTTTTGTTTTTAGTGGGTGTAAGTAAGAGGCGACTAATGGTATTGGGCCTATAAGGGATTTTCAGGCGATGAGGCTGAAGACCTATCACCAACAACCTTTGTTTTACCATCTTTTCCCCACTTGCTTAACTCTGGCTACGCTCTAGGGATTTATAGCCGTGAATATACGAATGTATGTTTTTTTGTTTTAAAACGCATTAAAAAATGGATTTGATTTTAACACTCAACTGAGTCGGTGAAAAAGATACTTAGCGCAATATTACGTTCCTGTCACATATATCGCCAATTGTGCCGATTCTCAGACAGTATCCTTTAAAAAAAAAAATGTATGGTCACGACTAGGTGACTATAGCTTTTGAAATATTTTCCTTGATGGTCAGCTGTGTAGTGTGGACTTAGAATAGCACTACCCCATTTCTTTCTGTGGGTGTTGCTTTTTAAGTGGTTTTTGGGCGATGCGGCTGGAGATCCATCACCAACACCAAAATACTTTAGTTCTACCATCATGGTGCATTGCAGGTGCATTTTTCTTGCTGTTGTTTTATTAATTAGTTAAATTCCTTTTTTAGTTAAGCCTTCTGTTTCTCTGTTGTTTTTGATGTTCTTTATTTTTATGCATATGTGGGAGCTTGTTATTGGCCTATTTCTACCTATGTTATTATTTTATATTGTAAATTTAGCTGTAAGCCCCCAACGATAATAAAATAAAATAAATAAAATAAAATAAAATCTTGTCGCCTATCAACTTTCAAATGCGGCTGAGGAATTTTTAGCTCTTAAGCTCTGGCTACCCGTTTTTGGGATTTATCGCCGTGAGTATATGTAAGTATGTATGGTTAGGCTCACTGAAATCCGGGTTTGCATCTTCGAAATCATCTGCTTTCAATTACCAAAATCTTGATAAAAAAAATATGCTTGCAAAGTTAGTGTGCCGCTTTTTATTTTAAGGATTCAAAATGAGATCTCAGGCAATCAAAGGAACCTACTTTCCTTTTTTACGACAAAAAAAAAATATGGTTCGCCCATAAACAGCATTTAATTACTTTTATTTCTGTACACGAAAGACTCTTCCACGGTCAATTATGCGATATATAGAAAAAAAAGTTTTTGGGTATGCATTTTGTTCAAGTCTGAAGGTATGCTTTGTACGGCTGAATGAGTTTGAAATACTAGGATTATAGTAAGGTCAGGTTGATATAAATCTATCACAACCTCCTTTTTATCGATCTTTTATTCTATGTACCTCAAGCTCCTTATATACCAGTGTAGTGGCTTAGAATAACAATATCCCATTTCTTTCCACGGGTAACGTTAGACGCGACTTTGGATTGTGGGGTTTTCGATAATAATAATTATTGGGTCATGAAGCTGGGGAGCCATCATCAACCATCCTATATTATTTTCCTTAAGTTCTAGCTACCTCTCATTGGGACTTACAGCCGTTAGTGTATGTATGCATTTTTGTTAAGGAAGTAGAAAGACTATAGAAAATTATTAGAATCTGTTTTAAGTACAACACACAAGAACACTGACCTCTCGTAGAGTAGACAGAGACAGGTTATTTTAAAAATAACTAGGCTCTAATCGTACGGATCAAATGTTACAATGTTATTTGCGCTGAAATTTTTACAATTGGTTACCATTGTCATCGAAATTATTTAACTAGGTGAGGAGATAAACATATATATACGCTATCAACTTCCATTGAGATAGGCTGAGAACGTCGAGAGGTATGCGCTCGTACTGCATTTATATATTATTTTTTTCATACATGTCTTTTCTTTCTCGTATTTTGTACGTCTGACTTTTTAATAAATAAGGATTTATAAATGATTAATTACATCAACATTACACGAGCACAAAAATGAAAATATAAGGATAATTTACAAGAAAATATTCGTAAAAAAATTAAGCATCGCTATTTAAACAGACCGGTCAAGTACGAGTCGGCTCGCGCATATGCGATTATCGATGAAAAGTGGATGAAAACCGGCTAAGTGAAGTTGAAGGTCGGAAAAATTATTGTGACGTGCAATATTGTTTCTTGTGTATGCTAGTGTTAATGGGTTTTCTCACTTTTCTTAACCGTGAACAATCCTAGCAACAACCACACACATAACGCATACTATAACATAACATAAACGTTCACGCCGAATATCCCCGAAGGGGTTGGCAGAGGTACTAATACTTCTGAACATCACGTGACTTTGTCACCTGGTGTTCAGAGTACCCACGTTTTGCATGGACAGTGTACTCACGTGATAGGGGGCAGGCCTATCGCCATTTTGTACGAATACACTGTCACATGACTAAGTACAACTCAGCCATGTGGGTTTCCTCACGATGTTTTCCCTCACCGTTAACAACCATGATAAATTAACCACACATATGTCTTTAGAAAAGACAAATTGGTGTAGGCCCGACCCATGATTTGAACACTAGTCGTTTGCACGATAACCGAGTGTTCTACCCACTGGGCTGTCACGGTTGTTTTAACACATAACGCATACCCTCAGCACGAAAAACTGATATACCTATATATTATTCGTACAAGATCTGTCAGTATCTCAATTTTGACGTGACTTCTCACTCACTTTATGCAGGAACTAGCCTTACAATACAAGATACATAGAGGTTTTGACTGAGAATTGTATGTTTTGTTATTATAAATACTCAAAAATATTTTACCCACCGTATATTTTTAAAAAATTGGACCGAATTTTGTTTGAGTGCAAGAATTATCGGCGAGGCGCCTTTAGATTAAAATAATTGATGATTACTCTTAAGATGAACTTATTAATTCTCTTGTTCATCAAATGACAAAAAATACAAACCGAAATTTAAATCATACATAATAGATATTTTTAAGAAATGCTGTTAGTATATTGGGCACGTTACCCTACACTGAGAGCGATGAATTTGACGATGTTTTTATGTGTAGTGTATATTCAAACATATAATTACGGCTAAATTTGCCTTGAAGGGGTAGCTAGAGCTACAGAATACGAAATTCCGCAGCCACTTTTGGAACATGAGTGGGGAGGATATATTATAATAAACTTTTATACTGTAATTGTAAAAAAAAGTGAAGATTGTTTTAAAATAATATGACATTCTTAAAAAATCTAATAATACCGTTATATAAAACCGCCGACATATCGAGCCGTAACCAATGGCAAAGCTACAATATAAAGGCGCCCCGGTGCGGCCGCGCGTTTCTAATAATCAGCAAGGCTTTTTTATTTTTAACATACCAAGAATGCAGCCTCTCCGCATATAAAAGAAGATTATGCAAAAACTCTTTGCTTTTTCGTTTTAAATGGCTGCAAGGCAATCATCTTGTAAGCGTTATTGCGATGCTAATGGTCGGTATTTGAATAGCTTTATTTATAGTCACTTGCTTTTTAGAAAGAGATTTTAAATTACTACCTAGCTTTGTTTTGTATGTATTTAGATCGAATGTTACTGCTAAATTGCACGTGACGTTTAGTTAATTATGATCTAAAGAATCATCACCACAATGAATGAAGACGTTAACACAACAACAATTTTCTACGATTCCGATAAATGTAATACGGGACCCCAATTCTAACACACTAAAGTAACCATACCCTAAATGACGTACTATAATTGGCCTAGACCTCGGTTTTAAAACATACCCTTTCTACATTTTTAATTGATATAAGACATCAAACTAAACAACTTTGTCTATGAAATGCTTACCTATAATATTGTAATTTTCAAAATAATAAATACATGAAAAGTGTCGTACCTAGATCAAACTGAGAAAGTATAGTGAGGTTTTTAGCCTCAGCTGGAATAAAAAAAAACACCTTGTGATTTGTCACCATACTTTCTCAGTTTGATCTAGGCAGTGACACTTATTATTTATTAAATATTTTGAAAATTACAATATTTTAGATAAGAATTCCATAGGCAAAGTTGTTTAGTTTGATCTCTTTTATCAATTTAAAATATAAAAAGGGTGTGTTTTAAAGACGAGGTCTAGGCCTATTGTCCAATGACTTGGCTCAGCCACAAGATGTATTTAAAATTTAAAAATGATTACATATATTTAAAAAAAACGTAATAGTATTCCGGGTCAAAAGTCTGATCTGACGATCCTTCTCAAAACTCGTGGTTCTGAAGAACTGGAACGATTCTGAGAAGGCTATGTGTAAAAAAACAATTGGAATTTGAAGTACATAAATGCACCACTCTCTTTCGTCGTTATGAGAATTCATGATACTACTTTCACGAGGCTATTTTAGAACTTACTTTAAGGACACGTCTTAGGACTTCATGGTACTACTATCAAACACATAAAAATAAATATACAAACGGCTGTAAATCTAAGAAAGGGTAGCTGGAGCTTTAAAATTAAAAAATCCTAACTTTTGGAAGTTGAGTTGGGAAAGGGATGTAAAATAAAGTATGGTTGATGATGTGTCTCCAGTCACATCGCCAAACAACCACTAAAAAATTCTCAAAACCCTAAGTCGCCTAGCCGCGGGCAGAAATGGCTAAGGGCCAGTTTTTTGATCCGTGGTTAACTCAGCAATTTGTTTAATATCGTAAGTATTAGTTAAATATCAGCAAAATGCATTTTTTGACTTGTGGTTAGAGTAACTAATGGTCAAATATCGGACCATTTGTTTAAAAAGTTAATTACTCAGGATTCGAGGATTAAACAAGATGGCCGCTGGTTATTTGTATAATAGCAGCTGTTTGTCACAGACATCTGAGATGAATTTGAACATAGTTAGATACTTTGATGACGAAAGTTCGTCAGAAGAAGAAGACAATGATATTATATTAGAATGTGTGTTGATGAGAAGGTTAAAAACATTTAGGCCACGCCATCCGCCGTTAGAAACCTGGGATGATGTAGATTTTTGTCATCGTTACCGCCTATCGAAGGAAACATTACTCTGGATTGTTACTGAAATTGGGAATGGCCTTAAAACGCCCACCTTCAGGTATGTACCTACCCTCTTTCTTAAGATTATCTTTTTTACCAGACTTCAAAGCAAAGGGTCATGTGTTTTTGCTGCTAATATTTAATGCAAAATTTCTAAAAATGTGCTTTTAATCCCGGAATAATGCCATCACACCTCTTGAGCAAACACTGCTCACTTTGAGGTTCTACGCCACAGGAAATATGCAACAATGCTCTGGAGATCTCTTTGGAATGTCTAAATCTGCTACGTGTAAAATCATCCACTGTGTCTCCAGAATAATATGCTTTAAACTGAAATATTTTATTGCAATGCCACGTACAGAAGAAGAGTTCAAAGAAGTAGTGGCGAAGTTTTATTTAATTTCTAAGTTCCCAAGTGTTGTCGGTGCAATAGACTGCACTCATATTCGCATTATCAGCCCCGGTAATAAAATATTTATAAATTAATTTGTATGTAAGTATAAAAACAAATTTTACAATACATTAAGCTGGTCGTTGATTTTGTTTTAGCGGGTGATAATGCTGAACTGTATAGAAATAGGAAGGATACTTGCTCCATAAGGTGTCGTAAGAGGCGTAAGGGTATGGGGCTTTTTCAAAATGCGGCGGAGGAGTTTCTAGCTCTGAAACTCTGGCTACCCCTTTTTGGGATTTATGGCCGTGAGTATATGTATGCATGTATGTACACTTCACGGCTACTACTATTACTAACCTACTACTGCTATCAATAACGCATGTTATTTTTTTTAACATTATTCCCCCATGTTACGGGCGTAACTATTATAACTAGTATAGTATTATACTATCTGTGCTATTATTAACATTTCTTTAGCTTTGCTACAGATAACAAAAGTGTATTTAATTATTATGCAATAAAACTTACCCATATCTATAAATGAATTGACTGCACATAAATTTGCAAACAATACAAAATCCATCGATGCTTTTATCGTAAAAAGGGATAGTCAATGCATCGTACTTAACTCCTTACCCATTTAAAGTAAAGAGGAAACATCGTAAGGAAACCCACATGCCTAAGCTATGCATATTCACGCCCCTACCACGTGAATACACTGTCCGAGCAAAACGTGGGTACTCTGAACACCACAATGCCACCTGATGTTTAGACGTATTAGTACCACTGCCACCCCTTCTGGAATGTACGACGTGAATTTTCGAGTCTTGAGAATTCAGAATTCTGTGGAAGTATAATAACCTGGCCGGTAACCAAGGACAAACGAATCAAGTTTCATTAACAATACGATTCAATCTTCATCAAATATCTCATAATTAACGGCAATTGAAGAGTTCTGACGGATTTTTTGTTGCAACAATTTGTATCACTTCATACTGACCGTTTTGTTACTCAACAAATTAATACATACATACACACATATACTCACGGCTATAATTCCCTAGAAGGGGTAGCCAGAGCTAAGGAATTAAAAATTCCTCAGCCACTTTTGGAAAGTTAAGTGGGGAAAAGATGTGGATAAGACCAAAACGATGGTTTTTGAGAGACAGGAAGATGTGACAGAATGCGTGATTGCGATTGATGGTAAGGATGTGGAACAGGTGAAGGAGTTTGTATATCTGGGAAGTTTGTTTACAAGGGATAGAAAAAGTGATGAAGATATCGAGAGAAGAGTGAAAAAGGGTAATGCGATTAATGGAGCATTGGATAGCCTAATAGGTATGTCCACACTGTGCCTTTTCATCTTCAACTTTCGTCTTCATCTTTCTATTCAACTTTCAATTGACGCTTACAATAAGTGAATGCGTTAATTGAAACCAACACCATACTTTATTCGTAGTTTGAGTTTCTGTTGGAAACATGTGCGACGACAATATTTTACTTGGGGGAATATATGCAGCTTACTTGGTCATAACAAATTCCAGAAAAAAAAAACCATCGTTCCTCTTTACTTTATTCGTGTAAAGATCCCAGAGTTGTGGAAAGCTTCTGTAATCTTCAATAAAACTTAATGTTAAATCTTTTTCTTCGTCCACCATCTTGTTGTTGAACGCTATGACGCACAGAAATCCACCCGACACCGGAAAACTTACAACACAGCGCGCGCTTCACTTTCAACTGTCATCGCGCATGCATTAAGGGCATGCCTCACGTGCGCTGTTGACTGCGCTATGACGCATGCCCTTATTGAACAAAAAAAGGCACAGTGTGGACGTAGCTAATGTCTAGTCAATCGGTGTCCGAAAGGGCCCGAATGGCTGTGCATGATGCCGTTCTTGTTCCTACGCTTATGTATGGCAGTGAATGTTGGGTGTGGCAGAAGAAGCATGAAAGCAGAGTGAATGCAGTAGAAATGAGGTCCCTCAGAAAAGTTTGTAATGTTAGGTTATGTGATCGTGTGAGGAACGATGTGATTCGTGAAAGGTGTGGTGTAAAAGATGATATTGTAAGTAAGATAGAAAAAGGAATGTTGAGATGGTTTGGGACATCGAGAGGATGGATGATAGGAAATTGGTAAAAGGTATCTATAGAGCTAATGTGGAAGGTAATGTTATTAGAGGACGGCCACGAAAGACACACTTGGACCAAATTGAAAGTGTGCTCAAAAAGGCAGGCGTCCGAAGTATGAAGAATAAAAGAGCATGTATGAAAAGATTGATGGATGTAGACGAAGCAAGAGAGGTTTGCCAGGATCGTACGAAATGGCGATCGATAGTCTCTGCCTACCCCATTGGGAATTAACGGCGTGAGTATATGTATGTATAACCATTACAGGCATAGCCCAATGCGATTATATTAAACTTAAACATCTATTAAATATCTACTACAAAATACCTATCACATATATTAACATTATTATAATTGAACCTAATAAGTATGAAATAGTTCGGCTAAATCTTCTCATTTCCTCTTTTACACATTGTAACATTTATTTTTTCATAACATAAGTAATATAATGAAGATTCTGTAAAGTCAGCCAGCGAACATGAGAATAAATCTACGCGATCGGCAATCTGGTTCAAAGATCGTAACGCTCTCGCGTAAAAGCACTCTCAAACAAGAGATTGGTCCGTGAAGATGGAGCTACCAGAGACGACCCCAGCGCCGCCTTAATGTATTACTAGGTACCATTAATTTTAGTTTGAACAGGATAGTGTGGTTAATAATTATTTCACTTAAAACCTTTAATAAGTAAATTAACAAAGTTAAATCCCTTCTCACTTCCAACTTGTTGTACCCTACCATACCCAACGTGACTTACTTTAAACGGACCGATTTAGTTCAAAATTTATACACTTATGGAGAATCAGGGACAGTATAATAATTGCATACGTTCATGCCATCATTTCAAATCATTTATTACCAAAAAAATAGAAATAAATATAGTTTAAAAGAACTGAAAAACACGCTTTGAAAGCACATTTAACTAAAAAGTTAAAAATTATTCCCAATATAATGTGAAAATCATGAAAAAGCGTAGGGAGCTCAGCATATCCAGTACCAACATTCTTTTAACTAGATATCGCGTGGTATAAAACAGCGATCTCTTACGCACTTAGTATCGTATACTGTCATCTCATTCTAATAATAATAAAAGTAGGGGAGGCGAAGCGGGGATTTTTGAAGTGACTCGAGCATATCAGATTATTATATAGGGAGAATCCTTGCACCCTTAAATGTACGTCTACCGAGTATGAATCCTTCATATAGCGGGGTATGCTGAGGGGAATCCGTCAGATTAGTAAATAAAAACAATCCTCCGAAAGACTCGAGCGCGTCAGATTTAGTAAAGGTAGGTTAATTACATTTAGAAGAGTGTATATCTGGATAATCTGACGATTTGGGCGTGACGTTAAGAAATTAGATGGTGAAATCTTCAAGCGCGTGATGCGGGTGAAGGTAATGTTCCCGCGGTGGTGTTTTGGCGTAATAATATTATTTGTGCAGGCGTTAAGTCTGAACATTGTTGTTAAAAATGGTTAGAATAACGATATCCCTTACATTAATAATCAAATTAATATATAATGGCTATCAGAAATATAAATCGCATTTATACTGTTAATGGCTGACGCGCCCGAGTATTTCTCTACAACTATTTTGTTTTACCATTTTATAAATGGTAAACATTTCTCTTTCTTAGCTTTCTCCCCCACTAAAATAAAAACTTGTAATATATATTTTTTTATTTTGGAACATAAACTATGAAATACAATAGGTTTCTACGATGCTCGAGCAACGGCAAATTTAGCATCCAGGCCTCCCCTACTATAACCGTTATCGTTTCGATATAGCGCTCGTACTAGTCCTCCTATGCTTTATTTTTCGTCTATCAAGATAGATAGATTAACCCGTTTCTTGTGTGAGTGTCGTAAGAGGTGACTTTAGTTAGGGTATTGGGGTTTTTTAAGTTATTGTTGGGCGATGTGGTTGGAGACCCATCACTAACAACCTTTTTTTACAATCTTTTGCTAATTCAAACTTCCAGAAGTGGCTGAAGAATGTCTAATCCTAAAGCCTTGGCTACCCTTTTTTGTTATTTATAGAGTATGTATGACTATCATTAAAGTAACAATGAAAACAGACTTACAGGGTGGAAAACAGTAGCAAAAGAAATACATCTTTTACTAAAAGAACTTTCTATAAGACAGTCTCTCTAATGCTTGGGTGCCTTCTGCACTTGTTTTACAGGGAAGATTCAAATAGCAGTGGAGTTTCGGCTTAGAATAGCAATACTCCTTTTTTCCTATAGGTGATTTTAAGAGGCGACTATGGGTATTGGGGCTACTTAAGGGATTTTGGCCGATGCGGATGGAGACCCACCACCAACAACCTTTATATTACAATCTTTTCCTCACTCAACTTCCGAAAGTGATTGAAAAATGTCTTATTCTGTAGATCTGGCTATCCCTTCTAGGGATTTATAACCATGATTATATGTATGTACGAATAAAAATCTGTAAATTAGTAAATCAAATAATAAAACACGATACATAAACCTCAATATTTATTACACATCTTTTCCAACATTTTAAAATAACAATACTTAATATCAAAGTCCATATCGTACCAATAGTTGACTGCCACACAGCCGTGACTCTGCCTGACATGATGGAACCACAAACTGGGAAGGTATAGGCAGTCTCCTTTGTTAACACGAATTTCGTATTTATGGGCTTTTCTGTATTCTGGATAGCGCTCGTAATCTGGGTTTAGTGGGTCTGTAACAATAGAAATGTCAATTTAACATACATAAGTACATATGCTCACGGCCATAAATACCAAAGAGAGGTAGCCAGAGCTTCAGAGCGAAAAAATCCTCAGCAAAATTTGAAAGTTGATATGATGGTAGAAATAAAGTATCGTTGGTGATGAGTCTCCATCTCCAACCGCGTCGCCCAAAAACCACTTAAAAAAAACCCATACCGTCAGTCGCCCCTTACGACACCCGTGTGGGTAGAAAGGGCTATTGACATTCTGAGCCAGCACTACAGGGCTTGATATCTAAAGTGTTGCTATATAATTTGCATCTAAAAATTACAGTTTATCTATCTAATTACATCTCGCTTTTTTTTCTTTTTTTCCCTTTTACTCTCAATGAATTTTACTTAAGAATTGAATTTAAGTAAAATGTGTTTCAAAATGCCCAACTATGTAGCACTACACTGCTGTGTAGTGTCGGCTTAGAATAGCACTACCCCATTGCTTCCGGTGGGTGTACGTAAGAGGCGACTAACGGTATTGGGGCTTTTAAGTGATTTTTGAGCGATGCAGTTGGAGACCCGTCACCAACATACTTTATTTCACCATCTTTTTCCCACTCAACTTTTCAAAAGTGGCTGTGGATTTTTTTATTCCTCAGCTCTGGATACCCCTTTTAGGGATTTATAGCCGTGAGTGTATGTATGAATGTAGTCAGAGGATGTAAAATCTAATCATGGCCAATAAAACAGTAAATTTAAAATGGCATCATGTTACTATGTTATGTAAAAAAAAGGCAGGTGTCCGCAGTATGAATAATAAAAGAGCATGTATGAAAAGATTGATGGATAAAAACTCTGCCTACCCCAATGGGAACTAACGGCGTGAGAATATGTATGTATGTTTGTTACTATGTCTATCAGTAAAATAAGGTATGATTACTGATGAATCTCCAACCTAATTGCTCATCACTTAAAAGCCCCAAACACTACGAATATCGCCTCTTACAACACCCGCAGGTTAAAAAGGTAAGTTTTTAAGACAACACTTGGCAGCTTTACCTATATTAAGTATTGGTTAATCTTTCAACATTTTTTTCAGTTTTATACTTTCTGTATTAGAGTAACTTAATGTCATAGAGAACTTAGCTAAATAGAGAAGAAACGAAGAATAACAAAATCCGTAAGTGGTTCAGTGTATTTCCACTGACTTAAGCGAAGTAAATGTATGAGCAACAAAAGTCAAAACATTGAATCAACCAATCAGGGTGACGTGACAACGTATTTAGACAGTTAGTTTTTTGCGGAATTTATTTAACAATTTTTGTACTGAACTACGTTTGGTTTCCGCTCTATTTACTCAAGTCCTCTATGCTTTATGTGTACTCGACATTAGGCGTTTTGAACCTCGGACTTTGATAACGCGCGTTTTGAGAACCAGTAGTTCTGTAGCTTAAGTTGTTTTTTTTTTGGCCTTCTTGTATCTCCTCTCCGTTATACATCAGTCTATCCATCATATAATATCCTTAAGGAAACGACCCGTCTTAAGTGTCCCAAAACCTAATACCAATTATAGGCTTAACTCATTTCTATTACGTGCATGTACTAAATTTAATGAATCAATAGTAGATTTAGATATTTTCGATACAAGCACTACAAGAGTAAGAAAATTATTAACTAATTTACATTTCGGCCAATAATTTCTACACTAACCCCAACATTATAATTATTTAATTTCTATCTAAATCTTTTAGTTCTGTAAGTATTATGTAATTTTTCTATAGGCGAAGATTTGTAAATGGCATTGTGTATTCATAATTAGTATTATATTGTTTGTATTGGTTTGTTAATCTTCCAAAGAAAATAAAACAAATAAAAAATAAAAAAAAACTTTCAATTGCTTTGTAAAAATATACGTTTAATTCTTACCTATGCATATCCATGGTAAATCAACGCAATCCATTTTATCCAGAGGCGATATACTCCACTGCTCACCCTTTCTGCTAAACACAGCTTGAGGATACCTCTTGTATGGAACATACGGTAGATCAGTCGGCGGGATCAGAATGAAATCTTTGTGGCCATCGATTACGCAGTATATATTTTCGTAAGGATCTTTGTGCACTATAAGAAACAAGGTACATTGTAAAATTACAATTAAAATACTCCGTAAATCTCGATATATATCGGGCATGTGTTCATTTTTGTTCAACGTACCCAAATTTTGCTAAAAAGAAAATAATAGAAATAAAAGTAATTTATTATTTTATATGTACTAGGCGATCGCCCCGCCTTCGCATTCGCACGTGTCAGTATGTAGAGAATCAAAAAGGAAAAAACTCCTTTCTACATCAGCTATATACCAGTAAAAGTCCCATTAAAATTGGTCTAGCCGTTTCAGAAATAAGCCGTAACAAACAGACAGACAAACAATTTTTAAAATGCTGTTTTGAGTATATCACTATCAAATCAACACACATTTAGTTATAAGCGGTAATTTTTATTTTACAAACACAACATTTATAAACATACATATACTCACGCCCATAAATCCCAAAAAAGGGGTAGAAAGAGCTTCAAAACTCCTCAGCAACATTTGGAAGTTGATACATTATGGTAGAAACAAAGTATTGTTGATGATGAGTCTCCAACCGCATCGCCAAAAAACCACTTAAAATAGCCCAACACCCTTAGTCGCCTCTAAAACGCAATACACACTTAGTCCACCGGGCCGCTGACATTGCCCGGCGACACAACGCGGCGGACTGTGTTCATATAATTATGTCTAACTTATTTATGAAATCTAGACCGCCGACATATGTTGGCGGCCCGGTGGGCTCAGTGTGTATTATTATTAATATATTATTATTAATTCAGACAACAAGGGTCCATAGTAATAATTAAAGAATAAATAAAGGAAAGAAAAATTTTTCGACACAGGCGGGGAAAAATCGAAATTTTTCTTTCCTTTATTTATTCTTTAATTATTAGTAATAATCCCCACATGAGGTTTTCATGAACAAAAAGATTTAAATTAAGGGTCCATAGTGTTAGTAACATTATTATCTTAGCATGTGTTAGTATACAATATTATTTATTTATTATTTAATCAATCAATTAGCACCCGCGCAAGGTGCTGCATTATTGGGGAGTCGTAACGCCCTGCTATGGTCCTCAGGGTAGAGTTAGGGCTGCTCCGCACCGTATATTATTCCGTATTGCGCTTTACGACGCCTGTAGCTAGAAAGGGGTGGTGACATTCTAAGCCGGTACTACACGTATATCTATCTATACTATAATAAGACTGTACCGGGGTCAAAACTGTACATTAAAGAAAAAAAAAACCGGTGGAATATGTTTTATTTTTGATACTAAAGCCAAATTTGCTTTTTTGAAAAAAAAATCCGTCTGTCTGTCTGTATGTCCGGTCATCACGTTAATTCAATCCGACCGATCTTAATCAAATTTGGTAAGAATGTAGGTTATACAACTGGCCAAAATATAGGATATCATTTATCCCGGATTTCGCAAGGGTTTCCACAGGAGCATCAAAAGACCAAAACCTTTTAGCGCGATGGGGTGAATAGAAACTTTCCAAACCAAATCGTTACTTATATCGTTAATGTATATATTGTATACTAGATGGCGCGAGTAGTTGCAATCTACATCGCGGTATGATTTCTTATTTTCTTTGTTATGAATACTTCAGTTCAGACTTAACTTTTGTGGCAGTTCAAAGACTGTCGGGTCAGCTAGTTATATGTATCTGTATAAAGTATATGTATCAACTTACTAGAAGTTACAGCTCTTTCATCGCCCATCCAGAAGTTGACGGCATCTGGTTTCTTATTGAAAGCTACACTCGCGAAAGAAACCTCTTTTTCTACATCCACCATTAATTCTTGAAAATCTTCTGTTAGATTTGAATTCTGCTTTTGTATGTATGGTATGTAATTTTCACTGAAAGTAATATAAATGTTTTTTAAAGATCTGAATGCATGTCTACTGTTAGATAATATGATAACCTAAACTCAACGTTCACATTATATATCCCCGAAAGGGTGGCAGAGGTACCCATACTTCTGAACATCACATGACATTTTTGTCACCTGGTGTTCAAGTAATTACATACATACATTGATAGGGGACAAGATGGTAGAAATAAAGTATTGTTGGTAAGGTTTCCAATTGCATCGCCTAAAAACCACTTTAAAAAGCTCTTACGACACCCTCGGGTAGAAATTGGTAATGTCATTCTAACCCAGCACTACAAGTTCAAAGTTGGAGTTCAAAGTGCCCACGCTTTGTTTGGACCGTAGAATACATATGTTTGTATTTTAAAAACAACAAAGATACCAACTAACCATTCCTACCTCTTCCTATCAAGACAGTCCAAGAACTCACTCATGGTCATCTCGCACTCCTGCGGCATCACAAAATGTTCTACTCTGTGATCATTAGTGGTAATTCCATCTGCATATCCGTTGGGTGTCAGTGCTACTGTCACCTTTTTGTTTGGTATTGTATCCCTGCAAATAAAACACGGTCAAAGGCCATTGAAGAAAAATTGAATTGAATCCCTGCAAATTTAAGATTCAAATTAGGAAATATGTTAAAATAATTTGCAGTATTTTTAATTTTAGATGCAAATTAGGAAAAAACAATACATAAATATACTCACGGCTATAAATCAAAAAAAGGGGTAACCAGAGCTTCAGAGCTAGAAACTCCTCAGGCGCATTTGGAAGTTCATGGGGACAAGATGGTAGGTATAAAGTAGTATTGGTAATGGGTCTCCAACCCTATCGCGCAAAATCCACTTAAAAAGCCCCAAAATCTCAGTTGTCTCTTATGAGTGGGTAGAAAGGGATAGTGAAATTCTAAGCGCGCACTACATGGTAAAGTAAGGGGTAATAGATCATCACTTAGTTAATAGCCTCTAGAAGAGATGAAGTAAATATTATGTAAATCACATCCATATTCACTGTATATCTTCGAAGGAAAGCCATAGGTGAGCTCTTGTTACCCCTTTTTGGGATTAAAAGATGTGAGTATATCTATGTAAGTCAGAAGTAGTAACACTTGTACTCTTAAAAATTTAATGTAATTTATATCACCTTCAGGTTCAGGTAGATTTTCTTTTTTTATAATTTCATAGCAAATAGTGTCATACTGATTAGGTGTGCTTAGAATAGCACTACACCATTTCTTCCTTCGGGTATTTTTTAAGTGGTGGCTAAGGGTATTGGGGATTTTTAGGTGATGCCATTGGTGACCCGTCACCAAAAACCTTTATCTTCCAACCTTTTCCCCACACAACTTCCAAAAGTGGCAGAGGAATTTCTTATTCCAAAGCTCTGGCTACCCCTTTTAGATATTTATAGCTGTGAGTATATGTATGTAAGTCTATATGCATAACAAATTTAACCTCACCTAAAATAATTGCTATTCCATTTCTTAGTGGCACTCCAATGAGCACAGCCACCTCTGATGATGACTGGCACATTTTTAGACACATACTCTCTATGAAACTCCAGAGGGCTTAAACAGTTGGTTTCTGTTACTGTATTGCTGAGATACAGCTCTGAAAAATTAGATTATTCATAAGAATTATTTAAAAGTATAAGAAAACATTGATTCAAGTTACGCTTATACTATCTCAAGCTTTCTAGAGCATAACTATTTAAAGACATAAAAGACAAAACTGACCAACTGACTTAAAATCAACACACACCCAAAACTACAATACCTAGAAACTTGAAATTTTCTTGAGGTTTGACTTTTAATATGTCAGTAAGAACTAAAGAAGGAAATTTCAGAAATTCCAACCCTAAGGGGATGAAGTAGGGGTGTGAAGTATATAAGTATTTTTTCAAACAGACAACTTTCTGTAAATTGTAAATATTTAAAGGGTTAAAATTTGAAATATTTTCTTATTTTTTTTTTCCTAAGTGATTGTGCATTAGTTATTGTAAATAGTATTATTATTTTAAAGTGGTCATTTGTATGTTTGTGTATCAATTAGTTATAATCTAGACTTGAGTTTTATATATAGTAATTATTTGGCTGGTTTAGAGTGGAAAATCCAGGAAGAGACCTTTACCCAGCAGTGGGACACAATAGGTTAATTAAAAAAATTGTCTTTGTAACTTTTTGTCCTTTTGTAATTAATGTCAGTAATGTATATTATGTTTTGATTTAAGAAAGGCAAATAAAATCATTTTATTTATTTATTTTAAGTTAATATTTTCTAACACTAGTTTGTATTTTTTATGGATTGTATTTGTCCAAATTAAAGATTTATAATTATTTAAATAATCCTCACATCAAACATTAGATAATAAAAGAAGTAGAGTTCTCGGACGATACAGACAGGAAACTTAACCAATAAATGTTAATTACTAAAATTACAGAAATTTTACCTGAGGACTCCTCATGTAATACTTCTAAGCTTTCTTTTATTGCATTATTCATTTTAATGCATGACTAGTTCTTGATAGTTTAAAAGGAATCTATTTTCATCACATCCATGATCATTATAAATATCAAAACAAAACAATAATATAACCTAAAATTTCAAAATGTAAAAAAAAAACAACTGTAAGCTGACGGTAAGCTAACTGTGGCTGCGGATGATTGGCCCACAATTGGCCTACAAATGACTGATTTTAATACTCTTTTTTGGAGGTTCGTAAATATTTAATGCATGATTAATATTCATAGCAATTATTCATACTGACAACGAGCCATATAATTCACTTAATGTTTTTCCCACCGTGATAGCTCAGTGGGCATAACACTCTTATCGTGCAGGCAGACGATGAGGGTTCAAATCTCGGGTCGGGCCTACATCAATTTTTCTTTTCTAAAGTCATATATCGTCTCGGTGGTCGGACTTTTCCCCTTGTTTGTAATAAATGGCTTCCTTAGATATTCTTAGTGGTTTGGAAGATACATATAAGGTGAATTGTCAACCAATTACTAATATAGACAATATTAAAGGCTTGATAGCTGAAAAAGAAGGAATAACAGTTTTATCATGTAACATACGTAGTATAGAAAAGAATTTATCCCAATTTTTGGTTACTTACAAAGCTCTAAATTTTAATTTTGATGTTATTGTGCTTACTGAATGTTGGATCACTGAAACTTCTGTTATTGAAACACTTGCTGGATATTCAGTTTTTAGCACGCAAAAATTCATAAACAAAGCTGGAGGAGTGGTCGTTTACATCAAGAATAAATGGAATGCAACTTCATACGAACCTGATACCATTAAGGATGCAAACTGCTTAGTTTTAGAAGTACCTCACAAATTCACCGTTGTGGGTATTTATCGCTCCCCAAGTGTGAGTGATATAGCCTTGTTTTTGGAGGGACTACAAGATACTTTAGATGGAATAAGAAATAAAAATTGTTTAATCCTGGCGGGAGACTTGAATATAGATATTTTATCTTCGAAGGCAATTGAAAAACGATCAAAACTCTTGGACTTGGCAGCTGAAAACAATCTGATTCCTGCAATTACAATACCTACTAGAAAACTGACTTGTTTGGATCATATATATATCAACCCAAAATATTCTATAGAAGCTGAGGCCATAGTACTTAAATCTTCTATGACGGACCACGATATCGTGATGATCAACATTCCAATGTCCGATTTGAACCCGTACCAACCAAAGCGTATAGTTAACAAAGTTGATTTTGATGCCATTGAAACTGAAATAAAGAAATTTGATTGGAAACAAACACTGATGAATGAGGATGCGTCCGAAGCAGCAAACACCTTTACATTAGCCATTACCAGTTTAATAAATCAGAACTCAGTAACAACTAAAAAAAGCCGAAAGGAATACAATCTAAAACTTTGGATAACCCCTGGTATAATAAAATGTATGAAAACAAGAGACCATTTACATATGAAAGCCAAAAAGTATCCTCATGATTTAGTCACACAAACAACATACAAAAGATACAGAAATTTTTACATAGATCTCGTACATAAACTAAAAAATAACTATAACCGAAAGAAAGTTGAGGATACAAAAGGTAATCCGAAAAAGATGTGGGACGTTATAAGAGAAGTATGTCATGTGAATAAAAAGATAAATTCTGCTAATGAATTAATATCTATTGGACCAACACCAACTGAATCACTGTGTACCTGCGATGAATACTTTTCTTCTGTGGGTAAAAGTTACGCAAAGCAAACTTTGGATAATTTACAAACATCCGAATATCATCTCGCGTCTAATGTATCTTCTACTGGTGGTCCTGTCAATTCGTTTTTTATATCCCCTACTGATGAAGAAGAAGTAAGATTAATTATTCAGTCATTACAAAATAGCAACTCCTCCGGATTAGATAGAATTAGCAACCGTTTGTTAAAGCAAATAAGTCCATACATTGTGATCCCGTTAACACACATATGTAACCTTAGTATCTCTACAGGCGAATTTCCGACCACATGGAAAACAGCCGTTGTATGCCCGATTCATAAGAGTGGTTTAAAAACTGATCCTGCGAATTATCGACCAATCTCACTGCTATCTTCATTATCAAAAGTCTTGGAAAAGATTGTGAACAGAAGGCTGACACACTTTTTAGAAGCTGAAAGCTTATTGAACCCTAACCAGTTTGGTTTCAGACCAGCCAGGTCTACAGAGGATGCTGTTGCGGGATTGACAAAATCAATAACTAATGCTCTAGATAATAATAAAGCCTGCATTGGTGTTTTTCTGGATCTGGCAAAAGCTTTTGATACGGTTTCAATAAAGATTCTTCTGAAAAAGCTAGAAAGAAATGGAATTCGAGGATGTGCTTTGAGATGGTTTTCTTCATACCTTGCACAAAAGCAGCAGTGTGTAAAAGTTGGTGCACTAATGAGTTCTCTTAAACATGTTCAATTTGGAGTCCCACAAGGAAGTTTACTAGGCCCTACTCTGTTTATTGTATAACTGAATGACCTCATAAAAGACTCACATATTTCTGAGTTATTCTGCTACGCTGATGATACTGCATTAATTTTTCAAGGAAAAGACTGGACAGAAACTTTCAATAAAGCAGAGCGCTATATGATCACTATTGATACTTGTTTAACCCTAGAAAGATAATCATATTTTGATGTGCGGGAAAGATAATCTTACGCCTCTGGAGCGCACGATATAGTGACCCCCCTAGTGGTCGTAAATGATTTGCTTATTATAATTATTTCTTTTAATCGTCACTTCCATACTTTATTGAAGAAATAAAAGGCTTTTTTTTTTCTTTTTTTTATTATTCTAGAAAAAATACTAAAAACTCTAAACCTCTTAGAAAATTAACAAAAAAATCAGACTTCTTTTTAAGTACGCTATAATTATTTTTAATCGTTTATAACAATCACAAAACTTTTGTTTTTTTTATAGGATCATAATTACTTATAAAAATAAAAGACTTTGGCACAATATTTACCACATTATATGCAGTAGATGCAGATATCTTTTTTGTGCTCTCCACAAACACACTTCTTGCACTCAGCGCAAGTCATTTTTGACATTCGCTTTTTTGTCGAGGTGCATATGTCACAATATCGCCTTTTCTTGGGCACTGGTTCATTTTGGACATCCTCAGGAACTTCTTCAGTAGAAATTGGCAATGCACTCTGTACAGCGGTCCGGGCTGAACGTTTCAGGGTCGGTTTGCCCAATCGACTTCTCATCCAGGGTTCTGTGAGTTGACTACTCAACATTTTCATATATTGCCTACGGTTCAAGGGCTTCTCGTTCTTGACTGACTTATTATTATTATAAAAATATAAGTAAAAACAACATAATGTTACAAAATAAACAATTAATCGTACATCACATAAAGTGTTAAAAGTTACACAAAAGATAATCTTGCGCTTCGCGAGCGCATCGGCCTCTAAAAACAGCGAAACTAAAGTACTTACCGACTCCGCACTTCCGTCCCGCTGTACAACTCGGTGGCGTATGAGATTACAAGAAAGAATAGGTTCGGGCGCGCGACCGTTCAAAAGAGACGACGATATTTAGGTTTAGCGTGCGCCTCAGAGGCGCAGATTATCTTTCTAGGGTTAAAAGAAAATTTACTTACACTTAATGTCGAAAAAACAAAATATGTCACTTTCTTTAAAACTAAAAGTTCAGCTCCTAAAAATAATTACATGCTTAAATTACACAATACTCTGGATTGCCTCGGCTCTTGTAATGGCTGTGTCTGTCCAAAAATCAACGTAGCTGCCAACATAAAATACTTAGGTGTTGTGCTAGATCAGCGGTTGTCTTATAGAGATCATATACACACTCTAGCAAATCGTGTCAGAAAGCTTATACCCATTATGAAAAGTTTAAGACCCTGTGTGGAACTTTGTCTGATAAAGATGATATTCAATAAATTAAAAAATTTCAATGAAAAGCCATTTTACAAGATTTGTCATACGAGGATACAGAACATATTTTACAAATTATGAAATGAGTTTATTATTATGCAGTTGCTATATATACATATATATATATATATATATATATATATATATATACACACTTATATTATTAGTATTATTTAATTATCAATTATTTATTTATTTTAATACTTTTATTTAGGATTACACCATTCAATTCATTATATTATTATTACTCCGTTGCGGTTTACACTTTAATTATTTAAAGCCATTCCCTGTGTTTAACTAATTACTAATTAAATAATAATGGCTGTCTTATAACATAGCTGGCTCTAATAAACATATAATATATATATGTTGCAGGGATATGATAAAAATGGGGATTTGGTCAATTCCCTAAGGGAGTTGATCAAATCACGGAGGATGTTAAAATAACAACACGTTTTTACCTTTTCCCTAAACAAATCTAGTGAATTGAACAAATCCCTAAATTGGTTCAGTGGAATGACAAAAATAAGATATACCTTCATAGAGGGGGTGCAGGGGGGCAGAGCCCCCCTGCTTGGGGGGGTCGGGGGGCGAAAGCCCCCTGCAGACAATGAAAAATTAGGTCACATTTAGTTAGGTTAGGTTAGATTATGTATAAAACGAGCGAGCGTAGCGCAGCGGAGCGAGCACCTAAATGCCTGAATTGAACAAATCCCTAAAATAAGCAGTATACCCCGCCCCCCGTCCTCTATATGTAGCAAGCTGCAAGCAAGCAAGTATGGCATATAAGCATGCATCAGGCATTTAGGTGCTCGCTCCGCTGCGCTACGCTCGCTCGTTTTATACATAATCTAACCTAACCTAACCTAACTAAGTGTGACCTAATTTTTCTTTGTCTGCAGGGGGCTTTCGCCCCCCGACCCTCCCAAGCAGGGGGGCTCTGCCCCCTGCACCCCCCCTATGTAGGTATATCTTACCAAATTAATCTTTAAAATACCATTGTAATATTATTTTTGTCATTCCACTGAACCAATTTAGGGATTTGTTCAATTCACTAGATTTGTTTAGGGAAAAGATAAAATCGTGTTGTTATTTTAACATCCTCCGTGATTTGATCAACTCCCTTAGGGAATTGACCAAATCCCCATTTTTATCATATCGCTGCGACATATATATATATATATATATATATATATGTAATAATTAATAGTAAAATGCTGTTAAAGGTTTTTTGGGAGATAATGATTTCCAGCACGGTGTCGATATTTTGCGGATAAGGAACCGTGATAAAATAATTGAGCGCAAGGTTCACGATGGGGACTTGAGAGGCGCGGTTCGTCTTTTGCTATCGGATTCTTCCATTGCGCCAGCGAATGAGGCCACGTTGAATGTTTTGCGAAGTAAGCATCCCCTACCTCGTTGCGGAACCTCCTCTCTTAGAGAGCCGAATTCCTCTGTAAGTGTGCCTGTCGTCTCATCAGCCCAGGTGGGAAAAGCAATCGCGTCTTTTCATAATGGCACGGCTGCAGGGCTGGACGGTTTGCGTCCCGAACATTTAAAGGAGCTGACGTCAGTATCGGCGGGGGATAACGGTGGTCGTTTGTTGGATTTTTTGACACGTCTTTGCAATTTCATGTTGAGAGGGGTGGTTAACCGTGAAGTTTGTCCAATCCTATATGGTGCTTCACTTTGCGCTTTGGAGAAAAAGGACGGTGGCATTAGACCAATCGCAGTTGGGAGCATTCTTCGTCGTTTGGTAGCGAAGATTGGTTGTTTAATTACTAAAAGAAGAAGAAATAGAAGAAGAAATACATTTATTCGCCGTAAATATGGCACAACAGATATGCAACACAAAAATAATAATAACCAAACCAAAAAAAAACAAAAGTTAAACAAAATATTTACAACTACAAAAAAAAACAGAGAAAATATAAAAAACAATAAAAATAATACCTTAAATGTTTGCAAAGAAACACAAAATCAAAAAGAGGAAATTATTAGCAAATTAAAATGATAAACAAAAAAAAAAAACATTGTGCCATTGAACAGCGAAATGGCGCTGACTCAGCAAAAACTGTGAGGAGTTACCTCACAGCACTGATTTTCAGTCAGCGCTCTCCAGTGACAGCACGAGAGTCATACAAGCGGAATACAATATATAATACATTACTTATGTTAAAACAAATAGTCGATATAAATATATAGCTCATATCATAAGTCATATAAAGAAAATCAATAAAAATAACAAAAAAAAAACATACATTGTAACGAATACATCAGAATAACATATCTATTGTTTAGTATTTTCTAAAAATATAAATAATAAAAATAACTTTTCCCTATACCTAAAGATACGCAACTACGAGATACAAATAGTATATACTTATAAAAAAAAAAAAAATGAGAACAGGATTGGACAGGATAGGATAGGTTTCATGAAAGTAAAACATTTGATTGCTCTATGGAGCCTTGCTGGACGGGTTTTGCTGGGCTAGTAGGAATTCTAGGGGCATATCCAGTTATTTGCAACCACACCAGCTTGGTTTCGGCACCCCTTTAGGGTGTGAGGCGGCCATTCATGCTACCCGGGCATTTGCGGTTTCTGGTGTGGGTCATGGTCACGTCATTGTAAAATTGGATGTGCAGAATGCTTTTAATTGCGTGGACCGTGAAACAATTTTGAACGAGGTTGAAGAGCGGATTCCAGAGTTATATCCGTTTTTACACCAATGTTATTCGTCTCCGAGTAGGCTGTCTTATGACGATGCGGTGATTCTGTTTCAGTCAGGAGTGCAGCAGGGTGATCCATTGGGACCTTTAATTTTCAGTCTGGCTGTACATAAGGTTGTTACTGGGGTTCAATGTGGTCTCAATGTTTGGTACCTAGATGACGGTACCATTGGTGGGCCTCCGGACGTAGTTTTAGAAAACATATCACGAATCGCAGCTGCTTTTGCGGAGATTGGCTTATCCATTAATAGTGATAAGTGTGAGTTATTTCCCTGTGATGACTCTTTTGTCTCTTTACAGGAATTTCGCAATCAAATCCCGGGTATTAAGTTGGTAGATAAAGCGACATTTACTTTGTTAGGAGCGCCAATTTTTGCGGAGGCCATCCCCGCTGCGATAAAACAAAAAAAGAAAAACCTTTCGGCGCACGTTGCGTTGTCCCTTATCCGAAGTTGCCTGGCCATTCCAAAGTCAGTTTATTTTTTAAGGACTTCTCCGGTTTGGAGGTATGAGGCTGAGGTGGCTGAGTTTGATGCGGTGCTGAGAGAGATCTTAAAGAAACCCTTAATGTATCACTGACGGGAGATCAGTGGATTCAGGCGGTGCTGCCGGTTCGTTATGGCGGTTTAGGCGTGCGTTGTATGCGGGACCTAGGTTTGCCTTCGTTTCTGTCTTCTGTGCATGGGGTAGCGGGCTTAGTCACTAACATTTTAGGTACTAATGGTGACAATTTGGCGGCTTTGGCGGAGTGGTTGGCTCGTAGCCCGTGTACCGATAAGCCGGAGCACCCCGAGGTTCAGAGGTATTGGGATGACGAGTTGGCAAAGAGGGTCTTGGACAGTTTGAAGCAGAATTGTGAGGGAGTAGATCTTGCAAGATTAAAAGCAGTATCAAGACCAGAGTCCGGTGCGTGGCTTCATGCGCTGCCGTCACCGCAGCTGGGAACATTTTTGGACAACGATAGTCTTAGGATAGCTGTAGCGCTCAGGCTTGGCTGTAAAGTGTGTGAGAGGCATCGTTGTTTTTGTGGCGCGGTGGTAGAGGTAAATGGCCATCATGGTTTGAACTGTTTAAGGTGTGTTGGTCGCTTTCCGCGCCATCATGCCTTGAACGACATTATTCGGAGGGCGCTGGTATCTGCCAATATTCCGTGTGTGGTGGAGCCACCGGGTTTGAGCCGGACGGATGGTAAGCGGCCGGATGGGCTCACTTTGGTCCCGTGGGAGAGAGGAAGATGCTTAATCTGGGATGCAACGTGTGTCAGCACTTATGCTCCATCCCATCTGCCCTCGACCATCAGACAAGCAGGTGCTGCTGCAGAGTCGGCTTCAAGGCTTAAGCACGCGAAGTACGAGCCCCTTAAATCTAATTACTTGTTCGTGCCAGTGGCGTTTGAGACATCTGGTGTGTGGGGTTCCGAGGCCATTACATTCATAAGGGACATTGGCAGGAGGCTCCACGAAAATGGCCATGATGCTCGTGCTGGTGCTTTCCTGAGTCAAAGACTCTCGGTGGCAATCCAGCGGGGCAATGCGGCGGGCATCATGGGTGCTTTTGCGCTTGAGTCTGTTAGTAGATAACTTATTTATTAAAGTTTATTGTTTTAGATATTTAGTTACCATTTAACGGTTAATAGTAGTTAGTTATTTTTAATATAATAATGTGTTTTTTTTATTACATTAATAGTATTAATCAAATAAAATACTTAACCCTTACTGTTAATCATTTACATATTACTTTTAGTTTACATTATCTTGATGCTTTTAATATGTCAAGTTTTATCATATATACAACAATTACTGTTTACATTTAAATTATTCAACAAATATAAATTGTATATGAAAATAATTAATTAATTACATTCCGCTTATGCTTATAAATTGAACCATACACCAATGATGTCAAACGGGTCTCCGCGACACAGGTTCGCCTAGTGCGGTGCCCGAAATGAAGATTATTCTTAGACAAATAATTTTGAAATACCCGCGAATATTTTAATCATTAATGTTGTTTATAGATAATGGAATTATGACAAATGTTACATAAAGGTCATAATTCTCAATACATTGTATCTATTTTATTGATAAGCATGATTTATTGTGTTAAGTTGTCTCAATGTGTAAATATTATCGAACAAATAATTTTGAATTTTGAATTTTTTTTTTTTAATATGTGGTTAATTCATCATGGGTATTAACGGTGATGGAAAACATCGTGAGGCAACCCACATGGCTGAGTTGTTCTTGGTCATGTGACAGTGTATTCGTTCATAATGGGCGATAGGCCTGCCCCCTATCATGTGAGTACTGTCCAAGTAAAACGTGAGTACTCTTAACACTAAGGGGACAACGTCACGTGATGTTGATAATTAGTAGTATCTCTGCCAACCCCTTCGGGAATATAAGGCGTGAATGTTTGAATTTGAGCTCATTGGAATCGGGATTTGAACTCTCGCCTGTCTGTATTGATGGGTGGGTGTTCTATCAATTGGAGTATCACTCAGGACACCCAGTGATATAAATATTACGTTATATTCAGTAAGTAAGCCGTATGGTGTCGGCTTAGAATTTCTTCTTCCCTTTTCTTCCTGTGGGTGTTCGTAAGAGGCGACCATTGAGGGTATTGGGTTTCTTATGTGATTTTTGGGCGATGCTGTTGGAGAGTTGTTTAGCCGTGTAGTGTCGGCTTAGAATAACACTACCCCATTTCTACCCGTGGGTGATCGTAAAAGGCGACTAAGGGTATAGGGGCTTTTTAAGTGATTTTTGGGCGATGTGGTTGGAGACCAGTCACCAAAAACATTTATTGGTATGGTATGGATGGTAATCATCTTCTCCCCAATCAACTTCTAAAAGTGGCTGAGGAATTTCTCATTCCAAAGCTCTGGCTACCCGTAAAGGGATTTATAGCCGTGAGTATATGTATGTTTGTATGCTGATGGAGACTCACCTTTATTTTACCATCTTTTCGGCACTGAACTTCCAAAGGTGACTGAGTATTTTTTTATTTGTTTGTGAGTACATTGTCTAAGTAAAAGATATGGGTGCAACAATGTCACGTAGTGTTTAGAAGTTTTATACCTCTGCCACCCCTTCAGAGATATACTTTGTGAATATTTAAGAATTTGAGTTAGAAAAATAGAACTTAATAAATATTTAGTAATATTTAAAATAGATTAACGTAGATAATAGTTTGACGAATAATTTTAGTTATTAAGCAAATCAGTTTAATTAATTGGACATCTACCGAACATGTTTTTAATCAAGCAAATCTTTCCATTCATGGGTTGTCTGGAAGAGATCGCTCTTAGTGATAAGACCGCCAGTTGTACTTTGGCTTTTGTACCGATATATATTTTTTGTAATTGTTGTTTTTTTTGTGATGTACAATAAAGAGTTTTTTTTATTATTATTATTAAAAATAACAGTCGTCAGGACCCAAATAAAACAAGTCGCAGTTAAAAATTCAAGTTTTATTTAACATAATGCATCACATAATTAAGTGAATACCCTACCTATAAATAAATAAGACACAAACTAGTAATTTTCACAATCATATGATTTTGGGTTCGTGATCTGAATTTCAAACCTATTTTCTATTGTCTATTTGAACATCAATGGTATGTAAAGATATAATTAAGTATTGCCAGAAATTAATTAAAATAACTTAATTTCAACACTATGTGATTTATTTCAGAGCATTTTAGTAACAAGCCAAAAATAAAGACTGTCTTTCTAAAAATAAATTTAATAAAATATTCTAAACCATATATACAAAAAGGAATGAAAATTTAAATTATTAGTACTTATCTTTTGTACCAACACAAATTCCAAGCTTATTTTACAATGCCAGTCATTTAAATGCTATTAAGTATCTTAAATACAATTCTTAACTAATTAGTAAAACAAAAATGTCACCGAATTCGAGTTACATACGTTAGCATACGTACTCATGAGTAGCATGAGACAAGTGAGAGCGTGTATGTCATGAGATAAGTGAGATACTGACAGATTGCACATACAAAATCTCTCAGTATCTCACATGAGATACTCGCTCTCACACGCCTAATGCTACAGGAGCATAAGTAATATTAAAACTTGACTAAAATTCGAAAAGAAAAAAAAATTATTCGATATGCATTAACTAAGATTGAATAATGTATTTAATCCAACCTAAAACTAAGCGCTTAAAATGATATTTGTAATATATACGTAACATACTTTTAAAATAAATTACATAGCACTGCTCTTTCAATTTCTTTAAACACATTCAATTCGAAAAACTGATTTTTAAATGTAGTTGATCAATTCGAAGAGAAAAGCAATGACTGTTTAATTGATATACTGAATCAAAGTTCAGATTAATTCAGCCAGCATATTTTTATAATATAAATAGAAGCCAAGTGTGATTATTGTCTTTTGGCCTTTTGTCCCAAAAACTATCCAATCACTAAGCTTTAGTCAAACTTGCTGAAAATATACATATATAAGTATATTTTAACACACAATTAGCACAGAAGATAAATATATTAAATGGAAATCTGTACTACGTACAAAGATAATGTTATATATAGTTTCGACTATTATACACTCATAAGATTACATATTTTTCTAAATACAATCATTTTATTGCAAATGCATAAGCGAATAAATAAAGAATAAATAAAGGAAAGAAAAATTTCGACACAGGCGGGAATCGAACCCGCGACCTCGGGTATACGCCCCGACGCTCTGCCAATTGAGCCACCGTGTCAATGGCTGCCAGCGCGAAATTTTTCTTTCCTTTATTTATTCTTTATTTATTAGTAATAATCCCCACATGAGGTTTTCATGAACAAAAACATTTAAATTATGCATAAGCGAAGTTTAGTGAATAGTGAAAAGTGATTTATTTTGCTGCGTAGTGTCGGCTTAGAATAGCAATACCCCATTTCTTCCTATGGGTGTTTGTAAGAGGCGGCTAACGGTATTGGGACTTTGGAGGACCATCACCAACAAACTACAGTCTTTTCGCCACTCTGAGGCTGAGGAACAAGCCAAAGCTCTGGCTACTCTTTTTAGGGATTTATAGCCGTGAGTATATATATGTATGCATTCTATCAGTAACTTATAAATTTTTAACATGAATATTTCGAGTTTGGGTTAAAATAATGGTCTGTAAATCTATTGTTTTGTAGAAGGACAAAAAGGAACTGAAATCATAATAAAACATTGAAAATAGCACTCTTGCTTTCAATATAATCTTGAGATGTAAAATTACGTGTAAAATACATAGTTTGAGGATAAAACCTTATCCACGTTGTAAAGCATTTTATGTCCCATAACTTGTTTGTAATACGGATCATTTTTTTTCTTTAATTTTCAATACAACTAATTAATAAATATTTCTTTTGATTCTATTGTACCATTATAAAATTAATTTATGGCTTTAAACTAAACTTAATTTACCCAAAGATTGAACCGAAATTTGATAGTTAATAAATACCAATATAATTATTTTATCCCTTTGTGTAAAACTGACTAAATATATGCATATTAGTAAGCTTAAAGTAATTTAGTTCATAAAGTATGGATAGGATTCACCATGAGATACAAAAAAGTTTTGTCAATCAAAACACCTTCCGAATCCGAAGTAAACTTAGTATAAGTTACAATTTGACGTTCAAAAATAAAGTTTAATCTTTTAGCTTTGAAAGAAATGATTATTTTATTTTATTAACTAATCTTAAATTAATTGTAAATCAAGTTTGTTAAGCGTGATTTGACTTCCTTAAAGTTAAAAATATTATTCCGCACATATATATATTAAGGCATTATGGTTTAAACATAAATTTTGAAATTTAATGTAGTGCCGGCTCAGAATGTCGCTACCCCTTTCTACCCACGGCTGTCGTAAGAGGGGACTAAGGGTGTTGGGGCTTTTTATTGGATTTTTGGGCGATGCGGTTGGAGACCCACCACCGAAAACCTTTATTCTTACCATATTTTCCCCACTCAACTTCCAAAAGTGGCTGAGGAATTTATAATTCCTTAGCTCTGGTTACCCCTTCTAGGGAAATATAGCCGTGAGTATATGTATGTTTGAAATTTAAGCATCATATCAAGTCTCCGCCTACCACTTAGAACTAATGGCATCAGTATAAGTACACTCACATTTGCTATAAATCTATCTATATATATAGAGCAAAGCGACATGTATAGAGTTATATAAATAAGTTTCAAATTGCCAATGAAACAAAAATTCTGCTAGTGAAAGTCATGGCCAAATCGGTCCAGCCGTTTTAGGGATTAGCCCCAACATAGAAAACAAAATTGGATAACATGTTATTTTAGTCTATCTTTACATGTGTATTGAGTTAAAAGTGGTTATTTCAATATTGCAAATTAAAAGTTCTCTGGACATTTAAACATTGTGTTAAAAATAGTGGAATTTCTGTAAATGATTTCTAATTGAGTGCACTTTTAAAGAGGATTTTGCTCTTTTACCGTTTTAATGTTCGATGTAAAACTTCTACAGATTTTACATACATACATATTCTCACAGCTAAGGAATTAGAAATTCCTCAGCCACTTTTGGAAGTTGAGTGGGGAAAAGATGGTAAAATAAAGGTTTTTGGTGATGGGTCTCCAACCGCATCGCCCAAAAATCCAATAAAAACCCCAATACCCTTAGTCGCCTCTTACGACACCCGTGGGTAGAAAGGGGTAGCGACATTCTAAGCCGGCACTACACGGATTTTCTTCCATGAGACACATGTAGTTCTGACAGAAAATCTATTTTAAATGTTGGATTGAATCAGGCGTTACTTTGCGGAAATCCATAGCAATACTAATACTAATAAATTTCTTCGCTTAATTCCGCTAAATAATACCTGCAGTCTTCATGCAACATGCACTGTGCACCGCCCGCCCTCCCACTTACAAGAAATCGAAAAGCAGACAATGCACCACACACACACCCGCAAGCGAAAACCACAGGCAACCACAAACATTTTTAAATGCAAAATGCTATCAAACTTTACTGATGCTGAACCTTGTATAGTAAGTATTATTTTTCTTATGTTTCACCATATAAGTAACTTTTAATTTGTTATTTCTTGTTTGTGTTGATAATAAATAAGTTATTTCTTTGTTTTTCTGTTGTTGTCATTTTTTTATTACAATGCTCTGCCCCCTGATTATGTATCTTTAGCGACCGTCGATTGTGTCGCAAATTGCACGATTATCGCTGTCAATGTCAAAAAATTGTATGCAATTTGACAGTTTTGACAGCGACAATATTGAAACTTGCGACATAATCGTGTTTGCAAAAGATACGTAATCAGGGTGCGGGTTATTCGTTTTTATGATCGCACAAGTGTCATTTTATCGTAACTCTATCGGTTAGAATGAGATGACAGTATACGATACTATGTAAGTGCGAAAGAGATAGCTGTTTTATACCACGCGATATCTAGTTAAAAGGTCGCTCGTGCTAGCTATACAGACATTATTATAACTAGTTTTTTATTTGTTATAAGTGACTCATATAAATATGTTGATACTGACGACATTATACAAAATTAAGTAGAAACAGATTAGTTTTAGTTTTAGTTGTTACATACAAAGAGTTCTTGTACTATTGTTATGTACGTGTTATATACTATGTATTTCTTAAATATGGACAGTAGCCAATACATTTTTGGATACAACATCATCTTTTCCAAACTGTTCACGAATATCACTAGCCATTTATTAAACACTAAATCATCCCAAAATCTTTACACATATTTCATACTATAGTCTACATAAATTGTCACGTTGTACACAGTACATATATGAT
Source organism: Bedellia somnulentella (assembly GCA_963576735.1). Classification (NCBI taxonomy): domain Eukaryota; kingdom Metazoa; phylum Arthropoda; class Insecta; order Lepidoptera; family Bedelliidae; genus Bedellia; species Bedellia somnulentella. The sequence continues at coordinate 8,214,414 of OY755193.1, forward strand.
TATGACACTTTAGCCTTAATATTACCATCAGATTCACTTTCCTCTTTTTCACCTTTTAGGGTACCATTGGCAACTTTTCCGTTGGCAACTGGTTGAGAAATTACTGTTGTTTTAGTTTTGGGTATTTCGTAAATCCTCTCGGTTAATGCTAGAAGAATATTGCCTGGTACTCTTTGATGCTCCTCTATTAGTCTTTCTATGGCTGTGGCGACCTGAAAATATTATTTATTAAGTTAAGTGGTTTATGATATTTGTGACTGTGTTTAGAGAGGATGGATGGATGGAAATTGGTAAAAGATATTTATAGAGGTAATGTGGATGGTAATCTTAGTATAGGACAACCTCGGAGGACACATTTGGACCAATTGGCGAGTATGCTCAAAAATGCGTCCGAAGTATGAAGAATAAAAGAGTAAGTATGAGAAGATTGATGGATGTAAACGAATCTAGAGAGGTTTGCCAGGATCAAGTCTCTGCCTACCCCAATGGGAACTAATGGTGTGAGTATATGTATGTATGTGTTTAGTTCAATGTGGTTATCTCAGGTGCTAAACGAGGGGCCCTTACAAGTCAATCTGCCAAGTTAACCTACCAAGTCAACCTTACCTTCAAATGCAAACTGTCAAGAGTGTACCCCTCCTCATACGGAATAGTACTTACAACTACCGACCAAGTCAACCTTACAAGTCCCCCTTAAAATGTTTGAATGCGTAATATTATTTTTGTTATTTTTATTAAGTCTCACTTAAAAACCTTTTGTAACTTGTAGAGTTTGTTTTGTTCTATAAATACGTAAATATTTAAACATACATCTAGCTAGAATCAAACTACACTAATTTCAATTGTTTGTATATATTTAGGGAACTATAGGTTAATGTTACTTCCTTGCGAACTTTATACATATTTGTTGAAATGACTGTTTGCTTCCACAAAAAATGTGAACCTTACCTTCAACTGCAAACTGTCAGGAGTGTACCCCTCCTCATACGGAATAGGCGGTCCTGAATACACTTACTGCTATCTACCAAGTCAACATACTCACGCCGTTAGTTCCCATTGGGGTAGGCAGAGACTATCGATCGCCACTTTGTACGATCCTGACGAACCTCTCTAGCTACGTTTACATCTGTGGCGACCGCTAGACGGCGAACTCACTCGCATACTAGCAGCGTTATAAAAAATCGTAGATCGCGGTATCGAAATGTTTCTCTAGCTAAGCATAAATACAAATTTAAAGTTGGTACACAGCAGGGTGTACTGGCCAGTATATCTTTGCTGTTCCCACACATCCATCAATCTTCTCATACATGCTGTTTTTTCAACTTCGGACACCTGCCTTTTTGAGCACACTCGCTATTTGGTCCAAATGTGTCCTCCGAGGTTGTCCTCTACTAACATTACCATCCACACTATAAATCTATTTTACCAATTCACTATCATCCACCCTCTCTATGTGCCCAAACCATCTTAATATTCCTTTTTCTATCTTTTTACAAGTCTTACCTTCAACTGCAAACTGTCAGGAGTGTACCCTTCCTCATAGGGTATAGGGGGTCCAAGATGCGTTATAAGTTTGACAGGAAATCCCCCATACACCGGGGTCAGGGGTATTCTTGTAGCCGCGTATACTCTCAGACATAGGGAACGGAGCCAGCCTACGGTACGGAATGCTTCACGGACGTTTTGGGTGAACATTGGTACTATGGGCTGGAATGAAATAGAAATAAAAATTATTACATACATATTTATATGGGGTAGAAAGAGATTTCAATAAGAATTTTCTTAGCCACATTTGCAAGTTAAAAGGGGACAAGATTGTAGAAATTAATTATCGTTGGTTGGTCTCCAACAGCATCGCCCAAAAATCACTTTAAAAGCCCCATACCCTTAGTCGCCTCTTACGACAACCGTGGTTAGAAAGGGGTAGTGACATTTTAAGCTGGCACTGCACGTTGCCGGCTAAGAATGCCGGTATACATATAAATAATAAATTAATTTGCTGTGTAGTGTCGGCTTAGAATAGCACTACCCCATTTCTTCCGGTGGGTGTACGTAAGAGGCGACTAACGGTTTTGGGGCTTATGACGGATTTTTGGTCGATGTGGTTGGAGACCCATCACCAACAACCTTTATTCTACCATCTTTTCCCCACTCAACTTCCAAAAGTGGCTGAGGAATTTCTAATTTATCAGCTCTGGCTACCCCTTTTAGGGATTTATAGCCGTGAGTATATGTATGTATGTAATATCATCCTAATATATAAAATAGAATAAATAAAAAATAATGTAAATGGTATTCTTGTAGCCGCGTATACTCTCAGACAGAGTGAACCCTTTTTTCGGATCTATGGGCGTTAGGATATTTATGTATGGTTATTCATTTTGACAGCTGGTACCTACACTAGAACACCCTGCTCCGCACGACATTTGTCTTTTCCATGATTTTATAAATTATGAAAACATACAACAGTTACTATTTAGTAACATTGGTACTATGGAATGGTACTTTAGTGAATGAGTGAATGGAATGATATAATTAGGATCGAATGTTTTTTTACATACATATACATACACTAGCTTTTTGCCCGCGACTACGTCCGCGTGGACTACATTTTTTGTATCCGGTTTACGTCCAATATACCAAAACACAATCTTAACTTCTGTTGAATGTGAAAGAGAAGGAATAGTGCTTCCTATTATTCTAAGCTAACACAAAAGCAAAAAAAAAATCGCAAAAAGATTGCGATACCCGGGATTTGAACCTGGGACTTCCGTTCGATTAGTATTAACCGAACGGTATACAGCTACGCCACGAAGACGTTAGCGTTGACTTCAAAATTTTGATAAGCTATATATCTAGTAGTCTTACTATTGACAAACAATTAAATTTATTTTGATGAAAATGGATGAAACCCTTATTTTTTCCAAAAAGACTATTAATGAAGAGTCTGATAAAGTCGTTCGATGAAAAATTTATCCTATAAATATGAGGAGCCATATAAAAGTAATGTTTTTTTCATGATCCTGTAGGAACCCTTGCGAAATCCGGGATAAATGATATCCTATATGTTGGCCAGATGTATAAGCTACATTCATACCAAATTTGATCAAGATCCGTATGGTAAAATTAACGTGATGACCGGACATACAGACAGACAGACATTTTTTTCAATGTTTGCTGTTCCCGCAGATTTATAGCCGTAAGAATAAGTAAGTAAGTATGTATGTAGAATAAAAACTCACAACTTTAGCATCAATAGCAGCCTTAGCGAAGCCGACCCGGCTCTTCCACTTAAGCTTATAGTAGTGATCGCCAAACTGTGCCTCGTAAACTCCACCCGGCGATATCGCCAAGGAGTTGCCTCCTCGTAACACATTGGCACACGTTTGTACTGTGCCTGGGATCACATTAAGGTTTTCTAGCATTGTTTTCCAGCCTGGGGGTAGAGAAGGAAATAATAGTAGATTGATTAGACTTTGTTTTGTATTAAAACTTAATACATACATACATACATATACTCACGGTTATAATTCCCTAGAAGGGGTAGCCAGAGCCAAGGAATTATAAATTCCTCAGCCATTTTTGGAAGTTGAGTGGGGAAAAGGCGGTAAAATAAAGGTTTTTGGTGATGGGTCTCCAACCGCATCGCCCAAAAATCCAATAAAAAGCCACAATACCCTTAGTCGCCTCTTACGACACCCGTGGGTAGAAAGGGGTAGCGACATTCTAAGCCGGCACTACACGGCAAAAACTTAATACAATCAATTATTATCCTATTAATATTATGAATGTGAAAGTGTCAATGTTTGTGTGTTTGAGGTGAAAAGGCCCCTCAAGTTCATAATGTATATGAATGAAAATTTGGCAGAATGCTACATAAGGACCTAAATTAACAAATAGGATACTTTAAATCTCGGAAAATTTTGACAAATAAAATTATCACGGCTGATTGAACTAAGAGTACCGGAAAAACGCCTAAAGTTATAAGCAAATATAAGTACGAAGTCTGTCGGGTCAGCTAATTATGAATAATAAATCTTTATTTCAGACAAATACAGTCCATAAAGAAAAGAAACTAGAGTTAGTAATAATAGTAGAATGAGTCTGAAATACAAGAGGCCTAGGACGAGCGTTATTTATCTCTATCGGTTTTTAGGAAAAAAAGAGTACGATACTAAGTAAGTGCGAAAGAAATGGCTGTATTATACCACGCGATATCTAGATAAAAGGTCGCTCGTGCTACTCATACAAGTGTGTAATGTGGGTAGTACATTAGCACGAGTTAACGACTCATGCTAAGCTACAGGTATAATTCCATAGACGAAAACAAAGTGTAGTGTCGGCTTAGAATAGCAAAACTCCATTTCTATCCGTGGGTCGCATCTAAGAGGCGTGAGAGGCGACTAAGGGTATTGGTGCTTTTTAAGTGTTTTTTGGGCGATGCGGTTGGAGACCCATCACCAGAAACATTTACTTTACAGTCTTCTCCCCAATCATAAGAAGTTCCTCACCCAAAACTGGTTGAGGAACTTCTTATGCCGAAGCTCTGGCTACCCCTTCTAGGGATTTATAGCCGTGAGTATATGTATGTATGCATTTCTTCCCGTGGGTGATCGTACGTTATTTTTGGGCGATGCAATTGGAGACCAAACTCCAAAAACATTTATATTACAATCTTTTCCTCGCTTCACTTCAAAAAGTGGCTGAAGAATTTTTTGATTCTGAAGCGCTGGCTACCCCTTTTAGGGATTTATAGCCGTGAGTACAGTATTAATGTTTTGCAACTGTTTATTTATCCTTGCAAACATTTCAAATATAGTTTTGGAAGTATAAATAGTTCGTCTTGTGTTTCGGTCGAACACGTGACAACACTCCGGTGGTCCGCTGTCAACACAGTACCAAAGGTGGGAGGGAGCACACATACACATACACACATATATTCACGGCCATAAATCCCAAAAATGGGTAGCCAGCGCTTCAGAGCTAGAAACTCCTCAGCCACATTTGGAAGTTGATAGGGTACAATATGTTAGAAATAAAGTACCTATCGCTAGTGATGGGTCTCCAGCCGCATCTCCCAAGAACCACTTACAAAAGCTCCATAACCTAACTCACCTCGTACGACACCCGTGGGTAGAAAGGGGTAGTGACATTCTAAGCTAGCATATTTACCTGGTATCTTAAACATGAAACGGTCTCCAACGGTGTGTATCATGATATTCCTATACAAGAACATCCTTGCGATGAAGTAGTACATGTCTATGGGCAGAGCTCCGTGGTAGTATATCACGAGGCAGGATCCTGTGGGCATGTTCTCTAGGCCGCGGATTTCGTAGCCTGAAAATTATATATGTGATTTATTTATTTAATATTCAAGGATCATCAACAGCAACACGTATGGTAAAGTAAGTCAAAAACTAAGTAAGGTTTAAGATGTTGTGGGATTAAAATGATTTCTAACAGTCTCACTGAAAGTGAGTTATCATATGACATAATAGACTAATAATCATATGCTTCCTATGAGCTTAGTCTCAGCTAAACTCACTTAAAAACTCAAACTTTTACGTCGTATATCCCTAAAGGATTTACGACGCTGCTAGATGCGATTGAGTCTACCGTATAGAGGTCGCTATAACATACATACATATACTCACAGCCATAAATCCCAAAAAGGGGTAACCAGAGCTTCAGAGCTTCAAACTCCCCAGCCACATTTGGACGCTAATACGGGAGAAAATGGTAGCAATAAAGTATCATTCGTTCGTCTTCAACCGCATCACCCAAAAAGCCCCATACCCTTCGTCGCCTCTTACGACACCTCGTAGAAAGGGGTAGTGACATTCCAAGCCGGCACTACACGGCCATACATACAAGTATGCGTACTGACCATGCCACAGCCAGCCGTGTGCGTCCCACAGCGCACACACGGAGAGTCGCGCCGCGTGTCGCCAGTCGTGTTGCACGCCGTCTACTACGCGCATTCTGAAATACATAATATTGCTTGAAAGAAAAGTATAACATACAGGTCAATTTAGATAAATTGGTGAAAGAGATCTATAGAGCTAATGTGGAAGGTAATGTTAGTAGAGGACGACCTTGGAGAAAACATTTGGACTAAATAAAGAGTGTGCTCAAAAAGGCAGGAGTCTGAAGTATGAAGAATGAAAGAGCATGTATGTGAACGAATCTAGAGATTTTCCAGGATCGTACAAAGCGCCGATCGTTAGTCTCTGCCTACCCCAATGGGAACTATACATCAATTTAGCCTCAAAGCCAGTACAATAATGATTTGCGGTAATAGATACTTATTCAACAATATAATTAAAAAATAGAAGACATTGATTTTTAAACAAAATAAAACAAACGATATACGACAAACGTCCTTCCGTCCGTAAATGTGAACAATAACTACTTTTGATTCTTTTTACAAAGTTTTTAATCACATCTTCATCATCAGTCATCTTTTCAGGCTGCAATCGATACGTTTGGCTCTATCCTTAACACAGCCCTACAGAAAATAAACCCAGTTGTGAACATAAGAGGACCTCTCAGACTACTTGACTACTGCCAGAACCGATTCGGCAACCGTTTGCAATTTACAAAACTATTGTAACAGTTTTTATTTATTGCCAAATATATTAATTTTCTTTATTTTTTTCTTAATGCAGAATTACCAAATAAAATTATTTAAATTCAGCGCTTATCACCCATGCTAAGCTAAGGCGGATCACTAGTGTATTTATAAAACGGTAGAGATGGAAGATGACGCTTCTGATGTATATGAGCAGGATGATGACCGCCGGCAGCAGGAAGGTCACGATCACCGGCGCCAGCCACATTTGGAAGTTGATAGGTGGCAAGATGGTAGAAATAAAGTATCGTTGGTGATGGGTCTCCAACCGCATCGCCCAAAAACCACTTAAAAAGCCCCATACCCTTAGTCGCCTCTTACGACACCCGGGGATGGAAAGGGGTAGAGACATGCTAAGTCGGCACTACACTACTAATATATACTATTAAAATATAAACAAATACATGTTATAGTAGCAAGTGTACAATTTGTACCTATGCTTAACTCGAAAAACATTTACATACCGCGATGTAGAAGTAAGAGTGAGACGCTGCTATGTGCGAGTGAATCCGCAGTAGTGTGCGATCTACAGTACTCCCACATCAGCTTACCTATAGAGCCGGTAGAGATGGAAGATGACGCTGCTGATGTATATGAGCAGGATGATGACCGCCGGCAGCAGGAAGGTCACGATCACCGGCGTCAGGAACCACGTCAGCCAAAGACTGTACTCGGCGTCTACGTATTCCACTGAAATTGGAGAAAATCATTATTTATAAAAAGGTGTTGGTTACACTATTTATAACTCGTGAACAGATAAACCGATCTGGCTGAAAATTGTTGGAGAGGTTGTTTAGAACCAGGAAAAGGACATAGGATATATATCATTACACTCAATATCGTAAGGGGTTAAGCACATTTGACACCATCCGATCGAAGCAAGCGTGGGACACTAGTAGTTAATAAATGCTAGCTGACCCTGCAAACGTTGTTTTGCCATATATATTTTTTCTAGCAAATTTCTAGTCTATAGAATAAATATAAAATTTTAGGGTGAACAAGCCCTATGTCTGAGGAATATACAAAACCTAGTTATAAACTAATTCTTAGACCTACCGAAAGTGTATGCAAAATTTCATCGAAATCGGTTCAGTCGCTTTGGAGGAGGTGACAAAGTTAAAAGAAAGATGGCCATATGACACGGATAAAGTTAGCCCCAAAGAAAGTGCAACGTAAAATCTTTTGGTATGGTGTCATTAAGGCGCCGTTGGTTCAGCGAAAAATATCATCTCAGGGGGTGCTGCTGCCCCCGCGGGCGCGGAGAAGCGCTTGTGCGCCGATCGGGCGGCCGTTTCCCCGACGCGACGTAGTGCGCGCGTTTATAAAACATACAGTAGGGTAAGCAATACAGTTTTTGTCAACTCGACAGTTTTAGCCACTTACAAATATTTTCTATGGAATGGGTTCGGACATTTGTTTATGACTATTTACATTTTCTTTCTAAAATATTTGGGAGTGGCTATAACAGTCAGGGTGACAAAAACTGCATCGCTTACCCAAGGTTATCAAATTCAAAAATAGTTTCTACCATGGCCGTTTACAGTATTAAAGTAATGATAGGATTGATTTGTCTACCCCTGTCAGTTTATACAAAATTATTACAGTGTTAATTTCATAATTTTTGCCGTGTCGTGTCGGCTTAGAATAACACTACCCCATTTCTACGCGTGATCGTAAGAGGCGACTTAGGGTATAGGGGATTTTTAAGTGATTTTTGGGCGATGTGGTTGGAGAACCGACAACGAAATCATTTATTATTACAATCTTTTCCCAAATCAACTTCCAAAAGTGGCTGAGGAATTTCTCATTCCAAAGCTCTGGCTGTCCCGTTAAGGAATTTACAGCCGTGAGTATATGTATGTGATTGTCAGTTTACATCAGTAACTATGTATTTAATATTATTAATTGAAATTAGAAGTTACTTTAACGATTTTACAATAATAATAACATAAAATATAAAAATGAGTGAAATCTATTAATTGAATGAATTCTTTTATATTTGCTAATGCTAACCGTACGCACAGTCAATCTCACGCCTACATTGACGCGCATCGTATACAGATAGGTCACTCGCACACTAACGGCGCCGCACGCGCGTAAAACGTTAAATCTGTAACTCAAGGCGCGCGCGACACAGGTCATACCCCTAAGGCAGCTCGCCGAGCTCTGATCGAGCGGCGGGCGGCGCTTGGGCACGAGTAGGACCGTGATTATCGATGTTTTTAAAATATTTGTTTCATTGAATTTATTAAAACACAACATAACATAAACGTTCACGCCGAATATCCCCGAAGGGGTTGGCAGAGGTACTAATACTTCTGAACATCACGTGACTTTGTCACCTGGTGTTCAGAGTACCCACGTTTTGCATGGACAGTGTACTCACGTGATATTGGGCAAGCCTATCGCCGTTTTATACGAATACACTGTCACATGACTAAGTACAACTCAGCCATGTGGGTTTCCTCACGATGTTTTCCCTCACCGTTAACAACCATGATAAATTAACCACACATATGTCTTTAGAAAAGACAAATTGGTGTAGGCCCGACCCAGGATTTGAACACTAGTCGTTTGCACGATAACTGAGTGTTCTACCCACTGGGCTATCACGGTTGCTATCTATGTATGTAAGTGTGTAATAAGAATATTTATAAACCAATTGTACTTCTATTCAATAATGTAATTTCTATAACATACTCACGACTATTAATCCCTAGTAGGTCGAGAGAGAATTTTGTGAGCAAATACTGTAGGCACAAACCAATGCTAACAAAATCATCTCAAATTATCATTCACGCTTGTTTACAGAGCAACGAAAATGTCATCAGATAAAAGTAAAAAAGACAATGTCAAATGTTTACTCCACAAATCATAATATGCATTATTATAACAATAACAGAGATATAATTATTTTTCCTTTTTCAGCGGATGCTGTCCAGCCGTCCGGTTTACGTCCTGGGTAAAATGGCATTCAAATATTGATATATTAAAAGTTATTATGAATACAACAATTTAATCAATATTTTATATATATATTTGCTGTGTAGTGTCGGCTTAGAATAACACTACCCCATTTCTACCCGTGGGTGATCGTAAGAGGCGACTAAGGGTATAAGGGCTTTTCAAGTTATTTTTAGGCGATGTGGTTGGAGACCCGTCACCATAACATTTATTATTACCATATTTTCACCACTTAACTTCCAAAAGTGGCTGAGGAATTTCTCATTCCAAAGCTCTGGCTACCCCGTTTAGGGAATTATAGCCGCGAGTATATGTATGTAGTATATGTATGTTTACAGACATATAGAATAGCTAGGGGTAGCTAGAGCTTCAGAGCTAGAAACTCCTCAGCTACATTTGGAAGTTGATAGGGGACCAGATGGTAGAAATAAAGGATCGTTGGTGATGGGTCTCCCACCGCGTCGACCAAAAACTACTTTAAAATACCCATACAACGGTACTAAGGTCGGCTTTTACGACACGCGTGGGTAGAAAGGAGTAGTGATATTCTAAGCCGACACTACAGCATAAAAATTGTCACAGCATGTTAATTGTCAGATTAGTATATAAATTAACTAAGTCATAATAATCAGATGGCCGTGAGTGCCGGCTTAGAATAGCACTACCCCATTTCTTCCGGTGGGTGTACGTATTGGGGCTTTTAAAGAATTTTGGGCGATGCGGTTGGAAACCCATCTACAAAAACCTTTGTTTTACCATCTTTTCCCCACTCAACTTTCCAAAAGTGGCTGAGGAATTTCTAATTCCTTAGCTCTGGCTACCCCTTCTAGGGATTTATAGCCGTGAGTATATGTATGTATATATGTATGTATAATAATCAGATCTTTATTGCTAATTAGTCCGAATTAGCTAATACTAATAGTCTCCTGATAACCAATCGGTCACATCAAAAGTGATGTAAATACGTGTTTATAAATGAAAGTAGAGTAAACGTTTTATCACTGGAACACAAACATTGTTGATAACAGCAACATTTGTTTGTGTTTTGTGATAAAGTTTCAGATTAATATTTACATTTTTAAATACATATACTCACGGCTTTAAATCCCTAAAAGGGGTAGCCAGAGCTTTCGAATAAGAAATTTTAGTCACTGTTTGGAAGTTAAGTGGGGAAAATATGTAAATAATAAGTAATTGTTGGTGATGGGTGGTCAAACACATCGCCCAACAATCACTTGAAAAGCCCCAATACCCCATAGACATTTTTCACGAACACCCACGAAAAGAAATGGGGTAGTACTATTCTAAGCTGACACTACACAGCTAAGAATAATATTTGTATTAAAAACTAAATTCTGCTTTATATGAGGCGACTGAGGGCTTTATATGACTGTTGCGCTATGTGTCCGGAGTTCTATTACCAACATTACTTTATCCACCGACTTCAAAAAGAAGGTACTCAATTCCCTTGTATGTTTTTTTTGTATGTATACGCTGTTACTCCATTATAAGGCAATGAATTTCTTAAGTTGTTTTTCTGTTTGTAGGTAAAATGTAGGTATAGATAGTTACTCTTTATTCAAAGCATGTCTTCATTTTATTACGAAACACAGACACATTAGGTTTTTCATGTGAGTATTCTATGCAAATCAAGAAATATCAATGCACTAAATTACAGAGTCAATCGATCACCACTATGTACGATACCAACCAACCTCTTGAGAATCACTTACATAATAAAAACTAGGACTTCAATACAAATTGCGACCATGATAGCCCAGTGGGTAGAACACTCGGTTATCGTGCAAACGACTAGTGTTCAAATCCTGGGTCGGGCCTACACCAATTTGTCTTTTCTAAAGACATATGTGTGGTTAATTTATCACGGTTGTTAACGGTGAGGGAAAACATCGTGAGGAAACCCACATGGCTGAGTTGTACTTAGTCATGTGACAGTGTATTCGTACAAAACGGCGATAGGCCTGCCCCCTATCACGTGAGTACACTGTCCATGCAAAACGTGGGTACTCTGAACACCAGGTGACAAAGTCACGTGATGTTTAGAAGTATTAGTACCTCTGCCAACCCCTTCGGGGATGTTCGGCGTGAACGTTTATGTTTATGTTATGTTATGTTATGTTACAATTTGCGATTGAAATGAATTGAGCTGAGCGAGTTAGGTAAACCTCAGTCTTCTTACTATCTGTAGAGTTGGTCTTGAGCTTTAAGCCGCGCTCTAAGTAAGAAACCATTACCTTTTTTCTATTGACTTCAATGGGAAAATAGTTTTTCGGTGATTATTTCTCAATAGTAGGTTTGATCACGACATCCGACACAATACGACACGACGCTCTGTGCATTTTTCGTATTTCGAGCAACCCACGCTTTTTCATGATTTTCACCTTACGCTGAGAATATTTTTTTACTTATTCTACAGTTTACAGTTTTTTTTAAACTATTTGTTTTAACTATTTAATATCAAAATGGATTCAAGAAACAAACAGAAAACTCCACAACACTGCGAACGTTATATATTTACCGAAAATACCTGACCAAGTCTCGTTTAGAAGAACTGTAAGTTGAGCTATAAATCGCAGGTTCAACCCCAGAAAATTAGGATGGTTGAAGCAGAACCAGACTTCAGGTTCAACTTGTAAACAATTACTTAATTTGCAAATACAACCTGATGGCACGTTGCTTAAAATATAAATACATACATATATATATATATATATATACTCACGGCCATAAATCCCAAAAAGGGATAGCCAGAGCTTCAGAGCTAGAAGTCCAGCCACATTTGGAAGTTGATAAAGATGGTAGAAATAAAGTATCGTTGGTGGTTGGTCTTAATAATTGTATGATTATTGTCAACATTGTAACCGAGCCAATTTCCACTGGGGCTCGTCTTGAAAAAATTATGAAGCCTACTCATAACAATACCTTCTTCTTACGACAGTGTTTATCTCTTGGCGTCACTGTGCTTGAAGATTTTAAGTGAAAAATACATCAATCGATCATTTATGAAGACATGCCTACTCGACCGCAATGTAGAACTAAAGGCAGAACATTCAAACGGCCAAAAGGACCTATGTTACAAAGCATGTGTATAGAAATGATACTTGAACAAAAGCAAGATTACTCATTTCATAAGAAGCTGTTAAAAGAATGATGATTGTGACAAAACAAGAAAGATTTGCCTGGATCATACAAAGTGGCGATCTATAGTCACTGTCTATCCCAATGGGAACGACGGGCGTGAGTATAAGTGAGTATGGTAAACGGCCAACGCGCTTGTTCATCGAGCGACGGCAGTGGATGCCGAGGGAAGTTTCAAGTATATATTTTTTATAATCTATATAAATAAAATTGATCGTTAAATATGTTGCTAAGCGCAAAACTTGAAAACAGCTAAACCTATTCTACTGATTCTTTTTTTAGTTTTACTTAGATATAGGCGAATGTTCTTACCTATAGAAAAAGGGGAAAAGTTGTGAGGTTACTATTAAAAACATCGTTTTTCTCATCTCATGAATGACAGAGATCCTCAGCGGGTCGGCTAAATATGACAATACGATGACATATATCAAGTGAATGTCAAATAATTTTGGACAGTACGAAGTCTGTCGGGTTAGCTAGTAGATGATAAAAATTAGTTTGACGACCTCCCGCGGTTATCGTCTAACCACCGTCTGGCTGGGCGAATGCAGCCAGCACGCGCCGTGCACGCCGACGGCGGCCATCTTGGATTATCTGTCATTGCGCCTGCTTTTAGTGATTGCTTTTTAGAAAATATTGAGGCTATAATAGTTTATATGAAAAGTGGTAAATGAGAGTTGATATCAAATAGAATGTCGACATCGCGCGTGCTGCATTCGCCCAGACGTTGGTTAGACGATAACAGCCTGATGATAGTCTACTCTTCACATCGAGAACGATAATAGGCATGCGTATCTCTTCTAACCCTTATTAAAATTTATTTTGCCTCACTCGAACGTAACGAATATGCGTATTTTGACATTTTTAATAAGTGAGTAAACATAGTGATATTCGACGAATCCAATAATACCTCCGGTTTCATCGATTAGAAAGCGCCAATATTAATATTGTTCTATACATTTTAAATGCCAAAATCCGAATATTCGTTTTGTGCGAGCGAGGCAGATATAAATGTGAATATGGGTAGAAAAGATACGTCTGCTAATTTTATCATTGTTCTCGATTTGCAGAGTAGACCTTCAGGCGGTTATCGTCGAACCACCGTCTGGGCGAATGCAGCACGCGCCGTGCACGCCGGCGGCGGCCATGTTTTTTTTATCTGTCATCCATCACCAATGCGCCTGCTGCTGTGTCGTTCTTCAAACGAAAAGGAGTAATATCAGACATGACTTCACAATACTTTTTTTTTCCGACTGAAAGGAAAGGGTTTTCTCTCAGGAATACGTCTCAATAACCAGTGTCCATATATGTATTTGAGAATGGTGACCGTTTGAGTTCATGGAATAGAGCGAACAGGAAAAGAAATTCAATAGTCCTTCACATGCACAGTTTTCTTGAAAAATTATAATATAGTAATGTAAAATTAAAAAGTAGTAATGGGAACGTGCTAATTTAAGCCATTAATTGAAAAAATATTTTTATGGTTATAGTTACATTAAAATATAATTTATATTTACTCCCTTGCAAAATAACGAATTATTACCGTAAAATTCACAAATTCACGTTAATGCAATAAATTAATTTACAAATATATACAGGTTCACAGACTCAACACAAAAAGGGGTAGCCAGTTTCAGAATGAGAAATTCAGAAATATACAATGGGATAACTAACACTGCCGCTATTTCGTCAATCTCAACGTAAACAACCTATTTTAAAACTAGTCAAAGTAGCATAGCTTTTGTACCTCTGACTACCCTCTTCTAGTTCATGGTCATGCAAACACGTGAACATAATTGCCAATAAAGCCACAAGTCACCAAGATCAAACGCCCAGGAGATCGAAAGAGTATATGTAATTACTTTACGTGTTATTAAGAGTGATTAGTATTCAATTATAATGCACCTTGCCTCATATGCTCTTTAATAGAACCTTCGCCATTACTGTTTATGATGGGATAACTGTATTGCTATATATAACTAATGGATTAATATTGCTGTGTAGTGTCGGGTTAGAATAGCACTACCCCGTTTCTTCCGGTGGGTGTACGTAAGAGGCGACTAACGGTATTGGGGCTTTAAGGGATTTTTGGGCGATGCGGTTGGAGACCCATCACCAACAACCTTTATTTTACCATCTTTTCTCCACGCAACTTCCAAAAGTGGCTGAGGATTTTCTAATACCTTGGCTCTGGCTACCCTTTCTAGGGATTTATAGCCGTGAGTATATGTATATATGTATGTATGTATTAATATAACTAAAGGTTGACTGGAAGAAATCGCGTTAAGGCGATAATTCCGCCTTTGTGTACTAGTCCTAATGATCTGTACCTATATAAAGCATTGTATTTATATGCAATAAAGGTTTCAAATAAATAAATAAATTACATGTGATGAGCGATGATAACTGGCTGTAGTCTGCAGTGGCACATATCTTGACCTAAGCAAAATAAAAATAACACTAATGCAGAAATAAAATCGAGTTTTCAAACACTTTGTTTAACTTTACTTTACTTGGGCTCGCGCCTGTTTTTCCCATTGGAATAGGCAGAAACTATCGGTCGCCACTTTGTAAGATCCTGACAAACCTCTCTTAAAAAAAAATAAAAAAATATTTATTAATTTTTACATGCATTATTACAAGTATACAGGGGTTCTCAAACTAGGCTAAGCCTGTATCTTGAGAAACCAGTTAATTTTAATTAATTGAAATTATTATAACCTCTACAAACAATACAAAACAAATTATTATATTTAAAGTAAATTTCCTAAAATTACAAACAGATACAGGACAAAAAAAAAAAAAAAGATAAAGAAATAATACAAGATTAAATAAAGGATATTTGCACATATGATACTTGCAAATAAGTGCAAAGTATCTGCCCTAAACTACACACCACTTTGATATTATGCACGTACATCATTATTATAATATTTAACATATATATCTATATATATACATACATACATAGGACTAAATAAAACGCATAGAGTTACATAAAAAATTACATAATAAGTAAGTATAATGTAAATATTTTTATATGTTTTGTTAGTATTTTATTTTAGTCATATAGATTTGAGCTCTGGTTTATTGTTATTTGATTATTTAGGTTGGATTCTCTTGCTTCTGTCACATTCATAAATTTTCTCATACATGCTCTTTTATACTTTTCACTCCGTACTTTCGCTGTCGTAAGAACGTTTTCGATTTGGTTTACTTCAAAATAATTTAAAAGTCCCAAGTCCCTAAATCGCCTTGTAGGATATCCTAAAGATTAGATATTAGATATGGAAGTGTTTTTCTACTACTCCGTAGACGATAATACAGAGAAAAATACAACCAATATTTTCCAGCGTTGGTAATAATAATAATTATTCAAACTCAAACGTTCACACCGAATATATTAGGGGTTGGCAAAGGTACTAATACGTTTTGCTTGGACAGTGCCCTCACGTAATAGAGGGCAGGCCTATCGCCGTTTTGTACGAATACACGTTCACATTACTTAGTACAACTCAGCCATGAGTGTTTTCGCGCGATGTTTTCACTCACCGTTAACAACAATGATAAATTAACCACACATATGTCTTTAGAAAAGACAAATTGCTGTAGGCCTGACCCAGGATTAGAACACTAGTCGTCTGCACAATAAGCGGTGTTCTACCCAATGGGCTATCACGTCTTCAATAATAATTATAGAGCTTATTACGCTTTTATAATAGCTGATGTAGTGATGAGAACTTTAACTCGGCTACATTTTGAATATTTCATATATTTATTCTGAATTTATCTAATATTATCTCAACGCTTAGTTCCCGTGTGAAGGCAGACAGAGACCAGCTATTAATGAAAAAACCGAGTCTGCTCCTGCAGGAAGGGATCCGCACGACAACAATAAAAATGGTTTGGCAAGAATGGCAGCGGTTGTTTTGTGGGAGTTCCCTTCAATATTATTTCTATTAATTTATTTTCACTTAAAATTAACGACTTAACTCATTTTATATACACAAGAAAAATTAATACCTATATCATCTATGATGAAAAAAATTCAGCCGTCTGTTTATAACTGTTTATGAGATAGAGCCTGGTGATATAATGACGCACAAAACATATAGACAGACAGACATCTTCGTCTCAACAATAAGGTCCCGATTTACCTTTTAGGTACAGAATCCTAAAAAGTGTGTCTGCGTTTCGCGGCAACCCTAACCGTATCCCACGCTACTGATCCATCATAACCATTTAATTTTTGCACGCAGTTTGGACGAAGAAGATAATATGATAATCTCTTAAACAAAATATTTACCTGTCGTGAACATTAAAAAACAGATAGCTATGTTAAACATTCAGGGAATTATTAAGGTATTTCATGTTTTAGTTAAATACCTTCATATATTTATATTAAATATTTAATAATTAAATACATAACTTGAATCAAACGTCAGGCAATCTTGTTATCATGTTTTATATTTGTTCTTAAATGTAATGCAGTAGATAGTTTATTATTTATCTTTTAATTTTCAAATGCGCAGTCTCCATAGTTTCGGATATAAATTGCACACGCACACATACAGACAGACATGACGAAACTATGAGGGATTCTTTTTTTGCCATTTGGCTAATTGTCTAAATTATTAACATTTAAACAAGCATAAAAAATAAAATAATTTAAAAATCATTCTCTCACCAAATAAAAAAAACATCTCTTAATCTAACCACACACTAATCCTTATACAGAACAGCGCGCCAACCCTACCCATACCCAGACTCAAAAACAGGTGTATGTGTATGCCAACGTAACAATTACCAGTCCGCCAAGCATGCTCGGGAACCAAGGTCACTTTTTGCAAGTGCCTAATGGTAATTTTGAACTTTTCAAATAACACACGTAATATGTTCCAGCAACTGGTAATTTAATCGACATACTTCAAAAAAGTGGAATCCTTGTAGCGTGTCTTACAAATACAGTGCCCCATTTCTTTAGACTTACTACACAAGTTTGGGGAGTTTTAAGATTGTGTTCGTTTATATTGTTTGTAAAACGCTTCGATTATTTGGGTCTCATGGCGTATATGGGTCTTCATGTATGGTACACTTATATGGTAAGGAAGGTCTTGTTAATTTAAGAGATTAACAACAAATAGCACCTAGGTTTTTATGAAATTTTTGAAAATACAACAGTAGTTTTGAAAAATATGCAATTACTTTTTGGGGGTTTATTGTAGTCAAAAGAAATCTTTATATTTTCGCCATGTCTGACTGTAGGTCTGTCTGCGGCATCGCTCGTAGACTTATACTTATATAAATAATTACGCCATTATTTCTGATTGACTATGGAAAGACACTTTGTAAAAATCAACTCAATCAAACGTAACTTTTTAATTAATAAATCCATACATACAAACATATACTCACGGCTATAAATCCCATGAAGGGGTAGCCAGAGCTAGGGAATTAGAAATTCCTCAGCCACTTTTGGAAGTTGGGGAAAAGATGTTGGAATAAAGGTTTTTAGCATCGCCCAAAAATGTCTTAAAAGCCCCAATACCGTTAGTTGCCTCTTACGTACACCCACCGGAAGTATGGGGTAGTGCTATTCTAAGCCGGCACTACACAGCAATAATAAATCCATATGCAGTTATTTATTATACGAAATAAACTTCTGCAAAAGAAGTGTCTGTTTGTTTGTAAAAAAGTATCACTTTTTGAGTGTCATGATAACATACATTGTATTTGTTTAAAATTTCTTATCGAAAACTAAACATATAAGTAAGTCTGCCCGGCTAGTACGAGCGGTGTTTAAACTAGTTATCGCAGCCATCTCTTACGCACTTACTTAATATCGTATACTGCCATCTCATTCTAACCGTTATCGTGTCGATAAAATAGCGCTCGTGCTTGCTCTTCAGATTGATTTCATCGACCTTGTGTCAGGTTAAGACGTTATACTGGATCATTGGTTATGAGAAAAAGATATATCAATTTAGAGCTATTATCATTGCTTTATTGCGTACTCGAAGAATTGTACAAAAAACAAGCTGTAATTTTAACCACAGACGGAAATATGCTGTCTACATAATTAGGATATTAAATAATTTCCAAATGGTTTTATACATCAATAAAATAGGTTTGAATTATGAATAAAAAAATATCGCGATTGGTTTGTACATCAATAGTTTGCATCATAAATTGGAAGTTTTTAACGAAAGCCTCCGTAGGTTATTTTTTACAATAAACTATAGTAATTGTATACTAAACGTTCATACATACATACATACATATACATATACTCACGTCACGGCTATAAATCCCTTAACGGGATAGCCAGAGCTTTGGAATAAGAAATTCCTCAGCCACTTTTGGAAGTTGATTGGGGAAAAGATGGTAATAAAATAAATGTTTTTGGTGACGGGTCTCCAACCACATCGCCCAAAAATCACTTAAAAAGCCCCTATACCCTTAGTCGCCTCTTACGATCACCCACGGGAAGAAATAGGGTAGTGTTATTCTAAGCCGACACTACACGGCATAGATATTCATGCGCATACAAAACCCAATAAGGAAAAGCCAGGGCTTTAGAATAAAAATATTATCAGCGACTTTTCGAAGTTCCTTGGGTAACATATTGTAAACTCTCAAACTCAAACGTTGTCGCCGTTTATCCCCAAAGGGGTTAGCAGAGGTACCTACTTATACTTGTGAACATGTTTTGCTTGGACAGAGTACTCACGCTATAGGGGCAGGCCTATCGCCGTTTGTACGAATACATGACTGAGTACAACTTTAGCCATTAAAAACTTATTGTAACTAAAAGATGATTTGTATGGGGTCTACCGCCACATCGCCCAACAAGAACTTAAACAATCCGAAACCCTAAGTCTGGCTTTGTTGTAAGTAAAATACATTTTCGTCAATAATTCTATAAAACTACACTTTACTTTACTACACTTTCTGGTGGACAACCGTGATAGCCCAGTGGGTAGAACACATCGTGCAAACGACTAGTGTTCAAATCCTGGGTCGGGCCTACACCAATTTGTCTTTTCTAAAGACATATGTGTGGTTAATTTATCATGGTTGTTAACGGTGAGGGAAAACATCGCGAGGAAACCCACATGGCTGAGTTGTACTTGGTCATGTGACAGTGTATTCGTAAAAAAAACGGCGATAGGCCTGCCCCCTATCACGTGAGTACACTGTCCATGCAAAACGTGGGTACTCTGAACACCAGGTGACAAAGTCACGTGATGTTCAGAAGTATTAGTACCTCTGCCAACCCCTTCGGGGATATTCGGTGTGAACGTTTATGTTTATTATGTTATGTCTATAAAACTAACGAGATTGTGTATTCTCCTAAGTAGTCATTTTTCAGCTAAGTTTTGATGGGAATCTAAACGTGCATCAGTACTAGTTGATGTTAATAATCAAGTCCATGATATTGAGATAGTCCTTTCAACTATAGATAATGATTATCAGAAATTTATCGATCGAGTTGAATAAATAGAAAATGTAAAACGATTCGATTTACATCAAAACAAAAATGTGAGGCTAGTAGTAGGAGTCGAAGTAGGGCCACAAAAATAATAATGACTAGTGGATCGGGCCCAGCTTCGCACGGGTAGCGTAGCTTTACTCGTAAAAATATCTAAGGTTTCTTCAATCACTGCTCAACCTTTGTGAAATTTAGTGCAATTTATAGCATTCCTGAATAGTGTAGCTTTGTGATTGTGAAAGCGCTTTAATGAACGGTTCAGTATCTCTGAAAATAAAACCATGCAAACAAACAATCAGAGTTACAAACTTTGCATACATACAGGGAGTATATGTATACTCCCGGCTATCTTTTGACAGGGCGCGATAGCTTATTTCATGTATAAGTTTGGTTATTCTATACCGATTTCTATGATTCTTTTATTATTGAATAGGTAATAATGTAAACATTTTTAAATGAGAGATGAATGAGAGAACTATAAACGTAAGAGTAAACAAATATAATCAGAATGCTCCGAACTGCTAAGCTATCGGGAATTACACGTGTTATTTTGAGTCAACCATAAAAGATAGACATATGCTGCAGAAGGATATTTTTTAGAAAATTTTATGTACTATATTTCCGTCATACATGATTTATATGCAACTATAACCACTAAGGCTTCACACGCGACGGAAGCTTAAAAAATGGAGTAACTACCCCCGTTTTCCCAAATTTTCCCAAAATTCCCCTTCACTACTCTGCTGAAAATACACTATAACCTGCCCAGGAGTATGAAGAATAATTCTACCAAGTTTCGTTAAAATCCGTCGAGTAGTTTTTGTTTCCATAAGGAACATACAAACCGACAGACAGACAGACGGACAGACAGACAGACAGACAAAAATTTTACTGATTGCATTTTTGGCATCAGTATCGATCACTAATCACCCCCTGATAGTTATTTTGAAAATATATTTAATGTACAGAATTGACCTCTCTACAGATTTATTATAAGTATAGAAGAAGAAGAAGATAATAAAATATATATCTTCCAAAAAATATTACAGTTACAATAAAGTAAAATTAAGTAAAAAAGATTTGGGATACGTTCTGTAACATTGAAGTGCATACAGACAATTAGTCGCGGTAAATCGAAAAACGTAGTAACCGGTGTGTGAGGATTCCTCTGCCAATTTATGGCAGAAAGGGAAAAATAGGATAAGTTAGTCCAAAGATAATCTGTGTATGTGGGTAAGGTGGCATCGTGAGGAAATCCGCATAGTTGAATTGTACATTCTAACCGACAGAGTAACGATAAAATAACGCGCATACGCGTTTGACCTCCTGAAGTACCTCAGCTACCCTTTCGAAGGTTAAGGTCGTATACATTGAGTTAACACATACATACCCACGGCTATAAATCCCTAGATGGGGAAGCCAGAGCTAAGGAATGAGAAATTCCTCAGCCACCTTTGGAAAGTTGAGTGGGGAAAAGATGGTAAAATAAAGGTTGTTGGTGATGGGTGTCCGGTAGGTGATGCGGCAGCATCGCCCAAAAATCCCTTTAAAGCCCCAATACCGTTAGTCGCCTCTTACGTACATGCACCGGAAGAAATGGGGTAGTGCTATTCTAAGCTGACACTACACAGATAACATTGAGTTAAGTTTTCCAAATACGTCCGTCCGTTCGTTTGACCGATTCGAATGTCATTTCTCAATCCGATAGCTGCTGAACTTTTTCCCGAAAAACAGATACAAGTGTTTATAAAATGATTAATTCAAATCACGTAGAGTGTACGCAAGCAATGACGTAAACAAATATTGATATTAAGTAATTAAAAAAGTGATTAAAACTTTTCTTTATGTTTAGTAAATGGCGGTCAGTGTTACAATTTGGTATTAATGCTTATATTAAATGATTGCAAATTTATTTTGTTCGGTGGTAATTAGATAAGTCATTAGCGGTTTCATATTTGAATAGACGAGTGGAATTTTTATTGCCCCCGGAGGAAAAGTATTGTATGTAACATATTGTAAAGCCAATATTGTTATTATATCTATCTAACAACCGTGATAGCCCAGTGGGTAGAACACTCGGTTATCGTGCAAACGACTAGTGTTCAAATCCTGGGTCGGGCCTACACCAATTTGTCTTTTCTAAAGACATATGTGTGGTTAATTTATCATGGTTGTTAACGGTGAGGGAAAACATCGTGAGGAAACCCACATGGCCGAGTTGTACTTAGTCATGTGACAGTGTATTCGTACAAAACGGCGATAGGCCTGCCCCCTATCACGTGGGTACACTGTCCATGCAAAACGTGGGTACTCTGAACACCAGGTGACAAAGTCACGTGATGTTCAGAAGTATTAGTACCTCTGCCAACCCCTTCGGGGATATTCGGCGTGAACCTTTATGTTTGTGTTATGTTATGTTTATGTTATCTATCTAATATATAAGTTCACGTGGCACAGCGTTTGTCCCCAAACTCTTCCGAAACGGCTTAACTTCGGTTGGTTTGAGAGTAGGTTTATAACTATCATCTCACATCTCACAGCTAATATATCTCCCCACCAAGGGGTTCGAGCCTACCCTATATAGGGTGATTTGGCCAAAGTCCACCACGCTGGCCAATAGCGGGTTGGGAGACTAACGACTACTACCGTAATAGTAGCCGGGACCGACGGCTTAACGTGCCCTCTGAAGCACGGAATCATCTTAATTTTCGGATAAAATCAGGTAATTCAAGCCTGCAATATCCTTCCAAACCGGGTTAAATCTTACAAATTAAATTTTTAAGGTTACCACCCCCCGGGGATCGAACCCGAGACCTCCGTACTTCAAACCAAGCGCTTAACCGCGACACCACGGAGGCAGAATAACTATTATTAATAATACTATAAAATATATATTTTTATACTCCTTAAAGTTATCTTCTTCTATATAATAAAAATGGATCGCTAAAAGTGTTGCTTCTTGACTGCCTCCGTGGAGTCGCGGTTAAGCGCTTGGTTTCAAGTGCGGAGGTCTCGGGTTCGATCCCCGGGGGGTGGTTACCTTAAAAATTAAATTTGTAAGGTTTAACCCAGTCTGGAAAGATATTGCAGGCTTGAATCAGCTGATTATCCGTGCGGAATCCGATGATTCCGTGCTTCGGAGGGCACGTTATGCCGTTGGTCCCGGCTACTATCACGGTAGTAGTTATTAGTCCGCCAACTCGCAATTGGCCATCGTGGTGGACTAAGGCTAAATCGCCCTATATAGGGTAGGCCCGAGCTCCTTGGTCGGGACATATATGGGCTGCGTGGAAATGTGATGCAAAGCTCAAAACTCGAAAACGGCTAGACCGATTACTTTTGTAAGGTGTTGGTTAGAGTTTGGAGAAGGTTCTTAGCTATACAGGGTGATTTCGGGGTCGTGATCCCAACCATTTTTTTCTGACTCAGTAAATGATTGCGATGCTACCTGTATTTAATTTAATTGAAACAAAGATGATTCGTTATTTACTTATTTTTATTTACTGCCTCTAAATGCGTGGTCACCCTACTTTTTATATTACACCTTTTTAGATAGCAAACTCTTTGTTAGAATACTTAATAATTTAAGAGTAATAATGTCACAACACGTCAAAGTCAATAAACGATAAATATGGTTATGTTTTACTATCAAAAACACAACATTACCAGAGAAAGTGAGATGTTTCATCAGCGTCATCCCAATTTGCCAATACCAACTAGACGTTTGATTAATACAATGGTTCATAATCTTCGAGAATACGGGCAGTTCAGCGTTCAGGCCAGCAAGGCGAGGCAATTCCAAGAACCTGGATCAACGCATACTCAGATATTTTCTCCGAGATCCGCAACGCAGTACCCGACAGGCTGCTAGAAGGTACAATGTCAGCCAAAGTTGACATTGTTCATGAAAAAAATTACACTTGACAAAAAAATTCCTGTGAAATAGTAGGGTGACCATGATCTCGAACAGTCGCAGTTATTTTTTGTAAACTTAAATAAGTCGCTGGTGTACTGTTAGTCCTAACCTATCGTGATGCTTAGGAGAAAGTAAGTAAAATGCTTCTTTCTTGCTCCACGACCCCGTAATCACCCTGTAGAAAAAATTGGAAATAATGTTTTTTCTCATTACATGACAGATACCGTCAGTTCAGTGGTCGGCTAAATATGACAATTTGCTGACATCCATCAAATAAACGTCAATATTTGTCAGCTAGTTTAATAATAAAAGTTTCAAGAGGTATTGGCTGATGATGGTGATAATCATACATCGGGGTTTTCGGTGCGGGAATGATTTTAGAAAGAGTAGAGATAAACAGATAGGTTAGTAAGTATCATATTATGCCTAATGAATACCTACCTCTCTGCGACAGTTTGCATACATATGCGAGTGTATATGCGACAGCTAATAATATACACTATATTAAATAATAAAAAAACAAATATATATTTATATAATTTTGAAGTTTTAGTAGTTGTCATGGTGTTCAGAATAAACTATTAATATTTTTTCTATATTTGGAACGGTTAATCTGCGACGTCTTGCTGTAAATATCCATTTCAACGTACTGAACGATCTTTCCACATCGGCAGTTGGAATAGGTGCATATTTAAATTTTTTGAAGGAATCTATTGTTGCACGCAAAGTTGGTGATCGCAGTTCTATTTCTTTGCCTTGTAATAATTCGTTCATATTTTTTAGTGTACTACAGCCAGAATTCTTTTCTAAAACCAACTTCAGTTTATTAAAAATACTTTTTCTTTTTACGCTCAAGTTTACATAAAATAATACATATATAAACGTTCACGCCGTTTATCCCCGAAGGGGTTGGCAGAGGTACCAATACTTCTGAACTCACATGGCGGCGCCATCTAGTGTCTAGAGAAGGTAGGTACCCACGTTTTGCTTAGACAGTGTACTCACGTGATAGGGGGCAGGCCTATCGCCGTTTAAGTTTAATTTGGAAATATCTTGATAGGTTTTATGATAAATTTTTAGACTATCGCTGATGGACAGATACTTATTTATATCTACATTCTGTTTTAAGACAATACCTACTCTTTGGCTAATGTCAACCATTCCCGCACCGAAAACCCCGACATATGGTGATAATATAAGTTGGTATGGATTTTAAATATTTTTAATAAACGGTATATGTGTTAATTTCCCAATGCATATGAGAATCACCTATGTTCGGCCTTATCAATTAAATAAATAAACAAAATTACTAATAAATATATGAAAGAAAAATTTCGACAACGCCTGGGTTTGAACCCACGACCTCCAGGTATACGCCCGCTCTGCCAATTGAGGAATTTTTATTTATTAGTAATAATAAATGTGGGGTGAGCATAGATAGTCTATACAAAAACATTGTAGTTAAATTTTATAAATTGATTTTTTTAGTTTACTCCCAGGGATTTGAACTCGATTATGAGATCCTCCAGATTATGAGTCGATCTCTCTACCGCTAGACCTGGATCAGTTCGAACCAGGGTGGTTGTGTACAGCTTCGGACAGGGATATGTGGGCTCAAAGTTATGAGGCCTTTGCCCAGCAGTAAGAAACAAATTAGGCTATAAAATAAAAATAAAAACTTCAACCCCTTTCATAAGCACAACTCGCACTTCTCCAATGTTTGAAGACGTCTTCTGTCAGTTCTTAATCCAAGTTTTAATACTGTTTTACTGATTAATCAACATACAAATTGTCACGGCTATAAATCCCTAAAAGAGGTAGCTTTAGAACTACAAACTCCTTAGCCACATTTAGAAGTTGATAGGGGACAAAGTAGTATTAGAAATAAAGTATCGTTGGTGATGGGTCCCCAACCGCATCGCGCAAAAAACCACTTGAAAAACCCCATACCCTTAATCGCGCCTCTTACGACACCCGTGGGAAGCAAGGGGTAGTGACATTCTAAGCCGGCACTACACGGCACTCATTTAAATACATGCATACATATACTCACGCCTGTAAATCCCTAGAAGGGGTAGCCAGAGCTAAGGAATTAGAAATTCCTCAGCCACTTTTGGAAAGTTGATTGGGGAAAGGAAAAGATGGTAAAATAAAGGTTGTTGGTGATGGGTCTCCAACCACATCGCCCAAAAATCCCTTAAAAGCCCCAATACCGTTAGTCGCCTCTTACGTACACCCACTGGAAGAAATGGGTAGTGCTATTCTAAACCGACACTACACAGCAATTAAATATAATTCAAATTCAACTCATTATATTCTAGTTACATCAACAAAGCATTTGGTATACAATCATTTTTGTTAATTTGTAAACTAGTTATTAAACAGTAACATAAATGTTGAAATCCCAAATCTGTCTACTTAGCACAAAACAGTTTGATACCTACACTAAACTTGTAAGCAATTTTACTTGAATAACCAATACGCTATACAGTAAAATAAGTCTTTTTATCTATAAGGGTAGGCAGAGATTAGCAGAGACGTTTTTTTGTTAATTAAATTTGCCGGGTAGGGTCGGCTTAGAATTTCACTACCCTTTTCTACCCAGGGGTGGCGTAAGAGGCTACTAAGGGTATGGTCCTTTTTATTTGGTTTTTGGTTTTTGGGCGGTTACAGACCCATCACAAACTATACTTTATTTCTACCATCTTGTCCCCTTTCAACTTCCTAATGTGGCCGAGTTTCTAGCTCTAGAGGTCTGGCTACCCCTTTTTGGGATTTATAGCCGTGAGTAAAAATAAGTATGTATGTATGTACTAGAAGGTTCTGTTATTTATGGCGATCTAAGGAATCAAAAGCTCAAGTCGGAAAATAAAGAACCAATATAATTTCATTTTTAAAAAACAACCTTAGCTAGAACTATTGATCAACAATCGTCACTTGAAAACTGAGAGGGTATACAGATAAACCAATTTGTGTTCTATTCTCAATTGATTCGGAAAATTCCAAACATAGTATGTCATTTTGAAAGAAAGAAAGAAAGAAAAATCATTTATTTGGTAAACAATAAAAAATACAACAAAATAAAGTGATACAAGCTAGATTTTCATGCTACCAAAAAACTCCAAATCCAATTGAAGAGATGAAGTAATATTTATAACTATTCAAAGAACCAACGCGGCAATTTCAGTCAAAAAATAAAAATTATAGAATTTAAAAGATTCAGGGAAAAAAGGAGGCCTTCATAATGTGAATGCCCAAGAAACCTATCTTAGACATTGATATTCTCTTAAACAAGTTGCAAACAAAAGCAGGGGGCATTTATTCGCTGATGATGATAGACCATTTGAAAGTACAAGTCTACATCAAAGCTAAGAGTTTTGGAAATAAGCAAGTTTCCCTCATCCTAGACCCATGCAGCTGTAATACTTACATGCTACGTGATTCGATTTAACCACACAATTAGTTTGGGGCTTACTTTATCTGGGTATAATATGTACTTATACATACATACATATACTCACGCCATTAGTTCCCATTGGGGTAAGCCGAGACTATCGATCGCCACATCGTATGATCCTGACAAACCTCTCTAGCTTCGTTTACATCCATCAATCTTTTCATACATGCTCTTTTATTCTTCATATATTCTGGCGTTCTTAGTATGAAGAATAAAAGAGCATGTATGTACGAATACTTATAATTATAAGCGACATTTTAGTCTGCTAGAACCTAGTTATGTTATTACCACAAGTAATCGGGCAGTCGTTGATTTATAAGCTCTGGCTGCCTCTTTTAGTGCTATAAGTTTATGTACAAGTTTTGTATTATCAATCTATGAAAACGCCTCCGAAAAGGTGTGTTTTTTTTTTCACCAAACATGTATTATTTAGATTATAGTTTCATTACGCAATATTTGGCATTGCCGATATATATTATAACATGCCAAATGACCTCAACGAGGCTCAAACGATAACACCGTTGCCAACATGAAAATAAAAAATAAAAAAAATACATACTGTAAAAAATTCCCATGTAGAAACCGGCAATGGCCACAATGATTTTAACAAAATCATTGGTGGCATCAAAATCAATTTTCTTTAATAAATTACTCATAATTAACGTTTTCACTGGCCGGGCTTTACACTCTGTGTCGCCCATCTTGGTTTTTTTATCGGTTATTTTGTAGAAAAACGTCCGTTGCACCGATAACCCGGCCGACCTCACCATGCAGTTTGCAATCAACTCATAGCCATTGAGAATTTAAGAAACAAAATATTTTTGTTTTCTGTAGATGTTTCGCGCGCGCTCACTGCTGCGGTGTGAATGACAGACAGCCACGCGAGCCGGCCGGCTTTGCTGACCACGCTGATAATAATTATGAACATCCATCGCCGCGATTCTAATAAATACATATTAATTGTAAAACTGCTGATGAAACAATTCACGTTAAGTTTTTTGTGACGGAACAGATTTTGCAGTATGGTTTTATTTTATTATTCGGAGACTGTTTAAATCGAAACGAGAAGAAAAGAACAACAAGCGTTTAAGAGTTTACAAAATCTAGTTTCAAATTTCTGTAGATATACATAGTGTGCCAGAGTTTCAGAATATTTTTGAAAGTTAGAAAGAAAGTGTAACAAACGAATCCACATTCGTTTCGTCAGATTATCAACCACCACGCCATATTATACCATAATATTAAACCATATTATTTATGAAACTCTCCTCTCCTCCTAAAGAGAGACAGAAACACGAATATACCTATTGAAGAGTATCAATACATGAAACTAAAGAAAGACAGCACATGATAAAATTGCTAGCAGAATTGCGGCCTATCGAATAAGTTGCAGTTGCAATGTGTGTTTGTAAACGGATCGTAGTTTTTGTAGCAATACGGCGGAAAGGGTAAAACAGGTCCTAGCTATTTTTGAGCATCAACAGCCTACTCATCAGGCATAGGGTGGTGTTTTAGTAATAATAGTATAAGTAGTCATTTTACTGTGTACGCCAATCACCTGTCTGTTTACCTACATACATAAACGGTCGTACATGCTCTCGCTGTTACTATTTGACGATCAATTTGGGATCCCATAGGATTAGTTTTTAGAGTTTCAGTGACATTGTTACATGCAGGCGATGAGGTTAGAGACCCATTACCAAAACCCTTTGTTTTACCATTTTATCCCTACACTACTTCATTCTTCCACTTTTTGGGATTTATAGCTGTGATTATGTAAACAAAACTATCACCCTATTAATATTATAAATGTGAATGTTTAGATGTTTGGATGTTTGTGTGTTTGAGGCGAAAAAGCTCCTCAAGTACATAATGCATATGAATGAAATTTGGCAGAATGCAAGATAATGACCCAAATTGTGACATTGGATACTTTACATCCCGGAAAAAATTTGCCAATAAAATATTCACGCCTTATTGAACTTAGAGTACCGGAAAAAAACGCCTAAAGTTTGGCATAAGCAAATTTACAGTACGAAGTCTGTCGGGTCAGCTAGTTATTGCATAACATAATAACAGCGACATGATAGTCCAGTGGGTAGAACACCCGCCCGAAAAACAGAAGGGCCTGAGTTCCAATCCTGGGACGGGCCTACACCAATTTGTCTTTTCTAAAGTCATATGTGTGGTTAATTTATCATGGTTGCTAACGGTGAGGGAAAACATTGTGAGGAAACCCACATGGCTGAGTTGTACTTAGTCATGTGACAGTGTATTCGTACAAACGGCGATAGGCCTGCCCCCTATCACGTGAGTACACTGTCTAAGCAAAACGTGGGTACCTTCTCTGGAAACTAGATGGCGCTGCCATGTGAGTTCAGGAGTATTGGTACCTCTGCCAACCCCTTCGGGGATACACGGCGTGAACGTTTATGTTATGTTATAATAACAGATAAAGTGTCTGGATCGGTATTACTAATTAAGTTTTACGAGATATTATATATTTGCCTTCACTGGAATAGGTCAACCGTCAGAAGATCTAGTACGAGCGCTATTTTATAGTCACGATATCGGTTAGAATGCGATGCAAGTATACGATACTAAGTAAGAGCGAAAGAGATGGCTGTTTCATACCACGCGTTACGCCAGCCGTGGCCGAGTGAATAGGTGTTTAGCTTCTCGGTCCGGAGGTTGCGGGTTCGATCCCCGCTGAGGGAAACATTTATGTGATGAGCATAAATGATAAATAAAGAATAAATAAAGGAAAGAAAAATTTTGACACAGGCGGGAATCGAACCCGCGACCTCCCTTAAACGTGTAAAAGAAATAAAGGATAGAAGAATTTCGCGCTGGCAGCCATTGACACGGTGGCTCAATTGACAGAACGTCGGGGCGTATACCCGAGGTCGCGGGTTCGATTCCCACCTGTGTCGAAATTTTTGTTTCCTTTATTTATTCTTTATTTATTAGTAATAATCCCCACATGAGGTTTTCATGAACAAAAAGATTTAAATTATAGCATAAATGATTGTTTCTTAGTCTTGGGTGTTATTTATAGGTATGTGTTAAATATAGTTATATAACATTTAGTTAGTAACCCATAATACAAGTTATACTTAGTTTGGGGCTAACTTGATCTGTATATAATATGTCCGTATATATTTATTTATTTATATCTAGTTAAAAGGTAACTCGTACTAGCGATGCTGGAATGACCAAATATTTTTAATATATTTAATATTTATTCAGGAAAGTTTTATAAAAGGTTATCATTTATTACTTATTTAGTTTACCTGATTAAGTAATTGCACTGTCTGTTTACATCGTGACAGGCTATTTATATACCTCAGGCGCCTAGTTTGAACTTGAAACTGAGGTGGGGAAAGTAATTGATACATACATATACTCACGCCTTTAGTTCCCATTGAGGCAGGCAGAGACTATCGATCGTCACTTCGTACGACCCTTGCAAATCTCTCTAGCTTCTTTTACATCCATGAATTGGCACTACGATACTATGGGTGACTTTACATTTTCTGCATTTTGCTCCTATGGCTAATTATCGAGAATTTTTTTTTTCTGTGACTAACTTAGCAGTGGTAAATATTGTTGTTTTTTTTGTAAAAAATAGCAGTTGTGTGTTGAAAATCAACTCAACTGACACTTTCACGCATTATATCCCCGAAGGAGTTGGCAGAGGTACTAATCTTTAGAAGATCACGCGACTTGGTGTTCATAGTACCCACGTTTTGCTTGGACAGTGTACTTACGTGAAAGGGGGCAGGACAAGAAATTACTAAGTACAACTTAGCCATGTGGGTTTCCTCACGATGTTTTCCCTCACCGTTAAAAACCATGATAAATTAGGCTCGACCCGGGATTTGAACACACATCGTCTGCACGATAAGCGGTATTCTACCCACTAAGCAATCAAGGTTAAACATATACCTAGAGATCCAAGGAAGAATCAAAATCTCGTTATAAACAATCTCATTAAAATTTATTTTAAGAAAGAAGCAAAGAATTCGCCATGTGTTTGCCACAAAAACATACAAACAAGATAAATAATAACTTAATTAAATATGATAAGAAAAGAAAACAAGTAACTTAACAAAAACATTTAACTAATTATTACTTATAAATACTTTGCGCCATTGCAACAGCGAATTGGTACTGACTCAGCATTAAGTTGTGAGTCGTTTCACACCTAACACTGATTTTCAGTCAGTACCATCGTAGAGTGACAACACAGGCAATCAGGCATCACACTAATACGCCTTATTATGTAGAAATAAGATATTATATCCTTAAATAAAAGTACAAATTGGTGGTCTTATCTCTTCCAGACAACCTTTGTATGGTAAGGTCAGTAAGTTAATGGTTATATTAGGAACTCAATGACGAATAATATAGTGTAGTGCCAGCTCAGAATGTCACTACCCCTTTCTACCCACGGGTGTCGTAAGAGGCGACTAAGGGTATGGGGTTTTTTAAGTGGTTATTAGGCGATGCGGTTGGAGACCTATCACCAATGATGCTTTATTTCTACCATCTTGTCCTCTATGAAGTTACAAATGTGGCTGTAGAGTTTCTAGCTCTAAAGCTCTGGCTACCCCTTATTGAGATTTATGGCCGTAAGTATATGTATGTATGTCAATGACGAATAATAATGATGAATGTAATGTAACGAAAGCAATAATATAAGTTTGGCTGGATGGTTCAAAGTGGCGTTCAAAAGTCTCTATCTACCCATTAGGAATTACTAGCGTGAGTATGAGTGATCAACCAGTCAGTATACGATTTAGTTACAAAACACAAGCCACAACCATTTCTCAAAATCTGTGTTCGGTAAACCTCAAATGGTATCAATTTTCGGATTGCTTCATACACTAGTATTTTCATGTCAATTTAGTATTGTTATTGTATATAGAATAGAATAGAATAGAATAACTCTTTATTGCACATCAAACACAAATTTACAAAAATAATAATATGATCAAACAGTTTACAGTGAGGTACATTTGGCGGTCTTATCGCTAAAAGCGATCTCTTCCAGACAACCTTTGGAACGTGAGATCGATAAATTAATTATTTGGGTAGATGCACAAAACGAAGCCAAAAAAACATAATAATCTATTAAGCTTACTTAAAACTAACTTATTTAATTTAAATAACAATATACATGTGAAGTTAATTTATCGTGGTTGTTAACGGTTAGGAAAAAAATCGTGAGGTAACATGACTAAGTTGTACTACCTCATGTGGTAGTGATTTCGTACAAAACGGCGACAGACATGCCCCTTTTCACGTGAGTACACTGTCCAAGCAAAACGTGGGAACTCAAAACACCAGGTGACAGTGTCACGTAATGTTCAGAATTATTAGATTAGTACCTCTAACAATTCCCTGCGTACTTTCTTCTGCAGCTGCAGCTATCGCTTTTTCAGGTATTAACGGTCGGGAAAATTGGTACATACATACATATACTCACGCCGTTAGTTCCCATTTGGGCAGGCAAAGACTATCGATCGCCACTTTGTACGATCCTGGCAAACCTCTCTAGCTTCGTACACATCCATCAACCTTTTCACACATGCTCTTTTATTCTTCATACTTCGGACACCTCCCTTTTTCTGCACACTCTCTATTTGGTCCAAATGTATCCTTCGAGCTCGTCCTCCAATAATATTACCTTACACATTGGCTCTATAGATCTCTTTCAACAATTTACTTACTATCATTCATCCTCTCTATGTTGCAAAACCATCTCATCCAACATTCCTTTTTCTATCTTTTTATGTATGGGTACATACATCCATACATATACGCACTATAAATACCTTGAAGGGGTGGCCAGAGCTAAGGAATTAGAAATTCCTCAGCCACTTTTGGAAAATTGAATGGGGACAAGATGGTGAAATAAAGGTTGTTGGTGATGGGTCCCTAGCCGCATCGCCCTAAAATCCCTTAAAAGCCCCATTACCGTTAGTCGCCTCTTACGTACACCCACCGGAAGAAATGGGGTAGTGCTATTCTAAGCCGATACTACACAGCTAAAGTTAAAGTATTTAAAGTTTAAGTTATGTATGGGTATAGGTAGATAATTATTTCCTTAGCAGACCCCAAAACCAACGTCTTAATAAATAATCAGCTTTTATTAGTATAGGTAAGTTCAAGCAATGGATTCGCACACGCACGTACCGATGACTTTGAATAAACAATAGGTAATGAAGAATGGATCTTTCGTACGTGATTAATGGCGATTATTATGGAAGCAAATACATACATACATATACTCACGGCTATAAATCCCTAGAAGGGGTAGCCAGAGCTAATTAGGAATTACTTAGCCATTTTTGGAAAGTTAAGGGGGGAAAAGATGGTAAAAAAAGGTTGTTGGTGATGGGTCTCCAACCTTATCGCCCAAAAATCCCTTAAAAGCCCCGAATACCGTTAGTCGCCTCATACGTACACTCACCGGAAGAAATGGGGTAGTGTTATTCTAAGCCGACACTACACAGCATAAGCAAGTACAAATGCACACAATAAATACATACATGCATACAACTAGGACTCACACAAGACTCAAGCGCACGCCGTATATCCCCAAAGGGGTTGGCTGAGGTACTAATACTTCTGAACATCACGTCACATCGTCAACTGGTGGGCAGAGTACCCACTGAAATGAATTGAGCTGAGCGATTTCGGTAAACCTCAGTCTTCTTACTATCTGTGCAGTCCGTCTTAAGAATTAGGCCGCGCTCTAATACTTGAAAAATACTTGACTTCAATGTAAAAATAGTTATTCCTCAATGGCAGGTTTGATCACGACATGCGACGCCTTACGACACTAAGCAATGTCCACTTAATCACTTTTAGAATTTGGTTGCAATCGGTCAAGCTGTTCCAGAGGAGTTCGATCAGAAGGGGCCTACCCGTGTATTACATACTATATAATCCATATAATAATACATAATGCTTTAATCCTGCCATACCCTTCCACTTTAACTTGTTTCATACTCTTCATTACTTTTTCCATACTGATCTCTCTGTCATTAAAGTCACCCATTGCTTCATTCCAATCAACAAAACTGCCAATTGGCGACGAAATAGATGCTTCTTCTTTATCAAAAAGTCCCTCAAAATAGTTCTAACATACCCGCTTCATACTATTTACATCCGTCGCCAATTTACCCTGTTTATCTCTCACTACATTCACTCTCGTGTTTTAGGAGGGTTATGACAGGATAACTACCGAAATGCTCAGGGCTAGTAAAGGGGTGATTGCTTCTTAGTTGTACTTCCTTTTTCTAAAATGCTTGCCAAGGAAAGTATCACAAAACTGGTTCAAGGCGGTTATTGTGCCTTTATATAAAAGTCACATCATGAGGGTAAAAATTAAAGCGGAATCAGCCTACCCAGCATTGTTGGTAATTCAATATGTAAAGATATTGATTGAGAGAATGGTGAATAAAACTGACGACAAATTTGGATGTGCAAGCAGGTTTAGAAAAGGAATGGGGTTTATGACCCAAATCTTTTCTTTATGGAGCATCACCTATATCATCACACATACTGGCAGACGCAGTGTGGGGCGCCCTCCAGCCCGCTGGACCGACGACGCAGGTGGCCGGGAGTGGTTGGATGAGGCTGGCCGAGGATAGGAAAAGGTGGCGCGCCATGGGAGATGCCTATGTCCAGCAGTGGACGAGTGTGGGCTGATGATGATGATGATGATGGAGCATCACCAAAAAGATGTATTGCTCCTTCATAGATTACAATAGGGTGGTAAGAAAATATTTGTGGGAATTGCAGTGCAAGTTGGGCTCAGAGAAACAACTTATATGTGCATTGGTATCACTCAATGAGTATTCTAGTACATGTGTAAGGGTAAATGGGTAAAACAAAGACTGGGTTGAGATCTCTCAGGTGTCCAACAGGGATGTGTAGCTGTACACATAATGTGCTACCAAACTAAGCCCTGCGTTATGGGCCATTGTAAGTGGATTAGGTTGTCATTTTATGGTTTCAACCCATTCCAAACCAGAGTGAAAGTATATAAGGTTAGCCACGTAATGCTATATTAAATAAACCAACAAAGTTTGTTGAACAAACCAAGCCTTAACTGGGATAGTTGTGTATGTCAGGCAGATAAATATATGAAATTCATTCTGGGTGAACATGTTTATAATGGATTAATTTGTTTAAAAGATCTTTTTCACCTAATTCAGATACAACTAAGTATGGGGTTAGGAACACCGGTATCCCTTTTATAATTTTTAGAGCAGTGAGTATAGGAATATGATTTATGAAAATATGTCTTATGCAGGTAGATAAAATAAGAGCATCTGCTTTAAACATGAAAATTTAACCACATTCTAATTGGATGGATGTATAAACAGTACAAACAATAAATCAAAGTTTTTTTTATATTTTGTCCGTCTGATAGTAACAGCTAATCTCTGAAATGACAGGACCAATTTTGTGTAGATTTAACTAACATATAAATAGCTGATGAAATAAGGAGTAATTATGGCATTTCTTTAGTTAAGACAAAACATAACAAGTTTATTCATATTATTGCATCATAATGCTTGTTACTCCTGGAAAGCTATAAAAGATAAGGAAATAATAGGATATGATAAGTCATGACTACAGAGGGTCTGCTATCATCAAAAATGTGTATATGTCATGGCCATATCGTAGATAATATATATGGCCACGACATATATATTATGTTGCTAATTCAAAACATCTTCAATGTTCTAAGAGCGTAAAAATTAGGAGAATATGCATTTGAATTTATATAAATGTGTAATATCCATGCCGAATATTACATTGAGAGATTGCTGAGACAAAGTGCGGTGTCGGTGACTTACTTACAAAGGATTATTCGACCTAATAATCTACTTAGAATCTTAGACGACTTCTGTGACTCGTAACCTTCAATAATTCGTTTAAAAGAATACCGGATTCATCTAATTAGCATGCAAATTTAGGAGATAAATACTTACCAATCATATCGTATATACTTGCAGAGTAATTATTCATGCTAAATGTGAAATAATCCATTGTGTTGAACAGCTGTTCTTAAACTTTTACCACATGCACAAACAGTTTTTCGTCATGTGAGATTTTTTCACTTTCTAATGTATTCCACTACAAATACACGAAGTTTTTCAAACACATTCTATTTATTTATTTACGCTCACAAAAATGTAAATAAATCGAATTTACCTTGATTGAACACTTTTTTGACATTTCATAAACCAATATATTTTGCCCCAATAATGACAGAAACCGAACCTATCAATTTTGACCAACAATACTAAAATACATATATACATACATACAGTCTGTTCACAGTTATTTTTATTTTACCTCAGTCTAGACAATTTTTCTGGCGCTATTTTGAATTCTTATCGGCATGGCATCTTATAATAATACCGAAAGCAGTAAAAAAGCAAAGAGCACTAGACACACTTCACAGCAATTAATGCTTACATTACATAAATAAAAATGTATGCCATAAATAAAATAAATAAGAATGGTCTGTACATGATATTCACTACGTCGTTAGTTCCTATTTAAGTAGACAGAGAAGAACAATCGCAACTTTGTACGATCCCCCTAGCAAACATCTCTGGCTTTGTTAACATCCATCAATCTTTTCATACATGCTCTTTTATTATTCATACTTTGGTTCGGACACCTGCCTTTTTGAGCACACTCTCTATTTGGTTCCAATGTGTTGAGGTCTCTGAGGTCTCCGGGGTCGCTCACTACTAACATCACCTGCTGACCTGCCACAATGGCTCTATAGATCTCTTTCACCAATATACTGTCATCTATGCTCTCTATGATATGCCCAAACCATCTCAACATTCCTCTTTCTATCTTTTATACAATATCATTTTTGACACCACACCTTTCACGAATCATACTATTTCTCACTCGATCGAATAATCTAATATCACAAACTTTTCATCAGGGCTAAGCCAATTTAAATGAAATTTTGCATACCCATTCGGTAGGTTTGAGAATAGATTTGTAACCTTTTTAGGGTTCCGTAGCCAAATGGCAAAAACGGGACCCTTATAGATTCGTCATGTCTGTCTGTCTGTCCGTCCGTCCGTATGTCACAGCCAGTTTATTCCGAAACTATAAGAACTACATTATTGAAAATTGGTGCGTAGATGTATTCTGTAAACCGCATTAAGATTTTAAAATAAAATCTGAAAAAAATACCAAAATTTTTAGGGTTGCCCATACATAGAACTGAAACTCAAAAATTTTTTTTTCATCACACCTATACGTGTGGGGTATCTATCAAAAGGTATTTGAAAATGATTCTTCTTGAATGAGGTTTCTTATATCATTTTTTTCAAAACCGAATAGTTTGCGCGAGAGACTTTTCCAAAGTGGTAAAATGTGTGTCCCCCCCCCGTAACTTCTAAAATATGGGCATGATAAAACTGAAAAAAATATATGATGTGTATTACTATACAAACTACTAACGAAAATTGGTTTGAATGAGATCTAGCCAGTAGTTCTATTTTTAAAAGTCATAAATCAAATT
Source organism: Bedellia somnulentella (assembly GCA_963576735.1). NCBI lineage: Eukaryota > Metazoa > Arthropoda > Insecta > Lepidoptera > Bedelliidae > Bedellia > Bedellia somnulentella. Next base: position 8,252,612 of record OY755193.1, read on the forward strand.
ACTTGCTAGTGCTGCTACGGTGTTGATGATATTCTATAGAGTGAGAAGTTTAAATTTAGTCTTTGGTTTGACATGTAATTCATATTTAAAAAGAGAATTAGGTTTTTGTTGTTGTTATGGAGACGTTGGGAAAATTTTAGAAGTCAAGAAGAAGTTGTTGTACGATGTTATGTTTTTGATATAAATATACAGTGAATATTTATAGTTGGACATTTTAGAAATACTGTGAAGTGAAATTTAATATACAATATAAAAATGACAATATAGATATTGACAAAATTAGTTGGAGTTTTTGATTGATTACCTCCTCCTGGATAGGGATGTGGATATTCCACTAACAGGTTATGGGCAAGCGTTCCCGGAGGAGGTAATGGCGTACGAGTGATAGTTGATGAATTATGAAGTTGATTATATAGTGATATAAAAAAATGGAGTATCGAAATCACGAAGAGAATACCACTGAAGAGAAAACGCTGGTAAGCGAAAATGAGTATACTTTTTGGCGTATACCCAATTAAAATCAAAAGGCTTAATATCCGTTTTGGAAGAGAATGTTTTTACTAATGAAAAGGAAATGAAAAATTACGAAATTAATGATGCAAAAGCGCAATGTATAATTTTAGACAATATTTACAAAAAATATACGAGCTATATCATTGACTGTGAATCATCACGTGCTATGCTTATGAAATTAGACCATATAATACTTGGAAACAAAGAAACGCAATTGAATAATTATTTACAAGAGTTTTACACTTTCAAATTTGAAAATCAAAATATAATTGAAGAAATAAGCCGTTTAGAAAATATTGTGTCAAGAATAAAATCTCTAAATTTCGAACTGAAAGATGTGCAAATTATTTCAAAAATACTATGTTGCTTGCCGGAAAATATGAATGCTTTGAGAACTTCATGGGAAGCAACGCCATTTACAGACAAAAATTTGACAAATTTGATATCGAGAATAAATTTAGAATTAAAAATGAGAAAAACAGAGTTGAACACAGAACTAAAAACTGAAAATGTATTCATGACAAGAAAATGTTACAAATGCAGCAAAATTGGCCACATAGCAAGATATTGCAAACTATCGTCAAACAATATCACCTGTTATAAATGTGAAAAAGTCGGTCACAGGAATACAGACTGCAATATTAGGAACAACTGCAAATATTGTCATACAGACTCCCATTTTAGTAAATTTTGTTTAAGTAAGAAAAATTCGGTAAGCTCTGTAATAAATTCATTTAATAATAGTAATGAGCAGGAAGAACAAATTGAATTTGTAATTGATTCTGGGGCAACCTGTCATTCTGTAAACATCAACCATTTATTTGAAAACAAGAAAAAATGTTCATATAAAATAATGACTGCTGATGGAAACTATCATATGATAGACACAATAGGCGATATAAAATTTAAATCTCCAAATATAGATCTTAAAATGTGTTGTATGTTCCCAGGTTACAAAAGAACCTATTTTCGGTATCAAGACTAGCAGAAAATAATTATAAAATTGTGTTTTTCAGAAAGGAATGTAGAATTTATGATGGAAATGATATGAAGCTGCTACTGGTCGGAGAGCTCCGTAATGATGGCCTGTATTACATCCAGATGAAAGCTGTCAGGTATGGAGAAAAGATGAGGTCAGTCCATACTCCCCTTGCTTTTAATTTGGAAAAACAAAACTTTTGGCATCGTGCTTTGGCACATACACCTTTAAATAAAACAAAAAATATTGTAAGTGGCATAACTTTAGATAAAATTAATGAGGTGATAACCTGCAGGGTCTGCACACAATCAAAGTTTTGTAGGCTTCCATTTCGTACCGAAAGACGTCGTGCAAACAAACCTTTAGAAATTATTCATAGTGATATATGTGGACCAATTGGTACTGAAACATATGACGGTTTCAAATATTTTATGACGTTCTTAGATGACTATACACATTTTGTTAAAATATTTTTATTGAAATCAAAGTCTGAGGCATATAGTAAAATCGTTAGTTATATTAATAATGCGGAAAATCATTTTAATGAAAAAGTTAAAACTATTAGATGTGATAATGGTGGGGAGTACACAAGTACTCAATTCAAAAAGTTGTGTGATAATAAAGGGATTACAATAGATTATACTATACCATATACACCCCAACACAATGGTAAGGCTGAACGACTTAACAGAACCATTATGGATAGAACTCGTGCATTACTGTTTGAATTTAAGTTGCCTAAAGTTCTTTGGGGTGAAGCAGTTCTAACAGCAGCTTATTTGACGAATAGGTGCGCTAACACTATTAATGAGAAAACACCAGCTGAAATGTGGTTTAATAGAATACCAAATATGAAACATATTAATATTTTCGGTTCATTGGCTTATAATAAAATTAATACGAAATTAAGCAAATTGGATAATAGATGTAATAGAGGTTTATTAGTTGGTTTCACTAATAATGGTTATAAGATTTGGGATGCAATGAACAATTAAATTATTTATTCACGTGATGTAAAATTCTATAATAATTATGATGATGTAAATAAGTACTTGAATGAATGTCGCTTACCAAGTTTTAGTAGAACAGTGTTTTCTAAATTGTTTGAAGATGATGAGATACATAGAGAAGATATAGTTACTGGAGAAGGAGATTGTAACTTTGAGAGGGGAAATAGAGAAAGTAGGAGTGATGTTGAAACTAGTGAAAATATAGTTACTGGCCAAGAAGATTGTAACATTGAGAGGGGAAGTAGAGAAAGGAGTAATGATGCTGTTAGGACAAGTGAGAATGAGTCTAGTGGAATAAGGCTCAGTCGAGCGAAAAGCCGTACTTTGAAAGATGTTTGTCAAGAGAGATGTCCTATGAGAGATGAGTTGGTGAGTAGGAATTGTGAAGATGAACTGAATGATGATGAAGGAAATGTTTTATTAGATGAAGATAGAGAGGATATTTTTGAAGATAGTATGGGAGAAGATTTTTTTAATAATGGAAGTATTGAAGTTTCGGAGGGAAGAAGAAATGAAGTATTGAGAGGGGAAGAGGTACGAGGTGCTGATGGAGCTTCAGAGGGGATACAAGAGGTTAATAATGAGGAAGTAAGTACTGTAGAAGATTTGTTTGAGGATGCTATTGAGAATGTTGGAAATGTGGAAAGAAGAATTTTACCAATGAGAAACAGAAGGCTGCCAGAAAGATTAAAGGATTATGATCTGGAGACTTCATTTTTGACATATAGTGAAGTGTTGAGGAGTAATGAAAAAGAGTTATGGTTGAATGCAATTAAGAGTGAGAAGGATTCTTTAGAAAAGAATAAAACGTGGGAAATTGTGAATAGGGCAGAAGTAAAGAATAGGAGATTAATATCTAGTAAATGGATATTTACAATAAAACCAGGGAATATTTATAAAGCTAGATTAGTTGCAAGAGGTTTTTTACAGCAATATAATGTTGATTATAAAGAAACTTACAGTCCGGTTGTGGACACGACAAGTGTCAGATTATTGTTGTCTTTAGCGGCACAAAGAAGTTATAAAATAAAACAGTTTGATGTAAAAACAGCTTAAATGAAGAAATTTTTATGGAAGTACCTTTAGGATTTGATGTAGGGAAAGATAAGGTGTTGAAGCTAAAGAAAAGTTTATATGGGCTAAAACAAGCTCCACTTATGTGGAATATTAAGTTGACATCAGTTTTGAAAAATTTAGGTTTGAGTCAACTGAAACAAGATCCATGTTTATTTGTGAGTGAAAATAAAGATCTATTTTTAGCAATATATGTAGATGATGGGTTAGTGATAGGACCGTGTGAGATTCAGTTAAAGAATATTATGGAGAAATTGGAAAAAGAATTTGAAATAAAGAAATTTGATAAGATCAGTAAATTTATAGGAATAGATGTTGAAAAGGCTGTAGGTAGTATTAAGATCTTTCAAAAATCTTATATTGATCAGTTATTGGAGAGGTTTAATTATAAAGATTTAAAAGGTATGCCTTTTCCGAATATTTTAGTTGATACACATCAAGAGGGGAAAGTTAATAGTGATGATGTGCATCATTATAGACAATTAATTGGTTCACTGTTGTATTTGGTGAATAAAACAAGATTAGATTTGTCATTTCATGTAGGATATTGTAGTAGACATCAGGAGTGTCCGAATTTAAATGATTTTGCAAATATTAAGAGCATTTTTAGATACATTAAGAGTTCAATTAGTTCTGGTATAAGGTATGTTCGAGGGAATGATAGAACTTTAAGAGCCTATTGTGATGCAGACTTTGCAGGTGATCCAGATACTAGAAAGAGTACGACTGGCTTTATTGTTTTCTATGCTGGTGGACCTATTCATTGGTGCTCACGCAAGCAATCAGTTACGGCTCTCTCCAGTACAGAGGCTGAATATATTTCTGCTGCAGAGTGTATAAAAGATTTATTGTATATTCAGAGTTTGTATAACGAAATTACAGGAGTATTACCTAAAACTGAACTGTATGTTGACAATCAATCTGCAATTGTTTTGATTAAGAATGGAATCCTGAATAGAAGAAGTAAAAGATGTTAAATATCATTTTATTAAAGAGAAAATTGTGCAGAATAAGATTGAGGTTTACTATTGTCCAACCAATGAAACTATCGCTGATATATTAACAAAAGGACTAGACAGAACTAAGTTCTTGCGTTTAAAAGATAGGATTGTGAGTGATCAGTGAAGTGTCTGTGAACTCTGTTATAGAATAAGTAGATTTAAGGTGGTTTAGGCAATTAATTTGAAATTTAGTTTTAATCGTTATTATAATAGTAAGTTAGTCATTCGAGATTTAGAGAAGGTGAGTCTAATTTAAACTTAGAGGGGATGTTGATGATATTCTATAGAGTGAGAAGTTTAAATTTAGTCTTTGGTTTGACATGTAATTCATATTTAAAAAGAGAATTAGGTTTTTATTGTTGTTATGGAGACGTTAGGAAAATTTTAGAAGTCAAGAAGAAGTTGTTGTACGATGTTATGTTTTTGATATAAATATACAGTGAATATTTATAGTTGGACATTTTAGAAATACTGTGAAGTGAAATTTAATATACAATATAAAAATGACAATATATATATTAAAGAAAATAAGTTGAGAGTTTATGATTGATTACCTCCTCCTGGATAGGGATGTGGATATCCCACTAACATACGGAACCCTTCATTAGCGAGTCCATCTCGCTCTTGGCCGCTTTTTTATACTCCAAAATGTATGAAGCGTATGAACTTTATAAGAGAAGAGAATAGAATAGAGTAGAGATAGATGAAGCATAGCATATTGCAATCAAATCAATATCAATCCGAGGAATAACAGAATGACAGACGACTAAATGTTTTATCAATACCATTCAATAATTCGCATCCATTTCAATTCAATATATTTTTAAAGTTTGTGCATTCAATTCAAATAAAGTGTTTGCCCAAATAGTTAAATTACTAAATGTATTAAAGTTAAATTAAACGGCTTAAAATTTAATCACCAATGTTACCTAGACAATTAAGAAGCATGCTTATGCGAAGAAAATTTGTGAAGCGGTTTGCTTTTACAATAATTATTTCTGTTATATCTGTTTATGCAACAGTTCTATTATTTGGGGACCTAAAGAGCCCAGCTGTGCTGCACTTGACCGACTTGCACAGGTGCCCAGCGTGCTACGGAATTTCTATATGTCCTGAGCTATATTCTACTCAAATAACGATTGACGCGAACCGACACTGGTCAAAATACTTTAACGCTAAAAATATATTCTACGGTATTACAAATTTTAATCGTAAAGTAGTATTAAAGAAGCTGGCACATAATAAAGAACTCAAAGAGTTTGATAACAAGTTGTGTGAGCGGTGGAAATTGAAAAACAACTGTAAGCCTGCTGATTTGATGAATGTATCAAATGTTGAGGAAGAAATTGAAAGACTAGTCAGTTATAATATATCTTATCCAGAAATTGATCCAAGGAGAGGTTTAGTAATGTGTCCGTATGGAGAAAGTATTCACAAACTTGTTGAACCCATTTTGACTACTAAAAAGAATTACAAATCTGAGATGTTAAATATTTGGACTATGCTTAGTTTGAATCCAGAACCTATTGTTCTACATGTAAGTAAGGTTTTATTTACTTGTATCATTGTTAGATTTTTATCTATATAACTTGTACACGGTAAAATATGGAGTAATTACTAATTATTTTAAAACAGATTGTGACCTGCCATAATTTGATTCATGAAGTATTATAAACTACATTATAGGTCACATACAAAGCTGGGTAGAGAAGAAACTGTTAAGTGGTACCTATTATTTATTTATTTCCAGCTAAAGTTTAATTTATAAGTAGTTATCTCATTCAGATAAATGTTCAACATAGTTACAACTATGCTTATAATGGTACTTTGTTACAATTATAGTTAAAGTTCGCAATTTCCAGAAGTGGCTGAAGAAATTCTTATTCTGAAGCTCTGGCTATCCCTTATAGTTATTTAAAGCCGTGAGAATATTTATTTATAAATGTATGCATGACAAAAATATTTTTTTTGTATATGATGTAATATACCATGGAGGACACACCTGGACCAAATAGAGAGTTTGCTCAAAAAGGCAGGAGTCCAAATTATAAAAATAAAAGAGCATTTATGAAAAGATTGATAGGTGTAAACAAAGCTAGAGAGTTTTGCCAGGATCATACAATGTGGGAATCAATGTTCCCTGCCAATCCCAATGGGAAACAATGGCGTGAGTATGTATGTTAAGTTATATATGAGAGCTGTTATTCTTTTGTATACTGGTTTATTTAAAGCAAAGTATTTCTTAAACCTTTGGTTAAAATTCACTTGTCCGTTGTTGACTTCAGATGTCCATCCCACAACACTAGAAACTCATTCACATTCCACACACCATCTCTTAGGACTAATTATGCCACCAACACATTTATTTCCCGTGCTATTATTTCTTACAATACAAAATTTTCCCAAGCTGACATTTTCAATTTATCATTAACTCAATTTAAGAACTTTTGTAAACAGTTGGAGTTTGTTGAATCAGCCGATTGACCCTAAATGTTTGAGTCATACAATTTTCTCTTAATATAATTATTTGAATTTATATTTATTTATGGCATGTATTTAACGCGGCGACAAATTGATACCATTCCGGGTCGTAAAAAAACTGAAAATGGATGGTAAATAATCTACTTTGGCGACTAATTAGAGGTAGCATCTTAACTAGAAAGCGGCGGCTTTTTAATGAGTTTTGAGGTTTTATTTAAATTTTATCTGGCAGTGACTTTCTTTTGTGGCAATTGAATTTCTTCTAAGGCGACAAATTATTGGCGGATAAAAAACTTAAAATAGGCTCTCATAAATTCTAAAATGGGGTTGTCTATAAACATGACCAAGGTCTCAAATAAATACAAACAAAATCTTAAAAAAAATACTTTTGGCTACATTTGTAGGGATCTAAATTAACCAAATTGTGACATGCAATAAAACTATTCTTGGTCTATTTTATTAACATTCCCTCTTTTAAATGAACCTACACCTACACAACTTAACCTAACCTAACAGCGTATCGACGTCACCCCGCTTCGCAGGTTGCCAATAGGCAATAGCCGCTCTAAGGGGCATAAGCTAACCCTAACCTAACCTAGCACAAACGCATTTGTGGTGATTAATTGTTTTTTAATGAGGGAGGCTTCGCCCCCCTCTCCCCTCTGTTTTCTTTCCCTATCTTAATTGCATCTGCCCATTAGGGTGGGAGAAGCAATTTTTAACCTAACCTAATATATTTTAATAAATAAAGAATAAATAAAGGAAAGAAGAATTTCGACACAGGCGGGAATCGTAATTTTTCATTCCTTTATTTATTCTTTATTTATTAGTAATAATCCCCACATGAGGTTTTCATGAACAAAAAGATTTAAATTATCTAATATATTTTAGTTTCATTAATTTTTACTTCAATACACATAATATGTAATTTACTTAATATAATAGTCACAAAAATAAAAAAGCCAGCGAGCGCATTTGCCGCCTTTGCAAGAATTTACGAATCTGCAAACAATATTGTAATATCCAAACACATTATTATAATACCCATTTTCAGTTTCAATGCTACCTAAAAATCGCTGCCAGATGTGTATTTTTATAAAGAAATCCAATAGTTGCCACTGAAGAATGTATGATATCCCCTCGGAAAAATTAGTCGCCACATTAGGTTTTATAATACCTGAACCAGTTTTTCACTGATCCCGCTTGATATATTTGATACCTTACAGTAGCAGCCGTTTTTTTAGTTTTTTGATCCCAGCATTTTGTTGCTTGTATAGTTTAATAGTTGCTAAGATATTTAATCACTGCAAAATTAGTTTTTTTGTGACCTAATAGAAAGTTGCCTAAAAAGGATTTTAGTTGCCGTGTTAAATATTTGCCTTTATTTATTATACTATATTTATGTATTTACTTATTATGTTATATTTATTATTAAAGTATGTATTTTAAGTACTTTCATTCATAATTATCTTATATATTATTAATTTATGTATTTTTAACCTTGAAAAGTAAGTATCTTATTTAGGTATATTTTAGTATCATAAAATATTGTTAACATTATTTTCTAAAATCTCTATGCATATTTTGTAATCTTGTAGTGTTTGCTTGGTCTGGTGGGAATGACAATATAATTCATTTAACTTACTTAATTTCATCTGTATAAACAACAACAACTGATGTATAATTGTTTTGTTTTGTTTTCATTAGTTATTTTAATTTGCGTTTTTCTGTATCGTCTGTATATCAATTGGTAGAAACTTTATAGGTCAAAAACTTCTCTGTATTTTTATCTTATTTGAAATATTGTGTACCGTTTGTTTCTCAAATAAATAAATAAATAAAATTCTCTTAAATCATAACTGGTGAAATTCAAATTAGTATTATAATATGGCAAATATTTAACATGGCAACTGAAATCCTTTTTAGGCAACTTTCTATTAAGTCACAACTTTGCAGTGATTAAATATCTTAGCAACTATTAAACTATACAAGCCACAAAATGCTAGAATCAAAAAACTTAAAAAAGGGCTGCTACTGTATGGTATCAAATATATCAAGCGGGATCAGTGTAAAACTGGTTAAGGTATTATAAAACCTAGTGTGGCAACAAATTTTTCTGAAGGGATATCATACATTCTTCACAGGCAACTATTGGATATCATTATAAAAATACACATCTGGCAGCGATTTTTAGGTAGCTTTAAAACTGGAAATGGGTATTATAATAATGTATTTGGATATTAGAATATTGTTTGCAGATTTGTAAATTCTTGAAAAGGCGGCAAATGCGCTCATATGTCTGAGCAGTGCGGAGGCTGCGGAGCGGATAATATTAAGTAAATTACATATTTTGTGTATTGAAGTAAACATTAATAAAAATAAAATAAGTTAGGTTAGGTTGAAAGTTACTTCACCCAGCCTAAAGGGCAGATGCAATTAAGTTAGAGAAGGAAAACAGAGGGGGGATCGGGGACAAAGCCCCCCGCATAAAAAAAAAATCACCACAATTTTATTTGTGGTAGGTTAGGTTAAAGTTAGCTTGTGTGCCTTAGAGCGGAAATAGGCACCCCGCTAAGCGTGGTGACGTTGACACGCTGTTACTCAAAGTAGGTGGGTTCATTTAAAAGAGAGAAGGTTAATAAAATAGACCAAGAATAGTTTTATAGCATGTCACAATTTGATTAATTTAGATCCCTACGAATGTAGCCAAAAGCATTTTTTAAGATCTTGTTTTTATTTATTTCAGACCTTGGTCATGTTTATAGACAACCCCAATTTAGAATTTATGAAAGCCTATTTTAACGTTTTTATCCGCCAATAATTTGTCGCCTTAGAAGTAATACAATTGCCACAAAAGAAAATCACTGCCATATAAAATTTAAATAAAACCTCAAAACTCATTAAAAAGCCGCCGCTTTCTAGTTAAGATGCTACTTCTAATTAGTCGCCAAAGTAGATTATTTACTATCCATTTTCAGTTTTTTTACGACCCGGAATGGCATCAATTTGTCGCCGTGTGAAATACATGCCTTATAATATTGGGATTTTGGGAAATTAGGAGTTGAAATTTGTTGTCTTTGGTCCATTATGTCATTTAAAGTTAAATACATACATACATATACATATACTCACGGCTATAAATCCCTAGAAGGGGTAGCCAGAGCTAAGGAATTAGAAATTCCTCAGCCACTTTTGGAAGATGCGTGGGGAAAAGATGGTAAAATAAAGGTTGTTGGTGATGGGTCTCCAACCGCATCGCCCAAAATTCCTTAAAAAGCCCCAACCCAATACCGTTAGTCGCCTCTTAAGTACACCCACGTACGTACGAACGTAGTGTCGGCTTAGAATAGCACTACCCCATTCTTCTTCTTAAAGTTTAATCTGCTTTATAAAGGTTATTACTAATGTATCAATGCAAAGCTGATTAGATGTTTGGACTCAATTACACCTGAACTACAGAAACAAGGTCTTATGTCATGCAAACAAAGCTGCGAGCGTAAACTAGTCTATATCTATACTTATAATAAATCTGTAGAGAGGTCAATTCTGTACATGGAATATATTTTCAAAATAACTATCAGGGGGTGATTAGGGATCGATACTGATGCCAAAAATGCAATCAGTAAAATTTTTGTCTGTCTGTCTGTCTGTCTGTCCGTCTGTCTGTCTGTCTGTCTGTCTGTCGGTTTGTATGTTCCTTATGGAAACAAAAACTACTCGACGGATTTTAACGAAACTTGGTACAATTATTCTTCATACTCCTGGGCAGGTTTTTGTATACTTTCCAGCAGAATAATAAAGGGGAATTTAGGGAAATTTTGGGAAAACGGGAGAAGTTACTCCATTTTTAAGCTTCCGTCGCGTGTGCAGCCTTAATGGTCAAAGTTACATAGAAATCACGTATTACGGAAATATTCCACATAAAATTATCTAAAAAATATTACACAACAGTGTATGTCTATCTTTTATGGTTGACTCACCACGTGTAACTCCTGATAGCTTAGCAGTTCGGCGCATTCTGATTATATTTGTTTTCTCTTACGTTTATAATACTCTCAATCACCCTTATTTCAAAAGTTAACATTATTACCTACTCAATAAAAAAGGAATCATAGAAATCGGTATAGAAACACCAAAATTAATAGTCCCAACATAATAGTCGCACGCGATCAAAACCAAATCCTTAGTAATTTACATATTACGTACTAGATGGCGCCAGTAGTTGCATCAATTAAAACCTAAAAATTAGCTTAATTTCGGAGATATTGATCTGAACCGATAATAAAAGCGCTTTCAAAATCACAAAGTAACACTATATTCAGACATGAGTACTGTAAGTTGTAATAAAGGCGCTAATTTCATAACGCTTGAGCAGTCATTGAAGAAACCTCCAATATTTTTATAACTACGCTACCCGTGCGAAGCGGGGCCGATCCACTAGTACTAAATAAACTTCTTGTCTATATTCCAGGTGATTCGTAACACATTTGGCTGGCCAGTTCCCCCTTATGCTGGAGTTTGTGGTCGGTTGGAAGTGCTGGGGTATGAAGGAGAACCTATATCTGCAATGGTAGACATACCATGGCTAAAACGTCTTAAGTATGCTAAGGATATTTTAGATGCTGCACTGGATTTTACATATAAGCATGAAAGGTATGTAAAAATACATATAATATGGTCCCTTAATTTTACGTGACAAAGTCATATGTGAACAGACAAAATGATAATATTAATAAATGATTTCACATATGGTTTGTTTGTATGTTGCCACTGACCTATAACTCATAGAATAGTCATACATACATATACATATACTCACGCTATTAGTTCCCATTGGGGTAGGCAGAGACTATTGATCGCCACTTCGTACAATCCTGACAAACCTCTCTAGCTTCGTTTACATCCATCAATCTTTTCATACATGCTCTTTTATTCTTCATACTTCGGACGCCAGCCTTTTTGAGCACACTCTCAATTTGGTCCAAGTGTGTTCTCCGTGGTCGTCTTCTACTAACATTACCATCCACACTAGCTCTATAGATTTCTATACCAATTTTCTATCATCCATCCTCTCTATGTGCCCAAACCATCTCAACATTCCTTTTTAGAATAGAGTGAATCAATATTTGCATTATGTACTTTATTAATATGAATTATGGGAAAATTATACTGATTGTATGAACTATGGTCCTGATTTTGGTCCGAGTGTGCGAGAGTGTCCGAGGTTTCAAATGCCTGTCCAAAATCTAGCTGAATCATCATTGCTGAATTTTATCTGAAAGTGTCCTTTACCGTGTAGTGCCGGCTTAGAATGTCGCTACCCCTTTCTACCCACGGGTGTCGTAAGAGGCGACTAAGGGTATTGGGGCTTTTTATTGGATTTTTGGGCGATGCGGTTGGAGACCCATCACCAAAAACCTTTATTCTTACCATCTTTTCCCCACACAACTTCCAAAAGTGGCTGAGGAATTTATAATTCCTTAGCTCTTGTTACCCCATCTAGGGAAATATAGCCGTGAGTATATGTATGTATGTCCTTTACCCTACCTAATTTTTTTTATAATCGTCCATTGTCTATCTTTCTTTTTAGCAGGTCATACAGTATGTTTAACTACATTTATCATTATTTTATGTTCCAGATACCGTTTCTACTTAATGGATTGGTCATTAGACAATATTGTAGTCGATGCAAAAGACAAAGTTACATTCATAGACTTAGAAGATATAATAGTCCTCGACAAACATACTATACCAAAAGATGACCTCGGTGATTGGTACCAACGCTACAACAGAGAAAATCCCGGTCCAGGCTTTACATTCTCTATAGAAAATCTTTGCAAACATCATTTAAGTGATCATAACTTATGGGCAGCTTGCTATATACTGGCTGGCGACGAAAACCCGCTTTTAATTCCTGTTCCAAAGAGTGTTAACAGTAGTAAACCTCATTTTGAAAGGCTTCTTACTCAATGTGTAAACCATAATGACAGATTTCGTACGGTGAGTACGCTGCAACTAGTTATAGCCGATATTTTAAGTGATTCAAGTCTAGTAGGGTCAGATGTTAGATGATAATATGGTACTTTTAAGGTGACTTAATTGGTTTCACATTTGGTTTTATCTCGAGTATAAAAATTGCTCTTGCAGCCTTAACTCTATTTAAAAAGGTGTTAATCATTTTCAACATAGGGGAGACTGGGGCAAGATGAGATAGTTTAGACAAAACTCGTCATACGAGGAAAACTAAACTCTTTGATAACATTCTTTAACAAAAGGAGTAACCATTATACATTTCTCTGTAATAATTAAACGTTGTAGCATGCAAAATCACTGACTATTTTTACGCAAATAATGAAAAAATAAACTCGGCAAATTTCCCGTTTTGTCCCATAACTAACTAAAACGGCAAAACGACTACGCTTTTTAATCGGGTAGGCAGCATTCACAAATATGTGCCTCTTCGTCTTCCTCATCTACTCTGGCACATTAATTATGCGCTCAACTGTGGCACACGCCGCAGATGACCCAAACTTCGGTTGAATCTGAGTATAAGTACCCATAATAGATGCAAGCACAGTTATCACCTTTTTTTTGGGATGAATCTTCCGATTCAGTTACTGTTTTGCAGCTTTTGGTTTGAAACTTTTTCTGCAGGTTTTCATGCCAGTTGTCTTTTTCATTTTCTTTGCAGCATTTTTCAGATTTCTTCATTTGTTTTTTTTTACTTTTCAGTCACTTGAATATCAGTCTTTTTTTTGTTATTCTTACCTTCTTTAATACTTATATCTTTCATGAGTTCGATTTCGTAAGGTGATTCAGTTAGTATTGCAGTCTTCCTCGTTTTCTAGTCTTTCTCTTCCGAGTCCTAACTTGTTTAGGCAAAGCCATAACACTTTCAGGACTTACCAGAAAAGAAAAAGATACTCTTTTTATTTGCCTTTCGCGAGTTTTGTCTTTAGCTCGAAATGTTGATGTTGAAGGTTGGTCAACCAATGTTTGTTCAGGGTTCTTTCTAGTATTAATAATCTCGGGAGAATATCTATTGAAGTTAGCATCTGCAGCAACGTTTTGGGAAGACGTGGTATTCATAGTTCTATGAATTCTATCTATCATATTCATTTCTAAATGTCAATTTGAGAATGCAACGAGACCAGGGCATTATTGTTATTCAAAAAGATTTTGAAGAAAATATCAGACGCTCCCATACTCTTTTCATTAATTTGTAAGTTTGGATTAGAATTATTGTGTTCTGTATTTTCTGACAAATCACGACTATTTTCAGTCTGAGAACAATAGCTGGAAAAGGTACATTATTTTGCTGGGTTGCAGACGAAATTTTTCCAAGGTGAGCTGAAGGGGATAGCTGCGACAGATTTTCTTCAGTGATTGCTGATTCTGATATTTGAGTTGGTAGAGCATTTTCCACATTTAGCTCTTCTCCTACCAGATTTTCTGTGTTTGTTGTCTCTGCAGCTATGAAATCAGTGTTTGTAAAAACATTTTTATCTAATGGCCATATACCACATTTACGAAACCTATTTCTGTGTGTGTGATCCATTTATCCTGTGAGCATTGTGGCTGCTTTTAAGTAGCTTGTAGCTGATATAGATAGCCTTTTTCTTTTCTTTTTTGACAAGACTATAAATCCTTTTGGTATCTGTCCTTTTTGTGAAATTTCGCCTTTTGTAAGTTGGCACCTTTTATGTACTTTTTCATTGTCAACTTTGCTTTTTTATTTTCTTTGTCTTTGAGGTTGTTCTCTTTTCATTTACTATTCCTCTGAGTATTTATTTTTCTTCTTTCTGCTTCCTGCTGTTTGCATATATTATATACTTCGTCATGAGTGATAACTTCTGCACCGCAAGCAATTTTCTTTCTTTTTTTTAATGTTGGTACCAACGTTGACTGATCTCAATAAAAGTTCTGCAAAAGATGTTTTGAAATGCACCACCTCGTCTGAAAGTATTTGTATTCTTTTATGTGGATTTGTCTCCAAATAATGTTTCAGTGATATAACATTGTGCATTAATTTGTAACCAGTTTGCTAAGTGTTTTGGGCTGAAATATAACTGGTTGATTGGCTTCAAGTTGCTGCTAATGAGTACTTTCATCGTGTTTTTGAATGCTAGCAATAGGCTATTTGACTGTAATAAAAATATACATTTCTTTTATTTCATTAGTCTTAATATTTCTTTTTTGGAGCAATATTTAATAATGCGAGATAAAAATATTGCATTATTTCACTAAAATCCGTCTTCTAAAATAAGTATTTTTGATGCAACTGTCACGTAACTAAAAACGACCGTGATTGGCTATTTCTATAATGACGTAGATCGCGCATAAACTGTGTATCGCTTCGCTCATTGGTGAATGCGGAATTGACGTCATTTGTGCTACAGCCGCCGTATTACTTAAAGTCGCGTTTTCGCGGCACATTTGAATAATGCATTTTATTTTTCGATTTTTTAATAAAATAGCTAGTATGAAGACAGAAAAATATTTTTTTAGGGCTCCTTATAAACAAATTAACACCGTAAGATAGTTTTCAAAAATTAGTCAAATAGCCTATTGGGCCTGGCCTGCAGACTGTGCATGATTAGTATATCTAGCTACAGGTTGCTACAGCGTAATACCTTATAATAATATGCAAAGCAGTAAAAAAAAACCAAAGAACACCAGGAGCACTAGACACATAAAACAGCAAGTAATGCCAACATAACCGAAATGAAAATTAATAATGTTCGAATTCGAGGCAAAATAAATGTGAATGGTCTGTCTGTACTGTGCTCTCTCGCTCGCGAATCTGTATTTTTTTATCGATAATGTTTCTACTTAAAATCGATTTACAAGACTATCATGATAAAATATAACTTTCAAAGTACAAAATACGATGCACTCACAATGTAGCCAGCTTATTCGAAAATAGTGTATCTAGTCTAAACCAAAATTTTTCGTCTAAAATCGTTTACGTGATTAATTTGTCAATGTATCTTATTTATTACTAGCAGCCCGTCCCGGCTTCGCTCGGGCATGAATTATCATTAACATTTTGTTTTTTATTTTATTACATGTATTATTATTTTAATTTATTTTTTTTAAGTTTTAAGCTATGTTATAGTTTTTTGCTGTGTAGTGTCGGCTTAGAATAGCACTACCCCATTTCTTCCGGTGGGTGTACGTAACAGGCGACTAATGGTTTTGGCGCTTTTGAGGGATTTTTGGGCGATGCGGTTGGTGACCCATCACCGACAACCTTTATTTCACCATCTTTTCCCCACACGACTTCCAAAAGTGGCTGAGGAATTTCGGATTCCTTAGCTCTGGCTACGCCTTCTAGGGATTTATAGCCGTGAGTATATGTATGTATGTATGTTATATTTTTTTGTATTTATTTTTAGATATATTTTTTTATATTTTTTATAATGAGTAATTACATCAAAAGCCATTCAATTTATAGAGTTAGAGCTTCCCTGTAAACAATATTTGACGTTGTTGTATTTTGGGGCAGCAAAATAAATTGATGTTCAGGGGCTCCCACCCGCGACAGGCCAACGTACAGTTGACCGTGAGTAAAACAATTCTTTCGCAGGTCAATCCCTACTAATTTTAAGGTTTGGCCTTGGGACTTATTAATTGTTAAAGCAAAAGATGTTTTAACCGGAAATTGTAGCCGTTTAAATGGAATTGGCAGATCAGTTGGGATCATCGGTATCCTCGGTATATGAGCTAATTGACCGGCTGCTGGGCCAGTGATAATAGTCGCTACAATCAAATTTTGCTTTTACTCTTTGATAAGCAGCCTCCCGTACCCCTTCGTGACGCCTGCAACAACTTACTATGCACAGCTAATCGAGCGAAGTTTTATCTATTTTTTTAATTCGAGATAACTTTCGAATGGAATGTTCGAATTGAATAATTCAAAAAGTAATATAAGGGTATTGAAGTAGTCTAAAATAATATATACGTTTTTTATAAGGATTAGATAGGTACAAATAAAGAGCCTTTTCTAAAGCAGGATTTTAATTTAATTTTTAAATAATTTTATATAATGACGCTTGTTGTGAGATAACTATAATAGTTAGAGACATGCTGTCTGGGCATTTTTTTTAGATAATAATGTGTTCTATAAAATTGTAGTACATAATTTTATTCTATTGTCAATAGTTTTCGCAGTGCACGCGATGTAAGGATTTTTTTTGGTATTTCTTTAACACCTTGGGTTACATTTTTGAAGTTTACGTAAGGATCCCTAATTTTTTGAAAATGAAATATAGCCTATGTCACTCAGGAATAGTGTAGCATTAAAACAGTAAAAGAATTTTTCAAATCCGTCCAGTAGTTTTGGAGCCTATTCAATTCAAACAAACAAACAAACAAAAAATCAAACCTTTCCTCTTTATAATATTAGTATAGATTATTTAACAGGTATTTGACAAAATACCTGTTAAATAATAATCTAATTTCCCTGTGAGTTCTTGGTCACATAGGTAATCAAAACCAGTCAAATTCACATTTCATCACAAACAATCAATTATTTTATTTTATCCTAGTATAATAAAAAGAATATTATATTATATAGAGAACTCTTACCGAATTTTCGCAGTTTTGGACTGCACTTTTGAATGAGTTCGACTGTTTCTTAGTTTAGCTTTCAAACATTTCTGTGCCTTCGAACCTTGGTTGTGTATAAAACATTACTTTTACGAAAAACGAATCTCGTGTATACTTTTTAGTCTGACTCATAGAGCACTTAGCTAAATAGAGAAGAAACTAAGAATGACAATATCCGTAACCCTTTATAAGGCAAGGTAGGATCAATAATTCATTGTATTTCACTTCTATTTCAAGCTAGGTAAGGTTGAAATTATGGTGGTCGCTATATGGTTAACTGGTGGTATGAGCAACAAATGTCAGAACATGGAATTAACCAATCAGGGTGCAGGGACAACTTATTTTGTCAATCAGTTTTTAGCGGAATTTATTCAGCAATTTTTGTCATGAACTAAGTTTGGTTTCCGCTCTATTTACTTATATCCTCTATGGTATGACTGTAAGACTTTTCTTATATAAAATATATTATCATTAAGTACATGTAAATGGCGTACAGCCTCAAACAGAGATGTGTGGGCTCAAAATTGTGAGGCCTTTGCCCAGCAGTGGGAAGTGAATTAGGCTATAATAATAATAATAACATGTAAATATAGGTAAGATTATAGTCATTTCAGTGTCGTTACACTTTAAATTGAATAGTAAGACAGAACTTTATAAAGTTCGAATATCATAATTTAAAATATGTGATAATATTAGAATGATTAAGCTGCGAAGAATCAAATATATATAATTATGTGGCTCTCTAATTTGTTGTTTATAATTTAAAGTCCTCAATTTCAACATACATACATACATATACTCACGGCTATAAATCCCAAGAAAGGGGTAGCCAGAGCTAAGGAATTAGAAATTCCTCAGCCACTTTTGGAAGGTGCGTGGGGAATAGATGGTGAAATAAAGGTTCTTGGTGATGGGTCTCCAACCGCATCGCCCAAAAATCCCTTAAAAGCCCCAATACCGTTAGTCGCCTTTTACGTACACCCACCGGAAGAAATGGGGTAGTGCTATTCTAAGCCGACACTACACAGCAACATACATACATTGAACATACATCACCTACCAATACCGATAATCTCAAAAATAAGTATTCTGTATCCTTGAGGGTCAACTCTTCAAACTATTCTTAGTCACGTCACGTGCCATTTTTTATTCATAGGTATGAAGCGGATATACGCCTGTACTCTATACCGTGAATACACTGTTGCACCAAAAATTCTTACACTGAATACTTGGGTGACAAAATAAGTTGTGTTCTGAAAAATTAGTACCTCTGCCATCCACCCACACATTATACAACACATTTTAAACGATATATATATATATATGTTATGAAATAATTGTTGTGATGATCAGTGCTTTTTCAGTGCTATCTCTGATAAGGTAGGATAAATTGCATTTATAACATGATAAAGATGGGAGATTATTGGTTGTCATAATCTTAAATTCTTACACACATAAATATACTCACGGTTATTAATCTCAAAAAGAGGTAGCCAGAGCTTTACAGATAGACACTCGTCAGCCACATTAGGAAGTTGATAGGGAACAAGACGGTGAAATAAAGTATCGTTGATGTGGTGATGGGTCTCCAACCGCATCGCCCAAAAACCACTTATTAAAGCCCCATTCGCTTAGCCGCCTCTTACGACACCCGTGGGTAGAAAGGGGTAGTGAGATTCTAAGCCGACACTGCACTGCAATTAAATTCTTATTGTGGGTAGTAAGAATATGTACTTTTTTTTTGTTTACCGGGGGGGAAATCCTCATAGGATCGAATCCTCTCTCGAGCGACGGGGGTATGTCGGACTTTTACCGACTAAAACCCCACCGGTTCGGTGCTGCTGGCCCTGCGGCCTATGCGGCGCCACCTTGGTTCGTTTTGCCGGGCGGCTGAAGGCCGCCCTGGCGGTGAAAAGGAGTGTACCTAAGCTAAGTCGAATAGGGTGAGTATAAAAATAAAATAGACTCTAGTTGAGTCTGGTGTGACTCTAAAGTTAGTGTTAAGTTCTACGACCTCGCCGGCGGGGTCGGTGTCGGGAGTGGTAGTGGTTGTTGGTGTGACCGCGAGCGCCGGTGGCCCCTGAGGCCTCGAGATCGCGGGTGATGTCGTCGTCGGGATCCGAGAGCACGCTACGTGGGCGTCGAATCCCGGCGTCCGGGGAATCGTGTATTCGAGCGAGGCTCGGAGTAAGGGGTTGGGGTGATCAGGGATCCTATCAAAGTATCTACGTGAGATTTGTTTGAAGTGATCCCTGATTGCATTGAGTAAGAATGTGTACTTTTACCTCCCAATTCTTAAATAGGTAAGGTATGTTTAGGCTATTTTCACGAAACCGGATTACATATAAAATGAGCAATAGATTGGTCTTCTTAAATAACTTTATTGTATATCTCATTTATTTATATCATTTCTTATTAATACATTCATAAAATTATTAACTAATATCAAACTACAATCAGTCAGCATTCCAAGTCCAGCTCAGTTAAGTTTCGACAAATATTCTTAAAACTAATTTAAACAAAACGAAAGACATGTCATCCTATAAAATATGTTATACTTAAATCTATTTATCAAACAATTAATTATTAAATTAACTAAGAGCGTTGAATTTTCTAAAACTACCGTCAATATTGGGCCCCTGTCAAACACGATACAACCTTTTTGCCAAGTAATTTCGAAGCAACCTGGACCACGACCTGAACCAGCTCTTCTGTAGTAGAGTTTCCAGAAGTAATGAATAATGCAGCTTTCTTGTAATCTTCTATCCCGAGACCCGCTAAGTAATCGTAAACTATGTCGTATAACTCCGTGAGACGGTGGCGAAGATCATTCCATACTTCACGCATAGATATGGCTGAAATATGTAGAAATATTTAGACTTTACATCATACTTATATATTAATACCAAAACTGGGTGTAAAATTAAAAGCTTTTATTTATTAGTTTTATTTTTAGTTAGAGTTAAGAATTAGAAATTCTCTAGCCACTTTTGGAAGTTGCTTGGGGGAAATATTGTACACTAGGTTGTTGGTGATGGCATGGGTATATATAACGGAATCGCCCGATTATTAAAAAGACCCAATACCCTATGTTTCCTCTCACGACATATATTACTGCTATTCTAACATGCAGGAACTATGCTTTAAACACATATGGGTTCAAATCCCGTATAAGGCTCACTCATATATTGTTGTTAAATGAGTGGTTTATTTAGGAGGATTCCGGATGGGGTAACAAAATAACAATGGCTAGATTAGATTAACACGAATGGTACAGGGCGTGAACGTTTGAGTCTTTAGAGTCTGTCTTAATTTACTACATTTTTATTTGTAGTTGGAATTTACATACATATAAATACTTACGGCTATAAATCCCTAAACGGGGTAGCAAGAGCTTTGAGAGAGAGTTGAGAGGGGAAAAGATGGTAATAATAAATATTTTTTTGTGACGGGTCTCCAACCACATCGTGTTAGTAACCTCTTATGACACCCATGGGCAGAAAGGGGTAGTGACAATCTAAGGCGGCACTACACGGCTTACGGGAATTTACGTACATGTATAAACATATGAATATTGACTAACCTGCCATTCCGACACCACAGGCTCCTCCAATCGCAGTGCCAACGGCTGCTCCAAGTTTACCCCCACAGTGATTCCCGATGATTCCCCCGGCTATTGCCAAACCCGATGTAACCACAACCGCTGCTGCCATCTTCTCGTTGCTTACCAAAACCTTCACGTCAAAAGTATCAGCAATGTTCAGTATAAGGTTTTCTAAAGAGTTTGGGTCAAACGGCAAACTAGCATCGATGCTGAGTTGGCTACATCCATCGTAATCCGAAGCAGAATCAATCGAACTGTAGCGCTCCATTGTGTTTCGGATTATCGTTAACGTTTTCTTTTTATTGGCAGTCAGAGCAATGTTATCGTTGGAATGATTCACAACTTTTTGAAACAATATTTCTGAAATACCCCCTTGTAATTTGTAAATTTGCGAATACCTACGTGGTTTGAGATTTAATGGATTAAACTATATTTGAAATCTGAAAATGAGATAGTATCAAGTCACGTTCTAATTATTAGGATTTATTACAATTTAAAAAGTGTGATATTTGTAAGAAATTACCAAAAGAATTTAAGAATTTTAAATCTTCATCTGTTTTATTTTGCATCTAACTTCTTTGGTACTAAGTTTGTGTTCTTTGGATTTGGTCCTTAAGCGGCCAGTACACAATGGCCGACGATGGGCCACGCTTCGCCATTGGCAATTGTAGGCCACGATCAATTGGTGTTCACACAATGGCCCATTGCTCATTACTGCCTGGCAATCCACTTGCGACGGACGTCGAAGTAATTATGGTTGCAGCTATTTATTTATTATTATGTATGTAATTTATTTTATTTATGGCGCTATTTATGTTATTTTTACGTCATATAGTGATTATAAATACAATTTGCAATAAAATATTCCAAAAAAGTATAAGTATCTATGAGCGGTCGGTGACGAACTAAACAATGGCCCATTGTGGAAACACCACCGGCCATGTTACGCCACGATTCCTTTGAAGTGTGCCCGAAAAACCGACAACTTCGCCATTGCGCGCCATTGCGCGCCACGATCGGCAATTGTCCGCCATCATGCACCATTGCCCCCTGTACACAGTGGCGATGGCGAGCAGTGGGCCATCGTCCGCCATTGTGTACTGGCCGCTTTAGCCTACAGAGCTACACATAAGTAAAGTATAACTGGCCTTCAAAATCAGCTGGTAAAGAAGTATTTTGCTGTCAGTCATCTGTCACTCACTCACTATCTTGTGTTTGTTCAGAAAAAGTGAAATATTTTGCTTCCATTATCGCTGTTTTAAAGATAGATAGGAATAATTCATTAAAAGTTAACATTCGATATTGTCTTATCTTTATCACCACAACACTGATCAAGTTTTGTACCATATAACAGTATTAAAACGCAATTCGTGTATCCTTGACTCTTCAAAATGTTTCCCATTCGACCGATAAGAATTTTTAGCCGGCTTTTTAGAAAACCTAAATTAGCTTGTGCTTACCCTGGGACCGTACCATCGCCTGAAGTGAAAGATGAAGCATCTATGGAACTGCTTAATTCCTACAATCAAGATATTAAAGCAGGTTGGTTTAAGAGTGATGATAATATTTAACCTTCCATCCTTCAGTTCTTATTTTACCTTATTCATTTGCAGAATGAATTTTGGTGAGGAACAGCATGTATAGGTATTATGACTGGGTGTTAATACTAAAATTATATTAAGTATTTGCTTCTTGGAAGCCTAACATGCTAAATATAATTTTACATAATTTTCTAGCTAGACAAAACTCCCATTAATCTGTCTCTTCTCTTGTGATAGGTCGACGATCTTTGTGTTCATAATATTATTTCCATAACATATGTTCAAAATTGGTATTTTTATAATATTTATACGCCTCATGTGACAGGTAAAAGTGTTTACTCATTATCCTCTTAAGTCCATGGATATGGTTTCATTATCAGTCATAATAACTTGAATTTATGGTTTTCTCCTCCCTCAGCCAACTTATACCTGGCAGATTTTATTTTTCACTGTTTATTTCATCATCTTTTTAACTTGTATCATGACATCTCTAGTAAAATTCTACGTATTTGTCATATTTTTAACTTATTTTTCATGCTGACGATCAAGTGCCTCTTGCATTATCAGTTGCAAAGAGTTGCAAGAGATTATGTATATACCATTTAAAAGAAAAGGAATGACAGTGATTGTCGACAAAACCAAAATCATGGTTTTTGCGGGAGAGGTAAATGTGACAGTATGTGTGATTGAAATTGATGTTAAGTAATACAAACAAGTGAAATAATTTGTATATCTGGGAAGTTTGTTCACTAGGGATGGAATGTGTGGTGATGATGGAAAAATTGGGTAATTGCGGTAAATGGAGCAATGAATAGTCCAACAACCAGTCAATCAGTGTCTGAAAAGGCCCAGTTGGTAGTTTACAATACTGTTCTTTTTCCTATGCATGGTATGGCAAGTTTGTGACATTAGATTATGCAATTGTGTGAGACATAGTGGGATTCATGAAAGATGCAGTGTGAAAGATGATGTTGCAAAAAGATAAAAAAAGGAATATTAAGATAGTTTGAGCACACAGATAGGATGGATGATAGTAAATTTGTGAAAGAGATCTATAGAGCTAAAGTGGAAGTTAATGTTAGTAGAGGACTCATTTTGACCAAATAGAGAGTGTGCTCAAAAAGGCAGGTGCCTAAAGTATAAAGAATGAAAGTGCATCTACGCAAAGATTGATGGATGTAAATAAGATTAGAGAGGTTTCCCAGGATCATACAAAGTGGCAATTGATAGTCTCTGCCTACCCCAATGGGAAATTATGGTGTGAGTATATATTCATAGTATTCTTCTCACTAATTATTAAATTGGAAATTCACAAATCTTTGACTTTGAATTTCAAATTAAAAAAACAGAGTTTAGCTATTTGCAACTGATATACAAATTCAGAATAAAAATCTAAAGAAGTAAAAAACAAAGTTAATGAAACACTTGAATAAGAGTTTCCTTTCAAGAACACAAAATTTTTCATTGTCAACCTCCATAATTGTCTACTCTAAGAGCCAGTCTTGTGCTGCTATGAACTAACTTCTAGCAACCTTTACTATGCCACTGTGAGGGACCTTGAACATCCTAGGAGTCTTAAAAACCAATGTCTGTTAGAAGTTATACATACATTGTGGAGGAAAAGGGAAGATCTTCCACCAGGCGGTGGTGTGCCTGGGAACCGCGGACCAACTGTATTAAGTGGGAACTTCTATATATGCTAAGTATTTTGGAAACTTTGATACCGTGGTGTAGGATTTGTATGGCGAGTCTTGATGACGAGTGTGACGTACATTGCCTGGTTACGTGTTGGAATGAGATACTTCTTGCGCTGTCAGCGTTTCTATGTAGTGCGCGTCATTGTGTACTGAAAGCGCGTCGCTACATACATATTCATTGTTTTTCCGCAGGTGGTGTGGTCCCAGTGTTCCGCAGAGCACTATTGTTTCCATCTCGCATAGCTCTTCAAGATGAAGTGGGCATCTACACATATGCGGGACTGTACCAAGCTGCCTCTCTATTGTCGACTGAAATTGCTGCTCAATTAGGTAAGTATATAGAAAGAAAGAAAGAAAAGACTTAATTTTCCTCATGAGGACACAATACATAAAAAAATACTTATAACAGACATAAACAACTTATACACCACAATTAATATAACCAACTACATATACATTTGCTTTGTAGTGTCGGCTTAGAATAACACTACCCCATTTCTACCAGTGGGTGATCGTAAGAGGCGACTACGGGTATAGGGGCTTTTTAAGTGATTTTTGGGCGATGTGGTTGGAGACCCGTCACCAAAAACATTTATTATTACCATCTTTTCCCCAATCAACTTCCAAAAGTGGTTGAGGAATTTCTCATTCCAAAGCTCTGGCTACCCCGTTAAGGGATTTATATCCGTGAGTATATGTATGTATGTACATATACATTCACTAATGGCCATAAATCCAAAAAAGGGTAGCCAGAGCTTCAGAGCTTGAAACTCTTCAGCCACATTTGGTAAGTGATAGGGAAGAACATGCTAGAAATAAAGTATCGCTGGTGATGAGTTTCGCACCGCATCGCCCAAAAACCACTTAAAATAACCCCATACCCTTAGTTGCCTCTTACCACATTAGTGGGTAGAAAGGGGTAGTGATATTCTGAGCCTTTAGCCAAGTAGTCAATCCACCTTATTAGGCGGCCTAACGAAATTAATTTTCCAATATGTCTTTATAATAAATTATAATTAATTTGTTTTCAGCTGGTGAGACGGAGACGACCATATCGTATATGTGCAGCAATGATGCATCACATGTCATTGTGCAGTGGGCTATTTGGATGTCCGGGAATATTGGTAAAAACTACAGCCTGTTATAACCACTCCTAACTTTACCCATTACGTTATTATGAAGGTGAAAGTCCGTAATGAAAAGAATAAAAGAGCATGTATGAGAAGAATGATGAATGTGATAGAATCAAGAGAGATTAGCCTGAATCGTACAACAAAGGGCGTGAGTATAAGTAAGTAAGTAGTTTTACCTATATTTTGTTGGGTGGAAATTGTAAAAATAGGCTGTGAATGAGGTATACCATATAAGGTACATTATAGCGTATATTAGGAGCGCAATTTTATCGTCACGATATCGGTTAGAATAACATGACAGTATACGAACTGGGTAAGTGCGAAGGAGATGGCTATTTTATCTACTTAAAAGGTCGCTTGTACTAGCTATGCTGATCTTCAGAATTAGGAATGCTTCAGTAGCTTTCAGAAGTTTGGTGGGAAAAGGTTGTAAAGTAAAAAAACCATCACAACATTTAAGACAAACTACTTTTTACCACACCTAATAACAGTTAATAAGATATCTTGTATTACACTAAAAGATATTCTACCAAGCCCTTTTTTAAGTTTCTGTCCGTAAGTAAAGGTAGGTATAAAAAAGGTCTACTAAACCAATAGTTATAATATAACTCAAATGACTTTAATAAAAATTGAGAGACTGTTATATAAATAAGTACATACAACATACATAGGAGGGGTAGCCAGAGCTTTTGGAACTTGAGCGGGGAAAGGATCGTAAAGTGTCGTTCTCGTGGGTCTCCAACCGATTCGCCCAAAAATCACTTAAAAATCACTTATAAAAGCCCCAATACCCTTACCCACCTCTTACGAACAGCCATAGAAAAATGGGGTAGTGCTATTCTGAGCCGACACGACACAGCTACAAAAAAGTATTATAGATATTAATCTAGGTTAAAATTACTCTTAATTACTCTTAATCCATTTTTTCCGTGTAGTGTCGGCTTAGAATAGCACTACCGAGTTTTTACCGATGGGTGTCCGTAAGAGGCGACTAACGGTATTGGGGCTTTTAAGGGATTTTTGGACGATGAGGCTGGAGACCCATCGCCAACAACCTTTACTTTACCATACTTTCCCCACTCAATTTTCCAAATGTGGCTGAGGAATTTCTAATTCCTTACCTCTGGCTACCCCTTCTAGGGATTTATAGCCGTGAGTATATGTATGTATGTAATTAACCATTTCTTTTCAGCCGTTCCATTAACACCACTCCACCCACCAGAGATGCTAAAGTACTTTATATCTGACAGCAACTCTCAACTAATCGTATGCACGTCTGACTTTGAAAAGATACTAAGACCTATAACTCTATCCCTGAAGAAACCCCTTCTCATCACGAGTAGGGATAAAGAGATCACTGCACAACTGTATCAGCCTAACAACACGTTTTTGAAAGGGAAAGTAGATAATTTGAAAGATGATAGTCAACCGAATTCGTGGTACAAAGAGGCGGATGCCATGATCATATATACTAGCGGGACGACTAGTAAACCTAAAGGTAATTCAAATTCCTTTATTGCATACACATATCTTAATTTCATTTTCATAACATAACATAAACGTTCACGCCGAATATCCCCTGAGGGGTTGGCAGAGGTACTAATACTTCTGAACATCACGTGACTTTGTCACCTAGTGTTCAGAGTACCCACGTTTTGCATGGACAGTGTACTCACGTGATAGGGGGCAGGCCTATCGCCGTTTTGTACGAATACACTGTCACATGACTAAGTACAACTCAGCCATGTGGGTTTCCTCACGATGCTTTCCCTCACCGTTAACAACCATGATAAATTAACCACACATACGTCTTTAGAAAAGACAAATTGGTGTAGGCCCGACCCAGGATTTGAACACTAGTCGTTTGCACGATAACCGAGTGTTCTACCCACTGGGCTATCACGGTTATTTTCATAACGTACAGTGAATAAATGTAGACATGTACATAGCCTATAAGGGCGTAGCAATGTTCTTATTACTAAATCTGAATACTAAAATCTATATAGCAATGGTTAATTATAATGTAACCATGGTCTGTCACCAGAGGGTCTACACTTCTCATCGACAATGATAATAGGTATCCTTATCTCTTCTAACCCCTATTAAAATTTATTTGTATCTCGCTCGCACAAAACGAATATTCGGATTATAACTAAGCAGGGTGCGGGCCAGCTCCAACAGTGTCCTGCGGGTTATTGCTGACAAGGTGGACTGTCCCATCCTCAAACACTGGGTCGGACTAATCATTAAGTAATGATATTGTAATTATTGAACTGAATTTGTGTAATTTATAAACTAGAGTATAGTATATTAATTAATTAATTTGAATTGTTTTGTTACTAACATAGGTTAAGGAGTGCTAACAATAATGGACTTGTACTGTCTGAATAAATTAAATTTGATTATTTATTATAATATTTTTGATAAGTGCGTATATCGATGAATCTTACGACAAAGCGTTGTTTGTTTCATCGACTAGAAAGCGCCAATCTGCATATTTGTCGCGTGCGAGTGAGACAGAAATAAATGTTGATATGGGTAGAAGAGATACGTATACTAATTATCGTTCTCGGCGTTAAGAGTAGACCTTCAGATCGCAAGTGGTGTTGCACGCACTGCCCTTTACACGTACAACGTAACTCGTTACTTTTTAACACGCTTATATAACCTTCACTTGTACTTAATATGTAATGTATGTCTTGCATAATGAATAATAAATACCAGTAACATAACATATATTCACGGCTATGAATCCCTAGAAGGGGTAGCCAGAGCTAAGGAATTAGAAATACCTCAGCCAATTTTGGAAATTGAGTGGGGAAGATGGTAAAGTAAAGGTTGTTGGTGATGGGTTTCCAGCCGCATCGCCCAAAAATCCCTTAAAAGCCCCTATACCGTTAGTCGCCTCTTACGTACAACCATCGGTAGAAACGGGGTAGTGCTATTCTAAGCCGACACTTCACGGCAGTATTATTGTGAAAAAACTTGGGGCGCCCAGTGCCATATTTTCTTTGCAGCAACCTACGTTTTTCACAATAACCCAAGTATTTTTGGTTCATGTTGTCATTATTATTTATATGCACAAAAGAACATTAATCACAAATAATAACGTAACACACAGTACCATCCCACGTGCAACCTAGTGCATACTTTACTCATCGTCAAAAACTGTGCTCAAAGTCAAATTATATATTATAAATATATATAATTGTCATTGTCTCTTGTTAATTACCAAATAAACATTATTTCTATCTTTCTTTCAAATTGGCAATTGATTAGAACAGTAAGGAAGTTGTAGAGATGTGCAGAATATCGGCCCTTGCAACATGTACACGTACAATTCAATTCGTTGATATTAGCTAATGTATAAAATTCGCGTATCACAGTGTTTGTTTCCAACACAACTCCTCCGAAACGGCTGCCGATTTTAATGTAATTTTGCATACACATTCGGTACGTTTGAGAACATGATGCAAGACTTATGACTTTTTTCATAAAACGTACACCCCTAACATTTTATTTTTATTGTATCGACTAGAAATTCCCTAGAAGTAATGTATATTATAAACTAGCGACCCGCCCCGGCTTCGCACGGGTGCAATGCAAAATATACCTACTACAGAATGTCCTTCTGGTTAGTGCTGGAGTAAAAAATATTTACTTACTATTCGTTCGACTAAATACAAAAGATTATCAACAACAAAATATACCTATTCTATTCAGTTCTTCTATGAACTTAACTATAATTTTCAATAATTGAAAATGCTCGCCCTAATACTAAATTGTCTTAACTCTAAATTCAAATCAAAGTCTTAATGGAAGAAATACCAAGAAATATGGTTTTAAGCTAATCCTATCTAACCTAATGTACTTACAATACTACTAATATAATAATAATAATAATAAATAAACTGAGGAATAATAAATAATACTTTAGAGGCGAGAAACTAAAGAATGTTCTATTTATAGGCACGCGCCGCCCGGCGCAAACAACTACGACCCTGCATTTTAAATTTGTAATATCTTCGGTAATATTCACTTAAATTACATGCTGTAAAAAGCATATTGATCTATAATAAATGCACAATTTCTTTAAGGTACTTAATTGGATAAGGATTAATGCTGTATTGTTTAAAATCACTTCGTAAATAACCATTTTTTAGTAAAGAATTAAAATGGTTATGCTGGGTTATCCCTAAGAGATAGACATATACCATCGCGGACTTTTTTGTTGAACTTTTTAAGGTGAACAATACTGTAGTACATTATTTTGGTCTATCTCGTAGGGTTCAGCCAGCGTTTGCAATATAAGCGCAAAAAAACGTGCTTATTTACGACATCACATTGAAATCTTTAAATTTATCAGTGTTTCTCTACTATATTATGCATTTATTATACATACAAACCTTCCTTAAGAATCACTCTATCTATTAAAAAAAACCGCATCAAAATCCGTTGCGTAGTTTTAAAGATCTAAGCATACATACGGACATACAGCGAAAGCGACTTTGTTTTATACTATGTATTGATAAAGAATCGGTATACGCCCCGACGCTCTGCCAATTGAGCTACCGTGTCAATGGCTGCCAGGGCGAAATTCTTCTATCCTTTGTGTAGGGTCAACTTCAGGGAGTGTGGAGGTTTTGAAATAAAAACCCAAAATAGCGGTACACTTCGTATAATTTCATCTTTCACAACCACTTGCCGATACAACGGACTACTGACAATTGCCCACGCAAAAACAGAGATCGTATATCCACACCTTACCTAACCTCAAATCAACTGACAGTCTCATCAATAAACCTTCACTCAAATTTACATAATCATTATTATAACTCATTTATAAATAAATAATAACATTTTAGAAATGAGTATTTACTAAAACTATGGATTTAATTACAATCATTATTTTAATCAGCGTGAGCTGTTTTGAAGTAAAGTCAAACAAGTATCTCATTATTCATACTCGATACCACTAATACTTATTAAATAGGTAAATAATATGATTACACAATAAAACTATACAGTTTATCAATTATATACCTACAGTATAATAGCCAATCATAGCACACTCATTATTATAAGCTTACAGCTCGGCCTTCCTGTTATAAGCGAGTCCCTTCGCTGTTGGAAATATTTTTTTTTAAGAATTAATAAAACTTTATTATTTTATATACATTTTTTTATACATAGGTAATTTCTTGAAATAACTTGTAAATCCTGGTAACAAGTGATTCAAAATTAACAGGTCCTAATGTGTTCATCCGTACTAATGTTTCATAATTGCGATTGCATTAACTTTTTATACATATATATGCACACACATATCATACACATAGTTTTACAGACATTTACATATTATTTACACATTCAATATACATATATATTTTTATTTACATATTCTACACATTACACACTTATAATGTATTTTTTTATTTTTTTATTTATACGAATTGTAATATTAAGCACATAAATATAGAATAGAATAGAACCCATAATGGTACTCATCACGTACCTCCTCCTCACAGTCCATATATGTCCCCACCAAGGGGCTCCAGCCCACCCTACATAGGGCGATCTGGCCAAAGTCCACCACGCCGGCCAATTGCGGGCTGGCAGACCAACGACCACCACCGCAACAGTAGCCGGGAGCGACGGCCCAACGTGCCCTCGGAAGCACGGAATCATCTTAATTCTCGGATAGTCAGGTGATTCAAGCCTGCAATATCCCTCCAAACTCGGTCAAAACTTACAAATCAAATTTGTAAGGTGATCACCCCCCCGGGGATCGAACTCGAGACCTCCGCACCCGAAACCAAGCGCTCAACCGCGAGGCCACGGAGGCAGTCATCACAGTTAAAACATTTTACAAAGATTACACTGCTAAACAGAAGCACAATTGGTGGCTTAAAACTATCTCTTCCAGACAACTCTTCAATGGAGAGATCAATACGTTAGTAAAAAGAATAGGCAGATTCACAACTCACATACTCTTGAGGTTATAACTTAATTATTAATTATTTGTTTATATATTCTTATGTGATTTTCTTATATACAGCGTGTTAGTTTGACGGCGATTGTTACTTCAATATTAATTCGTATATTAAAGTTTAATGCTTAATATCCACCATATGAAATAAACAAAAAGATTAAAACCGCTTTAGCAGAAAAACCTACTTTCTCCATCAGATGGAAAACTGTGGTTATCTACACTAGCCTAGCGCACACACTCCTAGTTCCTACCCGTATAATGTCTCACCCACACACAGAGAACAGCGGGCGCGTCATGTGACCATCTAGTCTTGCGCACACTTGCTCGTGACCGTATAAACCGCACTATGACAGCAATGCAAAAATTTTTTGAATTTCGCGGCTATGTTTGATTTTTCTTTGAACTTATCGCCGCGCCTGGTGAGGCTGTGGTCTTAGTCG
This sequence comes from Bedellia somnulentella, assembly GCA_963576735.1. Taxonomy (NCBI): domain Eukaryota; kingdom Metazoa; phylum Arthropoda; class Insecta; order Lepidoptera; family Bedelliidae; genus Bedellia; species Bedellia somnulentella. The sequence continues at coordinate 8,284,688 of OY755193.1, forward strand.
CCTCGTATTTCAATCCAGTATTAAATATGGGGTAGTGTAATTCAAACATTTTCAAGTAAAAAGATTGATGGATGCAAACAAAGCCAGAGAGGCCCGCCAGGATCGTACGAAGTGGCGATCGATACTCTCTGCCTACCCCAATGGGAACTAATGGCGTGAGAATATGTATGTAAAAAATCTATCTCTATTAATTAACACCGACGATTATAACAAAACTGTCGTCCTAAATAATCAGCTACCGCTATTTTTGTTTTACTTTACATCTCTGCCTCCCCAATGGGAAGTAACGGCGTGAGTATGTATGTAATGTATGTACTTCATGAGCGTAAGATAATAAAGTTAAAAACAAATAGAGACCCTCGAAACGATGCATTTACTTGGCATAAAATAAAGTGCGCAAGAGATACCTATTCATTCATTAACCGACATCGAAATTGGAGGAGTTCTTGGTGTTTACTAAACTCTCTCGGGGCTAAAGGGCTCTAAACGGGTGTATCTGTACTTTATCACAGTTAACTAAAGAATACGAATAAAAATAACTCACCCCGTTTTGATTGGCAGTGGCAGATCCGGGCTATCACCTTTATTTGCGCAAAACGCAGAACATTTTGAGAATTAATATTATAAAACACCAACACTGAACTTTGCTGGTTCGTGTACGCCATATTTACTCAACACAATCACAACACAAGATACTAAAACTGAACTCACACTCCGAAAATTAATGCGAAAAACCAAAGTGACATCCAATCATAAGCGACACAAACACAATGAGCTACAAACAACTAACTTAGTACTAATACTGTTCCTTTGATGTAATGCCGACAAGCCCGCCCGACTTGTTGATACATGCAGATTTTGAATTTCGCGGCGATCGATGTTTACGAATTATGAATTTTTCTCTGAACATACTGCCGCATTCCAACGCAGTATTAACTATGGGGTAGTGTTATTCAAATTTATCATGTCAAATAATAACATGTAAAAAATAAGAAGATATTAGAAGCTAAGTTCGATTGATTACTTTACTGGCCTTGATTTGATTTGGCCGCCGGTTAAGGGTCACGGCGGCGGGTCGCAGCTGTCAGCTGAGTTGCCCGCCTTGTCATCGCGTTTCACGCATACATTGAGCGTGTTGGTGTCAATAGTACTACTTTCTTAGTGCAAATTTTAACAAAATTTGAAAAAAAATAAGTGTGTTTTTTTTCAACGAATTCTGCCTCTATACGTGATAATTAATCATACTTTTCAAGGAAAACAGTCATTACAATTACACCCTGTATATTTTTTTATTTATTCACTATTTAAATCGCTTAGATCATTACTGCCTTCTAGGTATGACTGTCATTAGGGAGTGCTTTTAAGACGCGGTACGAGCCTTAATGTCACAATCAGAACTACTATGGTGGTTGCTATGGAAATTTATTATACTGTATGGGACCCCATGTATCAAGTTTATATAAAAATGCTTCAACAAAATCGAAATAAGTGTATTAAACACCTCACTATAGATTTCCATATTTAGACAACCTTCCTAACTTCATCATCATCAGCCACTGGACGTTCTAAATTTAAAACCCTTAAGATGTACAAAGGACACTAGGGATCAACTAATTTTAATGAAAACCATCCATAAAAAAGGACTTGTAATCAAGGTTAAACTTCAGCTGTTCGTCCTACAATACTAGAATCCGATTCACATTCCGCACCCCATTTTCCGAAGCTGACATTTTTTTTTTATTAAGCATTTATTCATTTTAAATACTTTTGTAAACAGTTGGACTTTGTTGAATCAGCCGATCAACCTTTAATGTTCGAGTCCTAAAACTTTCTCATGATATAATTATTTAGATTATGAATTTATTTATTTTAAAGTATGTATTTTAAGTACTTTTACCCATCGATATATGTATCTTATCTTGCCATACAACGCGGTAACGCTTCCAGCATCTTAGGTACCCTTTCCCGATAAGAGGAACTGGAAGATGTTTTTAGATTTTAAGTTAGGTTTTGTTTTTTAATAAAATAAAATTTTTCTTTTTAAAATTTATATATGCCTGACCATGATGATTTAATGTACAGGTTTTATTAATTTTTCCTACCTTGACTTTTATTTAGTAAACTTTATGATAATGGTAAGCTAGTTCTAAATAAGCTCTTATTGATTGTGTACCGAAAATAATAATTTCCTTGGAAAATAATAGTTGCACGGGGATTTGCTATAACTAACTCATATGGCCAATAGAAAGGAGTTTCCCGTTTCTGATTTGATTTAAGAGCATTCTGCTCCCGGAAAAACTGTCCGTCCACTCTTGGTCTTAGTACCTATGCTGACATGTACCTAGTCAATAAACTTCGTACCAGATACCTTAAGTTGCTAGATTAATAAATCGCGCGCATAGCACACTATTACGCTGAGCGATTTCTGATTTATTCTCTGATTGATTATTGTTACTTTTGTGTTTAAATTACACCATCTGAATTTATGACTGAATAAACTTTTGTAACATAAATTACCCTTTTATTCCCTCAATATGGATAACTTTATATATTATCTTACATATATATTTATTTTTGTATTTGATGTTTATTACCAGTTTTTAAATATAAATATACCTACTTCAAAATTAGTACCATATATGACAAAGAATCTTATTTAGGTATACTTAATAATATCATAATTAATTATACATGTACATGTTTTTTTTAAATCTTGTTATATTCGCTTGGTCTGGTGGTGATGACAATCTGATGCCTTCAAACGAATTCATCTCTATAAACTATCCATATCATAGCCGATGTACAATTATTTTGTTTTAAATACTTATTTTAATTTGCAATTTTCTATATCAACTTCAAAATTAGTATACTATAACTATTGGTAGAAACTTTAGAGGTCATCCTTGCTTGAAATATTGTGTACAGTTTGTTTCTCTAATAAATATTAAGCTATGGTAAAATGTACATAATTTTGATTTATACCATTTTAATTTATTTTTAACAATTATAATTCACACAGACAGTTCATCTTGATGCCTAAGCCGTTGTAGGGTATACAGGAGGTATACCCTTGTTGACGTTTATGCTATGATGTTTATCACTCTCTACCAACCCATGCACCTATACACCAGCATATCTATTATGGTTAAGATATCTCAAAGCTACTAAAGATTTTGGCTAAAAATTACTTAAGATTTAAGAAAACTTCAGAAGAAAAGTATTGAATGTTTGATGCTGATTTGGTTTATATGGCAAATAGAACATAGTCTTCACCGATGTACGTCTTTATCGTTCGTTTTACGTTCTGAACTTCTACGTTGTAGTTGTAATGCTCACGGGATTTATCAGAGCCCTACCTATAGCCCTGAGTAGAGGTATACCCTTTGGAACTATCATATCAAAGTTGAGCTCTCTGGCTTTAGTAGGTTTTATGACAGAGCGTGACTTACAACCTCTACACAGCAATTTAGTGCTACCCCATTTACTTTGATGTCAGTTAAGTATTTATCAAGTTCCAGGTCTAAAGCTGAACTTGAGCTATTTCATTGTTTTTCATTTTTATCCTTCGGATTACCCTTCTTGGTATGTATATATTTTTTTTTTGTTCGCTGTAATTAACTGACAAATGAGAAGACTTTTCCAGCCAGACCAGGTGAACAAGGCGGTCATAATTATAATAATTTATCTTTGATATTGTTGATATTATTTAATTTAAGTAATGGAATTTAGTTTTATTATTGATATTTAAATACACTATCTTATTAATTTGCAATACTGAACATTAATGTAAAAAATATAAAATGTATACAAAACAGGAACAATACATTCACAAACTGTAACTATGATCAATTTTTGAAACAGAATATTCAATTTATTAAATCAGTAGTAGTCCCCATTTGATGTAAATATTAAATATTGGTTTTAATATCATTACATCAATAAGGCCTCCGCGACAAAGTGAAAATTCCGGCATCTGCCCAACAGGTTCGCCCAGTCCGGAGACCAAATATAACAAACTTTTTGAAATTACCCGAAAATTCAAATCGTTTTCTATTATTATTATTTTAGATTGAGCTACAATTAAACATATTCGTAAAACCTTACATTGTTAAGAATTTGTAAATCTACCTAGCATTAATTGAGTTTATATAGTTAAATAATTACAAGTTGTATTTTGCCCTTTTCGGTAAATAAATTTGAATTTGAAGCATCTTGTCCATCGCAAAAGCAAAGTACATTTGCGATCAATTTTTCGCCTTGAGAATCATTCAAGATGGTCACCATATTGACCAACTTTAACCGTATTAAAGAAATTAAAAACTTGTTCGGGTTTAAGCAGCTGCCTGAGCACCTACCCTACACCGTGCAGCAGAAAATCTACATCCTGGCGCCCATTAATTTTACATTAATTTAGTAGATTGTTTTTGGCGTAATAATATTGATCAAGCGATTCTCCGTACTGAACTCTTTCAGCCAGCATCTCAGACAAAATAAACAATAGCTCATCCATTATCATTTACCCTACGTCGTTTCAAACTAAGCGACCCAACCAAAGAGCTGCGGTTACTGTCTATTTTGTTTTGGGAATAGTATCCACCCTCGCGTTTGCGTGCACAATGCTGTGAACATCGCTCCCTGCTATTTTCTCGTCCTCGCGCTAGGCGAACGCTCTCGTGTACGCTGAACCGGCTTACGAAGAGACCTCTCCGCTGTTATTGGACTATTCGTTGTTCACCTGTTCACCTCGATTGACCTCGGTATCACGCTCCCGTAATACCCACGGTCGATTTACCTCGGTACCACGCTCCCGTAATACCCACGGTTGTCGATTGACCTCGGTACCACGCTCCCGTAATACCCACGGTCGTTCAGCATAACGCTTCCTGTCATCTCCAACACCTCCGTGTTGACTGGCTTTTTTTTTTTTGGCACCTCCATGCCAATTCTGCGCTCAATCTATCGTAACTGAGGCTACGACTCCTGCTCTCTTCTCGATCCATGGTGGAGAAGTAGGCGCAGTACGAAAAACGTGATATTTTTCGCCTATCCTCACTTCTGAGTTGTAGGGTCAACTTCAGGGAGTGTGGAGGTTTTGAAATAAAAACCCAAAATAGCGGTACACTTCGTATAATTTCATCTTTCACAACCACTTGCCGATACAACGGACTACTGACAATTGCCCACGCAAAAACAGAGATCGTATATCCACACCTTACCTAACCTCAAATCAACTGACAGTCTCATCAATAATACTTCACTCAAATTTACATAATCATTATTATAACTCATTTATAAATAAATAATAACATTTTAGAAATGAGTATTTACTAAAACTATGGATTTAATTACAATCATTATTTTAATCAGCGTGAGCTGTTTTGAAGTAAAGTCAAACAAGTATCTCATTATTCATACTCGATACCACTAATACTTATTAAATAGGTAAATAATATGATTACACAATAAAACTATACAGTTTATCAATTATATACCTACAGTATAATAGCCAATCATAGCACACTCATTATTATAAGCTTACATTTGTTTCTTTTACACGTTTAAGTAGTGTTTGCGTTTCCTACGCCACTTGTCTACCTTTTTAGATAGAATGCAAATGTTGAAAACGCCTAACTGTCACAATTTAAATCGTTTTGTTCATGTACGATTCGCGCCTGTGTCGAAATTTTTCTTAGCTTTATTTATTCTTTATTTATTAGTAATAATCCCCACATGAGGTTTTCATGAACAAAAAGATTTAAATTAAGTAATGTATATGGCAAAGATCGTTTCCCGGTTCAGCTAGTACTGATATACATATTGGTCAGGTGTGGTATGGAGCCACGAGATGGTGTCCCACCAGATCTCGTCGCTGCACGCCGCGTGGCGCTACGCGGCTAGCGACGTGGTGCTGCACACACTGCCCTTGCATCATATACACGGACAACTCAACTCGTTGAATGCCTCTTTGGCTGCTGGAGCCAGGTTTGTACATTTTATTATTTATATATACATATACATATGCTCACAGCTATAAATCCCTAGAAGGGGTAGCCAGAGCTAAGGAATTGGAAACTCCTCAGCCACGTTTGGAAATTTTTGTGGGGAAAAGATGGTAAAATAAAGGTTTTCGGTGATGGGTCTCCAACCACATCGACCAAATATCCCTTAAAAGCCCCAAATCCGTTAGTCGCCTCTTACGTACACCCACCGGAAGAAATGGGGTTATTACCCATGTTATTCTATGCCGACACTAAACAACAATGTATCGAATTAACATAGTTGAAGTCTACATACATATAGTCACGGCTATAAATTTATTTCGCGCCTGCGCTTTAAATCCCTTAATAGGGTAGCCAGAGCTTCAGAATCAGAAAATTCTTCAGCCTCCTTTTGAAGTTAAGTGGGGAAAAGGATTACTTAAAAGTTGTTGGTCATGGTTCTCCAAACGCATCGCCTAAAAATCACTTTAGGAGCCACAATACTCTTAGTCGCCTTTTAAGGTCACCCATGGGAAGAAATGGGGTAGTGCTATTCAAAGCCGACACTATACAGCTGGAATTTCTGTTTGTAAAATAAACGCTTTTGTCTATATTCGTATGAATTTAATAGAAGACAAATCAACACATATGACTCAGTATTTGAACCTAGACATGAGTTAACTGCATGAGCAGTGATGTCCCTACTGAACTATCGAGGTTGTTTTTGATCGATCTGCCTTGAGAGTATGTTATCTCATTTTGTTAATAGTAGTCTTTATTTAATGACTGGGAGCCCGGCTCTGCACGGGTAGCGTAGCATTAACGTGTTCATTTTGACAATGCAATTCATTTTTCGGAAGATTTATTGGACTAATTGCAACAAATTCCAAATACCTTGTTGATTCCTTTACCCCCAGCCTTGATGGTATAATTAGAATGAAGAATAAGAAATATCTCTGTACATACATTCAAACATATACTCACGGCTATATATCCCTAGAAGGGGTAGCCAGAGCTTTGGAATAATAAATTACTCAGCCACTTTTGGAAAGTGTGTTGGGATAAGATTTTAAAATAAATGTTTTTGGTAATGGGTCAATGGGTCCCCAACCGCATCGCCCAAAAATCCCTTAACAAGCCCCACTACCCTTAGCCACTTACGAACACCCACGGGAAGAAAAGGTTTAGTGCTATTCTAAAGCGACACTATGCATCAGCATATCTTTGTGCCCTTTTTAATATGTCATGTGTGTCTTTGTAATATATCTCGTGTGTCTTTGTAATATGTCATCTTTGTTTGTTGTTGCGGTAAAATAAACCTCAATTTCAGAATCCGAATGCTCCCATCATTCGTAGCTCACACAGTGTGGGCGCGACTGCTAGGTATGGGTGAGAAAGACGACGCCAAGGTCACCGTCTTTCATGGGGTGCCGGCCATGTATATGAAACTTGCTGCGGCTTTTGATCAGGTAGTTATCAGGGTATCATTGTCACATTTTTTAGTAAATACATACATATACTCACGGCCACACATACATATACTCACGGCTATATATCCCTAAACGGGTCGGCCAGAGTTTTGGAATGGGAAATTCCTCAGCCACTTTTGGAAGTTGAGTGGGGAAAAGATTGTAATAATAAATATTTTTGGTGACGGGTCTCCAACCACATCGCCCAAGAATCATTTAAAAAGCCCCTACACCCTTAGTCGCCTCTTACGATCATCCAGGGGTAGAAATGTGGTAGTGTTATTCTAAGCCGACACTAGACGGCAAACCAAGCCACAGGCAGGCAGAGCTTTAGAGATGGAAACTCCAAAGCCACATTTGGAAGTTGATAGGGGACAAGATGGTAGAAATATAGTATCGTTGGTGATGGGTCTCCAACCACATCGCCCAAAATCCACCAAAAAGCCTCATACTCTTAGTCGCCTCTTACGACATCCGTGGGTAGAAAGGGGTAGTGCCATTCTAAGCCGGCACTATACGGCACAATTGTTAAGCTGTCATATAGCGGAGTATGCTGAGAGCAATTCGTCAGATTAGTAAAAAAATAACAATCGTCCGAAAAACTTGAGCGCGTCAGATTAAGTAAAGGTAAGTTAATTACATTTAAAAGAGTGTATATATAGAAAATCTGACGATTTGGACGTGGCGTTAAGAGATTAGATGGTAAAGAATCTTCAGGCGCTCGATGCGTGTGACGGCAATGTATCTGCGATGGTGTTTTGGCGTAATATTTATGTAGACGTTAAGTCTGATCATTGTTGTTAAATTTAATTTAACATGGATAGAATGACGATATCCCTTCCATAAATCGTCAGATTAATATATAATGATTACCAGAAACATATATCGCGTTTATAATGTTAATGCCTGATACGCTCGAGTATTTCTATACAACATTTTTTTTACATTTTTAAAAATGTTTATACGCTTTGTCCCCCCACTAAAATGAAAACTTGTCATAGACTTTTTTTCATTTTGAAACATAAATTATCAAATCCAATAGGTTTCTACGACGCTCGAGCAACTGCAAATTTTGCATTAAGGCCTCCCCTACTATAAGTATAATTCATAACCGTTACTTATGTTGCTCTATAATATCAGTTTTGTGAATACATTCTATACGAGGGCGGGTCAATCATTCCGTGACTTTTTGATTTTCTGACCTCTTTACTGAAACAGCAATACCGCTGAGAAGGGATCTCGCATGGCTCAGTGGTTTTAATTTTGAATGATCACTTGGGTATGAGAAAGCTTTCCGCAAGATGGGTGCCGCGGCCGCGTTTGCTCACAGTCGACCACAAACGCAATCGTGTAACAACTTCACAGGAAGGTTTGGCGTTGTTAATCGCAATGTGGAGGAGTTTTTGCGCCGTCTTGTAACTGTGGGTGGACGAATCATGGATTCATCAAAATGGTGTGTCAGACCAAACAACAGTCAAAGCAGTGGGTTTCTAAGGGTGAATCTGCGCCAAAGAAGGCCAAGGTGGGTTTGTCAGCCAATAAAGTTATGGCGACTGTTTTTTGGGATGCGCGCGGGATAATCAATGGAGAATATTATGCCAACTTATTGGACCGATTCAATGACGATTTGAAAAAAAACCTACCTCATTTGGCCAAGAAAAAAGTTCTTTTCCACCAAGACAATGCAAGAGTGCACACATGTGCAGTTACCATGGCAAAAATCCATGAATTAAGCTATCAATTGCTCCCGCATCCGCCCTAATCTCCAGATTTGGCTCCGAGCTATTACTACTTGTTCCCAAACCTGAAGAAATGGCTAGATAGGAAAATATTTGACTCCAATGATGAAGTCATCTAGCAAACAAAGGCCTATTTTGAGGACCTCGACAAATATTTTTTTTTGGAAGGGATAAAAAGTTTGGGAAGCGTTGGACAAAGTGAATAGAGTTCAAGGGAGTCCTACGTTGAAAAATAAAATTTTTTTTTAATAAAAAAAACTGTATTTATCTTGGTAGTTTACGGTGAGTGGCTGACTTATACTTGAACAATATATTATAGCCATGTGACCGTGTATTCATACAAAACGGCGATTAGCCTGCCCCTTATCACTTGAAAACACTGCCTAAGCAAAACATGGGTAGTCTGAACACCAGGCGTCAATTTCACGAGATGTTCATAAGTATTTGTACCTTTGCCAACCGCGTCAGGGATGTAGGGAAATATGAACGTTTTAGGTTGAGTTTATTTTATCTATCCTATTCTAATGCACAATTTTTTCTTACAGTCTTTTATCTATTCCATTCTTAACCACATATTTTCTAACCACAGATGTTTAACACCGAGAAGACTTCCCAATACGTTCGAAGTACTCTAGAAACCCGCATGAGACTTATGTGCTGTGGTTCAGCTCCGCTGCCTGCCTCGCTGGCCGAGAAGTGGTATAAGGTATGAAGTGTTTTTTTAATAGTTTTATTTAGCTTACCCTGTTTGTTTTTTCTTTCTTTCTTACGTCAAATTTAGTAATTTAAATTTCACCCCCGACTGTCAACTGATTACTATGAAATATAGTATACACTTTGAATTTTGGTGACAATATGGTTTGGGACAATATCAATATGGGTATTAAATGAAAGGTCTTTAAAATTAGAACACAATGTTCTACAAAAAAAGAATTCAAAGATGGGCGCCGCTGGAAGATGGCTGATAAACTTTTTTTATTTCATCTATATGGGTACCAAGTAAAAGGGCTTGACAAGTAGAATACAGTGCACTATAGAAATTAAACTAAATTAAAACGAAAAACTAGAAAATAATATGGTAAAAAAAACTTTTTAGGTTAACACGGCTAACTATTTGCTCGCTCAAGAAAAGTTCAATAGTTATACTTTTCATGTAAATAAGTTATTTATCCCATCATTATGGTGGGTCCTTGAAGGTTTTGGGGTGACTGCCACTTATCTAAAAACGCATTGTGGGTATAATGACCACAAGTTGACCGTCTGACATATAATGCTACGTTAAGTGTAGCGACGCGCTATCAGTAGCACTACGTAGAAACGCTGACAGCGCAAGATGTATCATATTCCACAGCAACACGTAATCAAGCATTATACGTCACACGCGTCATCAAGATTCGCCATACAATTCCTACATCGCGATATCGAAGTTTCTACAATACTTAGCATATATAGAAGTTAGCTATACCACTTTACCGGTATACCACAGCCTGGTGAATGATCTTCCCTTTTACTCCACATGAGGTTCAAAAGTATTAGTTCTGTTAGAGTTTTAATGATATATTTTCCTTCAGATTTCCGGCCACCGTCTCCTAGAAAGATACGGTATGTCCGAAGCAGGCATGGCTCTCAGCAATCCTTATTCCCCTTCGGATGCTCGCACTGTGGGATGCGTCGGGATGCCGCTTCCCGGTATGTCCGCCAGGATCGCTAGTGTGGAAGAGGGGAAACTTTCACCTTTGGTTACCGTTGACACCCCTATGTGCGATTTGGAGGTGAGAATACTGTCTTTATAGTCTTTGATATGATAATAATTATAGGCATGATTATTAGTAAGATACTGTGGGATGCGTCGGGATGCCGCTTCCCAGAATGTCTGCCAGGATCGCTAGTGTGGAGGAGGAGAAACTTACACCTTTGGTTACGGTTGACACATAGGGGATGTGCGATTTGGAGGTGAGAATACTGTCTTTATAGTCTTTGACATGATAATAATTATAAGCTTGATCATACTCACATTACTTTGGTTAGATTAATGCCGATGGAGACCCGTCACTAACGTTACTTTATTTCTACCGTCCTATCTCCTATCAACTTCCAAATGTAGCTGAGGAGTTTCTAGCTCTACAGCTCTGGACACTTTTTGGGATTCATGACCCTGTGTGTATGTCTGTATATTATATCAATATTTTTATTCAAATACATAGAGAATTATATCCCATAATAAAAATATCCAATTCAATTCCAGATCTCCCTTCCCAAACTGGGCCTGTCATCATCAAAAGAGCACGACACCCAAGGCGGGTGGAATAAAGCCAAAGTCACTCTCCATACTAAAACTCCGGACGATACTTATCAAGGAGAACTACTATTAAAAGGAAAAGGAGTTTTCTCTCGTTACTACAACAGAGCACCAAAAATAGACAATTCAGAATTTACAGACGACGATTGGTTCAGAACCGGCGATATAGCTACATACTCAAATGAAAAGTTCAAAATATTGGGACGAGCCTCAATGGATATCATAAAAACTAGCGGGTACAAAGTCTCAGCTTTACAAGTCGAATCGGCAGTTTTAGAACATCCCGATGTAACAGATGCAGCAGTGATAGGTGTAGATGATGAGGAACATGGTGAAATAATAGCTGCGGTAGTGGTTGTTAAACCTAATACTAAATTGACTTTGAGGGAGCTGAAAAATGAAGCTGGAAAACTTTTAGCGCCTTACCAACTTCCAAAGGCAATGTTGATAGTTGAGGAATTGCCTAGAAATGTTATGGGCAAATTAGATAAAAAAGAAATTAAAAGGCTTTTTGCTGATAAACTTACGTTGAATAAGAGTACTTAATTTTTGTGATTGGAAAATGCGTTTGCGTTGAGTTTTTATTTTTATTTAATTTTTGTTCACAATGCATTTTATTAGGATAGTTTATTTAGGGCAAAGGCAATATTTTTGGTATAACTAGTCAGATTGTGAAAATGATATTTGATTAACATATCTCTAAAACTAACTTTAGTTATTGAATGGTTTGAACTTGGTCATGAGTGCCTTACTTAAAAAATCCGTCTCTGATTTAATGTGTAAGGAAAATATTCTTCATCCTGCCTCCATTTCATGAAGTTAGAAGTTAAATACTGACATATATTTGTACAAAATTTGTCAGTATCTTACTCTTTGTGTGACATTCGTTCCCACACCATTCATTCTACGGGGGCTGGTGTTCAAAGCACCCACTTCTGAGGAAAAAATATATTAAATACATATTTTTGCGATGCGGTTGGAGACCCATAACCAACAACCTTTATTTTACATTCTTTCCCCACTTAACTCTCAAAAGTGGCTGAGGAATTTCATATCCTGAAACTCTGGCTATCCCTTCTAGTCTAGGGTTTCATAGCTGTAACTATATGTATGTACATATTCTAACCTCAAAATTCCAAAATATTTTTTATGCAGAAGTGGCTACTGAACTCTTCGTGGCAGGTTTTTACCTAAGCATTGGAAAGCTTATGTATGGCAGAATTTTGTGCCACAGAAATATGATTCAGAATATCAAAGTTAGGGTGATCTTTGTCCAGATGAAGATGGTTATATGCTTAAATGACCGAAACTAATGAATGCTTATTGTTTCAATATTCACAAAGATAGCTAAAACATATCGCTATTAGGCTCACACTAACTACTCATCACTACTCATTAATAATTAACTTATTTAATACTATTAACTTTTTATGTTTTTATGTTCTCATGTACTTAACTATATGGATTACCTTATATCTGAAATCATAGAATTTGAATTTAAAAAAAAACGTAAGAAACCAATAATATATTGGTATTAAGCTGAGGAAATGATTGTAAACCCATTTTTAAAAAAACAAATTCAAACCCAAAAGTTTATTTAAAAAAAAAAAAAAATCTTACGTTAAAACTTTGTTAAATAATATAGTCCGGTCAATTTAGGCCTAAAATAAGGAGGAAGGTTACATTAATTCATAAGAAGCTGAAAATTGGCACAATTGTTCAAAACATGATTATAAATGAAACCTCAAAAGTCCCCATCGTTCCGAGGTGTGCTAAAAATTTTACACGAGGTCAAAGGTAGAAAAAAAGAGTTTTTTGCGATTTTAAGCGAAACGGTGAGTTTTTTTTCAAAATCACCCCGGTACAAAATTGTAGATCAGAAAATTTTCTACAAAAAAGATATCAATATTTTTTTTCCTAAAAGCCACCATTTTGAAGATATACCGCGTTGAAAAGTTCGATCATTGGTAATCTTCATACTTTGCACATGTACGCCACGTATGAACATCACTTATATGGTGTTATAAACTAGCTTCTTTACCTCCAACCTAACCTCAGTAGCTGCTCACCAACATTTATTTCGGGTACATTACCAAGTTCAAGTGTGGCTGGGGTTGGAAGTTGGTCGACAATACATTAGAGCCAGTTCTAACTTTACTTCCACCAGCACCTGAGAAACTTCTCAACTCAATATTTTGCAACTGTAAAAAAGGTTGTAATGCTAAATGTGGATGCAGAAAAGTTGGACTGTTTTGTTCCCTGGCATGCACAAACTGCCAAGGCCGATCGTGCTCTAATGTTGAGTCAGGTAATCTAGAAGACTCATATGATACCAATGAGGAATCGCTAGCGGGACAGTTAATCTATGAAATAGAAGAAAAAGAAGAAGAACAGGAAGAAGAACAAGAAGAAGACGAAGAACAAGAAACAGTAATCCTGGAAAATTACGAATCAGACGAGGAATATTAATCATTTCATTTTCAATTACACCGCCATTATTTTAACCAACCGATATGTACAATAATATTTTACAATAGTTTTAAAACAAATAAAATCACTGCAGACCCGTGGAATAGGCCTACAGGGGATACCACGATAAAATAAAACGCGCTAGTAGTACACAAGTACACTACCTCATAGGTGGCGTGGAAACGTGTGCAAAGTATGAAGATTACCAATGATCGAACTTTTCAACGCGTTATATCTTCAAAATGGTGGCTTTTAGGAAAAAAAATATCGGTATCTTTTTTGTAGAGAATTTTCTGATCTACAATTTTGTACAGGGGTGATTTTGCGAAAAACTCACCGTTTCGCTTAAAATCGCAAAAAACTCATTTTTTCGACCTTTGACCTCGTGTAAAATTTTTAGCACACCTCGGAACGATGGGGACTTTTGAGGTTTCATTTATAATCATGTTTTGAACAATTGTGCAAATTTTCAGCTTCTTATGAATTTATGTAACCTTGAATGTATAAATTGACCGGATTAATATTTTCTTACGTTAAAAGTTTGCCGTATAGTGCCGGCTTAGAATGTCGCTACCCCTTTCTACCCACGGGTGTCGTAAGAGGCGACTAAGGGTATTGGGGCTTTTTATTGGATTTTTGGGCGATGCGGTTGGAGACCCATCACCAAAAACCTTTATTTTTACCATCTTTTCCCCACGCAACTTCCAAAAGTGGCTGAGGAATTTATAATTCCTTAGCTCTGGTTACCCCTTCTAGGGAAATATAGCCGTGAGCATATGTATGTAAAACTTTAATTATAGTGCCATATATGTCCGCTTCACTAAGAAATCTAGAATTAAGGCCTAAAACTTTGTAAAGAAAAGTGCTTTGTGATATACATACATACATACATACATATACTCACGCCGTTAATTCCCATTGGGGTAGGCAGAGACTATCGATCGCCACTTCGTACGATCCTGGCAAACCTCTCTTGCTTCGTTTACATCCATCAATCTTTTCATACATGCTCTTTTATTCTTCATACTACGGACGCCTGCCTTTTTGAGCACACTTTCAATTTGGTCCAAGTATGTCTTTCGTGGCCGTCCTCTACTAACATTACCTTCCACATTAGCTCTATAGATACCTTTTACCAATTTCCTATCATCCATCCTCTCGATGTGCCCAAACCATCTCAACATTCCTTTTTCTATCTTACTTACAATATCATCTTTTACACCACACCTTTCACGAATCACATCATTCCTCACACGATCACATAACCTTACATTACTCACTTTTCTGAGGGATCGCATTTCGACTGCATTCACTCTACTTTCATGCTTCTTCTGCCACACCCAACATTCACTGCCATACATAAGCGTAGGAACGAGGACAGCATCATGCACAGCCATTCTGGCCCTTTCGGACACCGATTGACTAGACATTAGACTATCCAATGCTCCATTAATCGCATTACCCTTTTTCACTCTTCTCTCAATATCTTCATCACATTTTCCATCCCTTGTAAACAAACTTCCCAGATATACAAACTCCTTCACCTGTTCCACATCCTTACCATCAATCGCAATCACGCATTCTGTCACATCTTCCTGTCTCTCAAAAACCATCGTTTTGGTCTTATCCACATTCACCCTCATTCCCTTTCTTACAAAAGACTTACATACAATATTCATCATCTCTTGCAACTCTTCTGCCGATGATGCAAGTAGCACTTGATCGTCAGCATACAAGAGGCATTTAATGATGAATCCACCCATTCTCAGTCCATAATCACTTTCACGCAACTCTGTCAAACAGTCATCCATGAACAAATTGAAGAGCCACGGAGAAGCTACACATCCCTGTCGGACACCCCTAGAGATTCCGAACCAGTCAGTGTTTTCCCCGTTTACTCTTACACATGCACTAGAATCCTCATAGAGTGATACCAATGCACGTATAAGTTGACTCCCCAAACCGAACTTGGATAACACCTCCCATAAACACTTTCTTACCACCCTATCATACGCCTTCTCTAAATCAATGAAGGAGCAATACACCTTTTGGTTCTTAGCTAAGAACTTTTCGGTGATGCTCCTTAGAGAGGAGATTTGATCCATACATCCCATTCCTTTCCTAAATCCTGCTTGCACATCCCATATTTTCTCATCAGTTTCATTCATCACTCTTTCAATCAATACCTTTGCATACAATTTACCGACAATGCTGAGTAGGCTAATGCCGCGGTAGTTTTTAGCCTCCTGGCGTGACCCTTTTCCTTTATACAGGGGCACAATCACCGCCTTGCACCAGTCTTGTGGTACTTTGCCACTCGACCAGCACTTTTGGAAAAGGAAGTACAACCAAGAAGCCACCAACCCTTTACCAGCCCTCAGCATTTCGATAGTTATCCTATCATACCCTGCCGCCTTCCCTATTTTCATACTTTTCATTGCTTTCATTATTTCTTCCATACTGATCTCACTTTCACTAAAGGCACCCATCACATCGTTCCAATCAACATTACTGCCGATTGGCGAAGAAACGGATGCATCCTCTTTTTCAAAGAGTCCCTCAAAATAGTTCTTCCATACTCGTTTCATGCTACTTTCATCCGTCGCCAATTCACCCTGATCATCTTTCACTACATTCACTCTCGTGTTTTGGGATATACAAGAACAAAAAACTATTATTGTCTCTTATAGTACCATCATCACTCGTTTTCCTTTAACCCTTTAATAAGTAAAGGCAAATTTTAAAAAATATTGCATGTGAGCCCTATTTGAAGGGAGATAAGGTTTAAATCATGGTGGCAACTATTTTGCCTGTACTGGTTAAAGGATTAATAGTCTTCAACTATTTTGGTCCTCCATATTGTAAAATTATTAGTAAAAAGGTATTGATATAGTGCTATTTGGTGTTTACCCGCTGTCACTAGGGCGCTGCCATTGATGCTTATTTGCATATATTTTTTACTAATAACAAGTGCCTTGTTTAATTACTGAAATAAACTCAATTCTATCAATACTTTCATAAGATATGACATTATTCAAAGATAATAATCGTAAGACTTTAAGTTGAGAAATGATTAACACGATGCGATGTGCGAACAATGATACACGAGAAGATATAGTAAAGAAATATGAGTTGAAACATAACCATTTCAATGTATTAATGAAATGATGGGGTATCTTAGTTGGGAACAAGTGGAAAATTATTGATTTAGAAAAGAACCTTAAGATTTACATTGATAAGCTATAAAAAATGCCCTCATATTACTTATATTACCATTATATACCTTAATCACAATTTGTCATTTATTATACTTGCGCTTCTCACCTACCAAAAGTAATAATCTTACCCTGTGTAAAATTATACTTATTATATTATATACTATAGTTGGTGCACAATGAACTGAGCCGTGAGAGAGAGTGACAACAATGTGAAAAACTCACCGGTACAAAAGTAATAAACATAGCTAAATGATGTAGATCAACAGATCAACGAATCGGACTATATTGCGGCTACTTCGAATACTCCTTCAATGTAAGAGAAATTTAACTTGAACAAAACCCCGTATATACATAAATATTAGAATTATATATAAATATCAACAGGATAAGGATGGTAATATGTTATTTATTATTGGTGTGAAAGAGATGGCAAGATGTGCTAGTTGCTACTTAATTATCGTTTATTAAGCTATTTTAACGAGATGTTTTTAATTGGACTGAAATATTATTGTTATATGGATGGTTGTTTAATAAAAATATTTAAATTTGTGAAATAAAAAGCATTGCTATTAAAACAATAATTTTATTTTAATATATGACATTTTTGTTACTAATTATTAATAAGATCGAGTGTTGGGACCATCTCATAAATTTTGGTTCATTGGTCATCTCAGGAGTTTTACATATTTGGGTGACGCGGTTGGAGACCCGTCACCAACAACTTTTATTCCTAATATCCCTTATTATTCCTAAAATCTCAGCTGTGGCTAACCCTTCTAGGGATTTACAGCCGTGAGTATATTTATGTATGTCATACATTAACACGTAAAATATCGTCCGTACGCCATCTTCGCAGACAAGCAATATATTTAACATATTTGGATATATCGTACAAAGTGGCGATCGATAGTCTCTGCCTACCCCAATGGGAACTAACGGCGTGAGAATATGTATGTATGTATGTATGTATATTTGGATCAACAACAGCAACATAAAAACAATACATAATGCCAATACAAATGATCACGAGTTAACAATACAAAGACAACAACTAATACATGAAACAACAAAAGTCAGTTCAAAAACAAATTCAAGTGCAAACAAGAAAAGAAGGAACCATGATTTTGATGATATAAGGGTCGGGGTACGTAGGTATGACAAATACATATTAAAAAATATACAATTTGACAACTTTAATTTAATGATTCAATCAAAACTGCAAGTTGTCCTGTTTCTGCGATATTCTGTATAGTTTTTGATATTTTTTTTACATGAATTGTTGTGATTTCAAATGCTAGTGCCCTCAGGAGTTTTACATGCTTTGTCAAATCAATACAAAAAAGTTTGCTTATAACAGGATCATACAATTTTCTCAGTCCAAGTATAATTTCATTTATCCTGGAAATTCCACGAGACTGAAATATCCGGGTATTCATTCCTACATACATGGTTTAGAAGAATAAAGATGGCAACTTAGTATACAAATAATAAAAAAAAGAACTTTTAAGAGCTTGAAAACCCATATATTTTGTTGATTTTGTTTTACAAAATCGACAAAATATATGTCGATTTTGTAAAACAGAAAATTTGCATTGTAAAAAAACATTGTATTTGATCCTTAATATTATTTTAATTAGTTTAATATTATTTCTATTATTCAAGTACGTTGTAATTCTAACTAACGTTGTAAAAAAAGAACTTTTAAGAGCTTGAAAACCCATATATTTTGTTGATTTTGTTTTACAAAATCGACAAAATATATGTCAATTTTGTAAAACAGAAAATTTGCATTGTAAAAAAACATTGTATTTAATCCTTAATATTATTTTAATTAGTTTTATATTATTTATATTATTCAAGTACGTTGTAATTCTAACACTGCACGAGCTGCCGCACTAGCGTTCACTAAACATGGCGGCGAAAAATGTGCCGACTGTATTGCATTAGCCCAACTTGAATATGTCGCTACAATCGTGGAAACAATACCCAATAACATCACTGCAGTAGCTATCAAAACTTCGTACCACACTATATCACTTTCAGAAGGTCCTTCCATAGGTTTGTAAGTACCAAACGTTTTATATTTAGTGAAATAACCGCCGCTACCGCCATTTTTAATAACCTTTCCATTAGCATTTTCAGTGACGCTTACTTTCCCGCCATTTGCAACTCCATTCACATTTTCTTTTAATGTAAACAGTTTTGTGATTGGATAATCTGGATCACTTTCCATTAAATAGTTCTTGATATAACATAGTTTTAGAAAGAATAATGGTGGGAGTACAAACATGAGTGGTCCTGTTAATGTGGAACCAACCAAACCCATTACGAGGTCGAATCGTGGTACAGTTTCTCCAAGGAAGACGGCCACGGCTACTACACTTGACCTCAAAATGCATCGTTTTAAGCAGAAATCTGAAAATGAAAAAAATATACTTTCTTAAAAAGTTTATAAGAAATAATAAGTGATCTTTAAATTAAACAACTCAGATAATATAATTCTCAATTACCAGATAAAATATTTTCTGTCTCATTAGATCTTTTTGTTAAGCGGTCTAGTATCAGGTCAAACCTTTTTTTATTATTACATAATGGCAAAGTTACATTACATTCAATACCAGTAAGGTAAAGAGGTCTAGTAAATGACGGATTCACCTCTAGGGATGCTCAAGAGATCCTCCACATGCTGGAACAGCGCCGAGTTGCCGACAGCGCTCGACAAACACAGCTGTAGGGTCACTAACAACGCCACTATATACAGAGGGATCGATGGCGGGATTCCTGCAATCAATAAGGAATGAGTTTTAAAATAGAGAGTGTGCTCAAAAAGGCAGGCCTCCTAAGTATGAAGAATTAAAGAGCATTTATGAAAATGTTGATGGATGGAAACGAAGCTAGAAAGGTTTGCCAGGATCATACAAAGTGGCGCTCAATAGTCTCTGCTTTCCCCTATGGGAAATAATGGCGTGAGTATATGTATGTATGTATGAGTTTTGGAAATAATAGATGAGTCGTAACCAATGCGAAACATTTTTGTTAAGTATGAGGTCACCACAAAACCGCGTTCGGTCGTTGTGCAGATCTTCGGGGAGGCCTAGACGTCTATTCGCTGATTCTATCTATCTATACTTATAATAAATCTGTAGAGAGGTCAATTCTGTACATGAAATATATTTTCAAAATAACTATCAGGTGGTGATTAGGAATCGATACTGATGCCAAAAATGCAATCAGTAAAATTTTTGTCTGTCTGTCTGTCGGTTTGTATGTGCCTTATGGAAACAAAAACTACTCGACGGATTTTAACGAAACTTGGTACAATTATTTTTCATACTCCTGGGCAGGTTTTTGTATACTTTCCAGCAGAGTAGTAAAGGGGAATTTTGGGAAATTTTGGGAAAACGGGAGAAGTTACTCCATTTTTTAAGCTTTCGTCGCGTGTGCAGCCTTAATGGTTAAACTTACATAAAGATCATTTATGACGGAAATATTCTTCATAAAATTATCTAAAAAAAAATCTTCAACAGTTTATGTTTATCTTTTACGGTTGACTCACAATAACACGTGTAATTCCTGATAGCTTAGCAGTTCGGAACATTCTGATTATATTTGATTACTCTTACGTTTGTAAACCTCTCACTCATCGCTTATTTAAAAAAGGTAACATTATTACCTATTCAATAAAAAAAGAAACATAGAAATCGGTAGAGAAACACCGAAATCTATATACTTATAATAAATCTGTAGAAAGGTCAATTCTGTACATGAAATATATTTTCAAAATAACTATCAGGTGATGATTAGGGATCGATACTGATGCCAAAAATGCAATTAGTAAAATTTTTGTCTGTCTGTCTGTCTTTCTGTCTGTCTGTCTGTCTGTCTGTCTGTCTGTCTGTCTGTCTGTCGGTTTGTATGTTCCTTATGGAAACAAAAACTACTCGACGGATCCTAACGAAACTTGGTACAATTATTCTTCATACTCCTGCGCAGGTTTTTGTATACTTTCCAGCAGAGTAGTAAAGGGGAATTTTGGGAAATTTTGGGAAAACGGGAGAAGTAACTCCATTTTTTAAGCTTCCGTCGCGTGTGCAGCCTTAATGGTTAAACTTACATAGAAATCATGTACGATGGAAAAATTCTGCATAAAATTATCTAAAAAAAAATCCTTAACAGTTTATGTCTATCTTTTACGGTTGACTCACAATAACACGTGTAATTCCTGATTGCTTAGCAGTTCGGAACATTCTGATTATATTTGTTTACTCTTACGTTTGTAAACCTCTCACTCATCCCTAATTTAAAAAAGGTAACATTATTACCTATTCAATAAAAAAAGAATCATAGAAATCGGTAGACAAACACCAAAATTATACATAAAATCTTCATAAAATCATACTTGCATCCTACATCACGTAATGATTTATTTTTCAGATTGTTATAAATACTTCATAGCGTTTTATTCCAAAATTTGCTATTTAATGGAAATACTGAACCGTTCATTAAAGCGCATTCAAAATCACCAAACTACACTGTTTAGGGAGTGCTATAAATTAAATAAATTGAAAACATTGCGCTGAATTTCACAATGCTTAAGCAGGGACTGAAGAAAGAAACCTCAGATATTTAAAAAAACAACGCTACCCGTGCGAAGCTGGGACGATCCACTAGTTATACATAAAATAAGCCATCGCGCCCGTGACCAAAACCAAATCTTTACTAATTTACATATAACATACTAGATGGCGCCAGTAGTTGCATCCTACATCACGTAATGAAATGATTTATTTTTTAGATTGTTATAAATACTTCATAACGTTTTATTTAAAAATTAGCTATTAAACGGAAATACTGAACCTTTCGTCAAAGCGCATTTAAAATCACCAAACTACACTGTCTAGGGATTGCTATAAATTTAATAAATTGAAAACATTGCGCTGAATTTCACAATGCTTGAGCAGTGACTGAAGAAAGAAACCTCAGATATTTAAAAAAACAACGCTACCCGTGCGAAGCTGGGACGATCCACTAGTTAGAAATAAAGTTAAGGCTATGTTTTGCTCCTGAAGTACTTCTTCCTGGAATAATATATAGACTCGGGAGTCTGATGTGAGGAGAATAAAAATGCATGTCTCAGAAAAATGATGAGTTTGGGAGTGTTGTAAACAAATCGAGCTAAGTGGCGATCAATAGTCTTAATGAATTGAGTATACGTTAGTATATGGGCTAAAAGAGAGAAGGTAGGCTGACGATTTGACAGAGATGTAGGTAAGTCAATATACAGACAGCACACTCTTTGCGATGACTCAGATTAGATGTCATAACTCAGCTGTCTACTGCTGGTCTTAGGCCTCTCCTACTCCTACGACCACTCCTCCGCTGCCTTCATCTATGCTAACTGTAGCTAGACTCGGTCCATCTTTTGATACCCTGCCCATACTGCGTTGTCCGGAACCCCCGAGTTCCAAAGCCATCAGATCTCGTTTCACTTCTAATTGTAAGAATCCTGCTCATTGCTATTTAAGTTCCACAACTCTACAGGCTGTGTCAATTACCCGATTCTACGGATCCCGTCAATATGGATTCAAACACCGATTTTCTTATTTTTTGATTATTTTATATTGTTTCGAGTAGTTTTAATAATAAGAAAGAAAACGATAAACGATAACAACCAAAAATGTTGTGTGCACTATTTTTGGCATTATAACAGATCCGAATCTATATTTTTTCATAAAAGGAAATGTTTGTTAAATAATGCTGTTTGTGTACCTCTGAATTAAATAAATAGATTGCCGGTATTACCTTGCAATATATTAGAGTCGATATTCATCCCGTATCTGGTAGCAGCCAGTCCAGAGGTCACAGCGAATAGCAGACCCGTGATGAGGAAACCGCTGAACACCGCTGTGTTGATCTTGCTGCTGTGTTTCATGTCCACTTGGATGGTTAGCAGCATAGGGTGGATGTCGAACTGGAAGTGGAAGTACATACATACATATACACATGGCCATAATTCCCAAAAAGAGTAGCCAGAGCTTTAGAGCTAAGTACTCTTCAGCCACATTTGGAAGGGTCAAGATGGTAGAAATAAAGTATCGTTGGTGATGGGTCTCCAACCGCATCGCCCAAAATCCACTTAAAAAAAACCCATACCATTAGTCGCCTCATACGACACCCGTGGCGAAAAGTGACATTCTATGCCGGCACTACACGGCAAAAGTGTAAGTGTGAGATGGAATTGATGTCGTCATGAGTGTGAGTTAAGGACAAATTAAGCCGTTGCTCAAAAATGGCAATTATAGAATACCTGATTAGTTTGACCAATATTTTGATTGAAACTTGACCTTAACATTCATTGATTGTGTATGGAATGTGGGTATTAGTTTAGAAATCTGTTGATATTTAATAAGTAAGTCGTTAAACCAGTATAAAATTGACAGTAATTTTATTAAGACTTTTTGTGCATGAAACCTCATGTAGGAATTATTTTACTAATCAATTAAGGAAAGAAAAATTGGGACACCACCAGGACTCAAACCCGTGAAATCTCGGTTTTTAATTGATGAGTAAAGTAATATCATTGTTCGCATTTTATAAAACCTCATATCTCATACCTGAAACGCAAGGATCCCATAAGCGATGAGGAAATCCTCCATCTTTGGCACATAGTCCACCAGCCCGCCCGCGCTGGGAGGAGACACGGTGTCCGTGATGATGCAGGTCCACGTAGATATCGCCACCGTGCTCACTATCACCACCGAGGTTAGGGCTAGAGGTCTGGACAACAAACATGAAAAACTTCTTAGTATTTTTCCAACAAGGATATGTGGCGACTTCTAGACGGCGAACTCACTCGCATACTAGCAGCGTCATAAAAATCGTACATCGCGATATCGAAATATCTATCTAGCTAAATATAAATACAAATTATAAGTTGGTACACAGCAGGGTGTACTGGCCAGCATATCTTTGCTGTTCCCACAGTTACTTGAAACCTTAAGCCTAAAGAAGCCTACTTATCCTCAATATCAAGGATATATCCAAATGTTACCTATGAAACTATACCTATCTTTTCCATTCTACAAATATAATAATGTATTTTTCAGCTACTTGTGCGCGCGAAAACGCAACTCGACCTATTAGTATAGTAAAATATAAAATTAAAAATGGCAATGTACTTCATATCTTTCGGCGACCCCAGCCACATGACGGGGCACAGCAGCAGCCCCAACAGCAGCATCCAGGTGCAGTAAGACACGGCGACCGTCCCGCCCGTTATCTTCCACCAGAACAGCTGCAGACTTTGTGATGCTGAAAGGTAAGGGAATAACATAACATATACACACGGCTAAAAATCCCATGAAGGGGTAGCCAGAGCTAGGCAATTAAAAATTCCTCAGCCACTTTTGGAAGTTGCGTGGGGAAAAGATGGTAAAATAAAGGTTTTTGGTGATGGGTCTCCAACCGCATCGCCCAAAAATCCCTTAAAAGCCCCAATACCGTTAGTCGCCTCTTACGTACACCCACCGGAAGAAATGGGGTAGTGCTATTCTAAGCCGGCACTACACAGCAAAGGTAAGGGAATATAACACATAAAGGAAACAAAATTGCGACACCAGCGGGGATCGAACCCACGATCTCCAGGTATACGCCCCCGTCGCTCTGCCAATTGAGCTATAGTGTCAACACTTAAAAAGTGTAAAAGAAACAAAGGAAAGAACAATTTCGCACTAGAAGCACTATAGCTCAATTAGCAGAGCGACGGGGCGTATACCCGGAGGTCGTGGGTTCGATCCCCCCCTTTATTTATAAGAAATAATTCCGACATGAAATGAAATGAAATTGTTTATTTGCTTGAAACATGGTTACACGTGTTATTGTGAGTCAACCATAAAAGATAGACAAATGCTGTTCAGGGATATTTTTTTGTCAATTTTATGTGGAGTATCTGCATCATACATGATTTCTATGTAACTTTAACCATTAAGGCTGCACACGCGACCGAAACTTAAAAAATGGAGTAACTACTCCCGTTTTCCAAAAAAATCCCAAAATTCCCCTTCACTACTCTGCTGAAAAGTCTGCTGAATACTATAGCCTGGTCAGGAGTATGAAGAATAATTGTACCAAGTTTTGTTAAAATCCGTCGAGTAGTTTTTATTTCCATAAGGAACATACAAACCGACAGACAGACAGACAGACAAAAATTTTACTGATTGCATTTTTGGCATCAGTATCGATCCCTAATCACCACCTGATAGTTATTTTGAAAATATATTTCATGTACAGAATTGACCTCTCTACAGATTTATTATAAGTATAGATAGATAGAATCAGCGAATAGACGTCTAGGCCTCCCCGAAGATCTGCACAACGACCGAACGCGGTTTTGTGGTGACCTCATACTTAACAAAAATGTTTCGCATTGGTTACGACTCATCTATTATTTATATTATATATAATAATAGCATTCCTATACAATAACAGGTAATACCACTCATTTTAAAGGTCTGTCAAACTCAATATTAAGCAGCTAAAAATATTCATACTATTTTCGTTATAGTCTCAACAGTGAGACCTAACGCAACAAACACTAAGTTAGTTCCTTAGAAACCGGTATTTTAACTGACTTGTGTTATTCCAAAAAAGCTATAGAAAACAAGGCGCAGTTAAGTATTGGCAGGAAGTAGATATTCAAGTCTTTATGGTATCTTAATTGATTAACTAATACATACATACATATACTCACGGCTATAAGAACTAAGTAATTATAAATTCCTCAGCCACTTTTGGAAGTTAAGTGGGGAAAAGATCGTAAAATAAAGGTTGTTGGTGATGGGTCTCCAGCCGCATCGCCCAAAAATCCATGTGTAGTGTCGGCTTAGAATAGCACTACCCCGTTTCTTCCCATGGGTGTACGTAAGAGGCGACTAAGGGTATTGGGGATTTTTTATAAGTATAGATTTATGAAAATTTCTTTTTTATCTCAATCGCTTCAATATGTATTGTGAAATAGCTAAGGTGAACGGGCATGTTATATTTAAACCACAATCTATATTACGAAACCGGGAAACCACTGTAGCCTCCTATCATATATCACATTGCTTACTGATCTATGCTCACGTCGAGACTTAAATAAATCTCTCATATATTTACGGCTATCAATCGTGCAAATCAGGGTAGCTTGATCCACTATTAGAAAAAGTAGGCTGGGAAAAAGTATTCATCAAACTTCAAAACTAGTCTTAAGTAGTAGTCAAAAGTAAACTTCAAACTCAACGCCGTATATGGTGACAATGTCACGTGATGTTCGGAAGTAATAGTACCTCTGCCAAACCCTTCGGGGATGTACGGCGTGAACGTTTGAGTTTGAGTTGCATTTAAATATCTATGTTCTACGAGCTACCCAAAAGTATAGAAATTCCTTACGTCATAGTCATAACAACATTAGCTACGCAGACGATATGGTGCTGCTGAGCGCATCAGTGGGTGGTCTTAGAGGACTCCTGTCTATCTGTGAGAGATACGCGGCTCGACACGGTTTGGTGTACAATGCTAAGAAGACGGTGTGCATGTTGTTCGGGCCAGGGGCCAGGACGCGGGTCGAGATTCCCGTCGTAAGAATGAATGGAGTTCCGTTGCAGCGTGTTGACAAGTTTAGGTACCTCGGTCACGTCCTGACTCCTGACCTGAAGGACGATGAAGATATTGAACGAGAGCGGAGGGCGCTGGCGATCAGGGCGAACATGCTGGCGCGCAGGTTTGTACGTTGCTCAACTAGTGTTAAAACTACTTTGTTTCGAGCCTATTGCACTTCTTTTTACACGTGCAGCCTGTGGGCCAGATATACCCAAAAAATCGTACAGCGCTCTCCGTGTTCAATATAATGACGCGTTCAGGATTCTGTTGGGGCTGCCCCGTTTCTGCAGTGCCTCGGGTATGTTTGCGGAAGCCCGCGTAGACTGTTTCTACGCGACGATGCGGAAACGCTGCTGCTCGCTGCTCTGTAGGGTGCGGGCCAGCTCCAACAGCATCCTCAGCATGATAGGGGGTCGGCTAGACTCAATGTACATATCACACTGCGTTAGTCTCCAGGCTCCCAAACGTGTACATTTATTTTAGGAAATTGTACATATTATTTATACGCTGTACATAAATCTATTATCTATATTATCTTTAATTGTGTCCATATTGTATATGACTACTAACATTAGGTTAAGATTTCCCACTGTTACTAACACTTGAGTCATTGTTACTTGTAAATAAAGTAAATAATAATAATAATAAGTGATTCAATTGATACAGTTTAGCGAACTGTTATCATTTATATCCGCAATTGAGCATGCTGAACAACGATATAGTAATAAGGAAGATCGAGACCCAGCACGAGTGCTATTTTATCAACACGATATCGGTTAGAAAGAGATGGCAATATACGATGCTAAGAAAATGCAAAAGAGATGGCTGTCCACGCGATATGTACTTAAAAGGTCGCTCGTATTAGCTATGCGGTAATAAGAATTTAGTGCATTCATATCTCGGTTGGTGACCTCTTGAACACTAAACCTTGTGTTAGTCATTCTCAATTATTATCCAATTTAAGTATTGGGTATTGAGTGAGGCCGCGTTTTAGCTGACGTTGACCTTCTCTCCAATTGATAAAATTAAGGTTATAAATGTTAGGGTAGGTCAACTTGAAGTAAAACTACGCAAATGGATTTGGTTTTTGCAATCTTAAAAATATATGATATTATATTATATCCTAGAAATGATTGCCCTTATCGAGATCGAACAGGCTCAGTGGGCTGCAAAAGGGATTATTTAGTAATAGCTTTTTGCCCGCGACTACTGCCGCGTGGGCTACATTTTTTGCATCCGGTTTACATCCAAAATACCAAAACACTATCTTCCCACGGGCGTTGTAATAGTTATAAAGAACATTGAGGCATTTCAAGTGATTATTGGGCGATGCAGTTGGAGACCCATTTAACTACCTTTTCCCCATTCAATTTCCAAAAGTGGATAAAGAATTACTATCTATCTACTATGTGGCTACTCTTTTTTGGAATTTATAGTTGTTAGTACGAGGGGCATGCCAAAAGAAACTAGATATTCAAAAATTATTAATTTATTCTTTTAAATTACAAGTATCGATCTTCTTAAAGTATTCACCCTGAACGCGTATACACTTTTCCATACATCTGAACCAATTGGAAAATACCTGAAATTTAAAAAATTAAGTAATATAGTTTTTAATTTGGATTAAATTTAAACTTTAAGTGAAATTCGTCCTCGCGATACAGGCTTAGCCTAGTGCGAGGGCAAATGTAAACTTACATTGTAAATTTGTATTTTAAGTAAATAAAGAAGTGTTTTTTTATGAGAATCATGAAACAAACCATTTTGTACCAAGTTTGAATGAGAATATCTTTAGTAATGTATGGATGTAGCAGTTTGGCGCTACGGTGTCAATCCGGTGCTGCCCCCTACACTGACCGTTGGTGATGTGTGACAGATTGCAGCCAATCAGTCATAGATGGCGGTACTAAATTAAAATTGAGATA
Organism: Bedellia somnulentella; assembly: GCA_963576735.1. NCBI lineage: Eukaryota > Metazoa > Arthropoda > Insecta > Lepidoptera > Bedelliidae > Bedellia > Bedellia somnulentella. The sequence goes on from OY755193.1 coordinate 8,313,424, forward strand.
TGTGCTATTAATTTATGCGTAAGTATAGTATATCTATGTGAATATTAGTTTAAAAATAAAAAAGTTATAAACATATTCTCAGACCTACCAAATGAATACGTAAAATTCATACAATATACTTTCAATTATCTTTATTCATACATAATTCGCATAGTTGCATGTGAAAAAGACGGAAAAGTGCTTCCTATTATTCTCAGCTAACACAAAAGCGAAAAAATATCGCAAAAAGATTGTGGTCTCCGAGATTCGAAACTGGGTCTTCCGTTCGATTTGTATTAATCACACGGTATACCGCTACGCCACGAAGACTTAAAATTCAAAGGTTCTTAAAGGTTTCAAATTTTTAATAAGCTAATATATCTAGTAGTCATACTATTGACAAACAATTAAATGGTCATTTATTTTAAGGGCGTCCCCCGAAAAAGTAAGAACCTTGAAACGGCATTTGGGCTTGCCCCCTGCCGTCTCCTCACCTTTAATCAAACTCGTAAAATAAGCCATCTACTGGCCTCACTAGTAAGTATTTTTAACAAAATTAAGCGCCATCTACGGAAATAGTCTCGTACTACGTTGTAGAATTGCGACATTCGTATCGATATTATAATGATGTCTCGCTTGGATGAATATATTTTGTAATTAAAATAACTGAAACAAAAACTTGAATCTCACAAAACTATTTTTTATGACACCTTCGGAATATAGGAGGGGAATGTCGAGAAGAAAACTCGTGATAGTAGGTTTCATGTGACACCAAGTAAAAGGGGATTATGTTATTCTTAGCCGGCACAAAAAAGTGATCGTGGATTGCAGTAGAAATAACGTAACGTGCTATTATCGCAACGTCCAAAAATCACACTTGAATAAAAAATCGGCACAAATTATAAAACAGGAGAAAGCATTTAGTAAATACTACCAGTCGCCTCTTACGTACACCCACCGGCACCGGAAAAAATGGGGTAGTGCTATTCCAAGCCGACACTACACAGCAATAATATATAATTGATAATAATAATTCATACATATATACTTGGTTATAGTTTCTTGTTAGAAGGAGACTATAAATATGCGTCTTTTGTATTTGTTTATTTACTTAATTAGAGGTTTGCTCTTTAAGGGATTTTTGGGCGATGCGGTTGGTGACCCATCACCCATCACCAACAACCTTTATTCTACCATCTTTTTCCCACTCAACTTCCAAAAGTGGCTGAGGAATTTTTAATTTCTCAGCTCTGGCTACCCCTTTTAGGGATTTATAGCCGTTAGTATATGTATGTATGTTGCTCAAAAGTATTTTGTTCAATTGGAAATTTTCGATTTTCTGCACATGTTTATTTCCTTTATTTAATTTTCCGTCGTTATTATAAGGTAAAAAATCCTTTTAATCTTTGGTTATACTAAACTATGTAATAAAGGGTATTTTAAAAGAAAAGCAAACAACTTACTGTTTTATCTAATTAAAAACACTAGCCATGTTATACAAAGATTTCTCCTTGTCGATATAGTGGGATGAGTATACGCAAAAATATAAATAATTATTTCATAAATTAGTATAAAGCTTATTTGATTGAGTTATTTTTTCACAGTTGTTTACAAAATGCAAAGTTCAATGAAAGTCTAAAAATTTATAAACATCAGCTTACTCTATCAATTCACCTTGACGAGACGGTTGAGTGGTTGCGAATTTATTTGAACCTACCCATCCCCTCGCAAAGCTATACATTTTCGAAGTATAACTAGAATTATTAGCACATTAATAAAATAAAATGAATCAAGATAATTTATTCGAAGAACGGTTTGAATGCACATATTTAATATATTCTATTTCATTTTAAAAAAAGTAGAAATATTACAAAAAAGATATGTAAAAATATCACATAAATTTAAAGCAAAACGATAATAATTGTTTCAGCTAGATTTACGGAACATTAGGGTAATACGAGCGTATTCACAAAACAGAACAATTCGCAGTATTTTTAATAATGCATTTATCATCATTACCGAACGAAAATAAAGACAAAATTATTTTACCTGTAAAGAAATAAACAAAAAGCACATGCCGAGCCGAAGATTTGAACTCACGCCCTAACCTATGGCGCATAGCACATCACACGTTGGACCACTTCGTTCTTACGTAATAGGTTGAAATTAACAATAATTTTACGATTGAGACAAACTTATAATGTAAGGCGAAACAAGCGACTATGTTGCGCACAACCAAAATAAATTATCAAAAAAGCGCGGGAAGCGGCAAGCAGCCATATTACAGAAAAATCCGACACAAGCTCTGCGCATGAAGGCTAACAGCCATCTGCCACCCGTTCTCCGCGCAGGGACCCGCTCCAGATTGACATGGATTAGGATGAAATTTAGGGAAAATGCTTTATAACTCCATAATTAGGATGAAAAGACTAAAAATTATTCATACAGATGATAGACTACTCAGTTGTCTACGCAAATATTACGTAATCGATAACATATATGCAGTATTCTGACAGCAATATCAGACTTTACGATAAAAAAGCCCCCCACAAATTATTTTTTTCTTAGTCGATTATTATTGAAAACGAATGAGAACCGTCATTTTTGAAGATAAGATATTGAACTTGAACATATATTTTATTTAGAGTGTGATTGCTTTATTGAGCGGATTTTATTGAGTTTGAAAACTACCAAAATCAGTGAACTTTTCGAGGGAGGCCCTTAATGAAAATCCATGAAAACCTTATTTTTTCCAAAAAGACTATTAATGAAGATTCTGATAAAGTCGTTCGATGAAATAATTATTTGTGTAAATATGGGGAGCTATATAAAAGTTATGTTTTTTAGATGCTCCTGTGGGAACCCTTACGAAATCCGGGATAATTGATATCCTTTATTTTGGCCAGGAGTATAAGCTACATTCATACCAAATTTGATCAAGATCCGTCAGGTAGAAATAACGTGATGACCGGACATACAGACAGACAGGCAGTCATTTTTATCAAAAAGCGCAAATTTGGCTTCAGTATCGAAAATGAAACATATTCCACCGGTTTTTAATTATTTTTTTCTTCAATGTACAGTTTTGACCTCGGTACAGTCTTATTATATTATAGATAGCTTTTTGCCCGCGACTACGTCCGCGTGGACTACATTTTTTGCATCCAGTTTATATCCAAGATACCAAAAAACTATCTTAACTCCTGTTTTTTTATTAGTTGTAATAGATATAAAAAACATTGAGGCTTTTTAAGTGATTATTGGGCGATGTAGTTGGAGACCCGTTTGACTACCTTTTCCCCATTCAACTTCCAAAAGTGGATACAGAATTACCATCCCTGAAGCTGTGGCTACCCTTTTTTGGTATTTATAGCCGTTAGTATATACCTACTCATGAATGATCGATAGATGAATTTCCTATGTTCCTTTTTGTAGTGGTTATTACAGTCAATCGCATAAAATTTCAAATTTCTGGATACAGAGATGTCAAAAATCTCTTTACTAATATATATGTACAGTAAAGTTCAAAGTGGATAGAAAATTACTATCTCTGAAGCTGTGGCTACCCTTTTTTGGGATTTATAGCCGTTAGCATATAGTCATGATTGATTGATGGATGAATTGTATAAATTCCTTTTTGTAGTGTTTATATCAGTCAATCAGATCAAGTTTCAATTTTCTAATAATTTTTATAGATCAAAAATCTGTATACTATATTTCAATCCCTTAGGGGATGAGTTCCAAAAAACCTTTTTAATTGTTATCAATTCATACATATTCGCATTGTTGAATGTGAAAAAGAAGGATTAGTGCATCCTATTATTCTAACCTAACACAAAAGCAAAAAAAAAATACGCAAAAAGACTTTGACCACCCGGAATTCGAACCTGGGTCTTTCCTACTTAGTGTAAACCAAATGGTGTACCGCTACGCCACGCAGACATTTGAGTGAGTTTCAAATTTGTGATATCCTATATATCTAGTAGTCATACTATTGACAAACAATTAAATGGACAATTATTTTGATGAAAATGGATGAAACCCTTACTTTTTCCAAAAAGACTATTAATGAAGAGTCCGATAAAGTCGGTCGGTGAAAAAATTAATCGTGTAAATATGGGGAACCACATAAAAGTTATGTTTTTTTATACTCCTGTGGGAACCCTAGCGAAATCCGGGATAAATTATATCCTATATGTTGGCCAGGTGTATAACCTACATTCATGCCAAATTTGATCAAGATCGGTCCGATAGAATTAACGTGATGAACGGACATACAGACAGACAGACATACAGACAGACAGACATTTTTTTCAAAAATAGCAAATTTGGCTTCAGTATCAAAAATAAAACATATTACACCGGTTTTTATTTTTTTTTCTTCAATGTACAGTTTTGACCTCGTTACAGTCTTATTATAGTATAGATAGAAGATAGATAAAATATTAAATCATAAAATGTTTACTACTTATGAATGAGTTATACTTCAATTGTAAACTACTCAAGGTCCATCAGATCTTTATACTACAGACACTGCTTAAGAGAATTACATACATATACTCACGGCTATAAATCCCGAGAAGGGGTAGCCAGAGCTAAGGAATTAAAAACTCCTCAGTCACTTTTGGAAGTTGAAAAAATGTGAATGTAAAGAGTTTCTTTGTTGCTTCTTCTCTTTACGAACACCTTCCGAAGCAACGGATTAACGATTAATTTAAAACTTTGACGTTCAAAAAATGTTAGTATTTAACTTTATTTTGAAAAATAAACTTTTTGACTTTTGACTTTTTTTTGAGTTGCGTGGGGAAAAGATGGTAAAATAAAGGTTGTTGGTGATGGGTCTCCAACCGCATGGCCCAAAAACCCATTCAAAGCCCCAATACCGTTAGTCGACTCTTACGTACACCCACCGGAAGAAATGGGGTAATGCTACTCTAAGCCGACATAACATCCTACACAGCTTAGGAGAATTGTAAGGCAGCAATTCTCCTAAGCTCAGTAATCGAATTTACGTATTTTTGCCTAAGGATATTCTTCGGGTGTTTCTATCTTTAAACTCAGAAATCAAGCTTAAACGCTTTAGAATAAAACCGGTGGACTACGATCATATTGTACTGAATTGAATAAGACCTAAATATATTTATTTTAAAAAGTTTTAGGAGAGTGAAAAAAAATCTTCTGAAAAGATGTTTCGAGAGCGAAATGCAGGCGGAATATAGAAGGCGGCAGTTGAAAGAATAAAGAAAGGTAGCAAGAATTTTATAATTGGTGTAATTTGTGCCCCCTCCGCTTTCCAATGATTAAATTGGAAAAACATGATAAGAAAAAGTTGGTACTCCCAAGATGTTCAGAAGACCAAGTAACACTGCCAACTTCTTCAGGAAACAGGATTTAAGAGTTATGTATTGCATGTCTGTCAGTGTATTGTCTTTGTCGCGAGCAAATATAAACCGGAAGATTTTTGGGACTATAGCTGTGAGTACAGAAAAATTTAGACCTACTAACTTACCTGAAGAGTGCTAATCAGCGGAAACAACGTATGTCATTATGAAAATGCAAGGATTCTGGATGTTTTAAAAGTTCGCTTCTTATCCTTCAAAATTACGTTTCAAAGTTTTGTCCATAAAAAAGACTACAGTTTTGTGTCATATTAATCTGGTAAAGGATCACGATCTTGATACAAATATAACATAAAACTCCAAATACCGATGGACGCGAATTTAAATATCAAACGTGGCAGAGCTGCTACTAGTTCTGAACATCACGTGACATTATAGTCAAATGGTGCTCAAAGTACCATACACTGTTTTGCCACAGGTTTTGCAAAAGCAGTGTACTCTGTACTCACGTAGTATGGGGCAGGTTCATTGCTATTTTGTCACATGACTAAGTACAACTTAGCCTTGTGGGATTCCTCACGATGTTATCCCTCACCGTTAACAACCATGATCCATTAACCACACTTATGATGACTATAGAAAAGACTAATTATCGTAGGCCTGACCTGGTATTTGAATCTTCATCGTCTGCACGACACCTGTCTGCGGTGATGAGCAGTCGTTCTACCCATTGGTCTATCATGGTTGTTACTAAAACTAACTGACAAAAAAGGGATTCCCAAAGCAATTTGAAGAACTTTTTAAGAATCACTGAACTTTGAGAATCACTGCATAAATAAAGATGCAGCTATAAACTTGCAGCAGACAGGTCATGGCTAGATTAAACAACTTGAAAAAAAAACACAAGCGTGCCTGTGACCGGTATTTAATGGCAGAAAAAACATGAAACTGGTTTAAATATTTTTACAATAACAAGTGATCATCTGAGAATTTGAAGATAAGACTTAAACGTTCACGCCAAATATCCCCGAAGGGGTTGGCAGAGGACTAATACTCCTGAACATCCCTTGACATTGTCATCTGATGTTTAGAGTAATTTGTAGACACAGCTATGAAAATGCTGTATAGTGTCGGCTCAGAATAGTACCATGTGTCTTCCTGTGAGTAGTACAAGGCGTCTAAGGGCGGCAGCCCTTACATGAGCAATGGCAATACATTGAGCACAAATCTGAGACAGCGCAGAAAACTAAAGTATTCTATACATACACACATATACTCACGGCCGTAAATCCCAAAGAGGGGTAGCCAGAGCTTCAGAGCTAGAAACTCCTCAACCACATTTGGAAGATGAAAGAGGAGAAGTTTGATGAGGATGGGTCTCGAACCACATCGCCCAAAAACCACTTAAAAGCCCCAATACTTTGAGTCGCCTCTTACGATACCCGTGGGTAGCAAGGGGTAGTGACATTCTAAGCAAGCACCACATGGCAAGTTTTCTATGAACATCCATATTGGGACTGCCCGAGCTGTCGAACAGCTTCATGCAGTTGGCAGAGACAACTCCAGCTCTTAGTGCATGTCGATCACTTGCTGTTCAAGCTTCTTCATGCACTGGCGGCTCTAAGCGATACGGGTCGTTTTAAAGCCTTTGTTATGTTATTTTTTCTTATAATAAAGCTTAAAGCTTAACGATGCCTTATTTAATTTTTATTATGACTGTAACTGGGTAGGATTAGATTTGATGGTATGTCAGCTTATGCTTTTTCTGACTGTGCTGTCATACATACATCTAAAACCCCTTATACACGATCGGTTTCCGACCACCGATCATGTGTCCTTGGTCGGCACTACCGATTTTTGTACTCGTTCTATACGGTCGGTGGTTGGAATCAACTTGAGCAGTTCAATCGGAAGAGATGCGATTCCGACTAAGACCGTTGACATCAACCAAATATTGTTCGGAACAAAGGACTTCTACACGGTCCATTTTTATATCAACTCAACCAAGGACACGATGGTCGGGGGTTGGAATCCTATCGTGTATAAGGCTTTTTATAGTCAATATCATTTTGCAACATACCCACAATAAGATTCGGAACACCAGCCCCAAACACAGTTGCATCAATCAGAAAAGTGACCAACCGCCTCGCTTGCGGCCCAAAGGCCAATTCAGCTACTGCCGCATAAGGGTATCGGTTTTTCTCACAAATCTGCGGCGTTATCTCTTGGGCTAGCAGCCAGCATTTGCCCAGTAACACTGCCGTATATAATTGTAGTGCAAACACTGTCAATATTAATGGGATTCCGTAGAAACCTGTAACAAATGAAATAGTATTATTTAATGAAACATCAAAAAAATCTAACCTAACCCAAAACTGATTAATGATGATGTCCAGATTCAATGCTCATAATTTTGTAAAACGGGAACTATATGAAATATGAGCTCACTAACTATGTAGTTTTCATGACCACTTCACTGATGATGTATTTCTTTTACTGCTATAACAAATAATACTCAATATCCTAAAATTTGCAAAAAATATGGAGATACGTTAACTTAAAAATCAATACTGAAATATATATTGTGCGGAACCCTTTAAAGGCGTACCGACTCGCATTAAGCCGAAATATAATAGGATTCTGTTAATTTATTGCAAAGCCGTGATAGCTCAGTGGGTTCATCATCCGCTTATCGTTCAGACAGGCGTGGGTTCAAATCCCGGGTAAGATTACACAAATAATAATAATAGATCTTTATTTCAGACTAATCCAGTTCATAACAGACGTAACTAACGGTCATAAAATATTTTTTTACAAAAAGAAAACCAACTTCATACTTGAAAAATCAACCGAAAATAAACAATCAAGTTTTGATACCATTTATAAACCAACACTTATTAAGCGCCTAGAAACAGTAGGTATCAGGGGTAAATTCTTGGATATATTGGTGAGCTATCTAACGGACCGCAAACAGGCAGTTAAAATTAATAATTTTGTGAGCAATCCAAACACAGAAGACTCGGAATATGGTGTCCCACAAGGGTCGGTGTTAGGCCCAACCCTATTCCTAATTTACATCAACAACCTCTGTAACTTGAAAATCCAACAGTGCGATATTTACTCATACGCCGATGATACAGCAATGCTGTTTTATGGGGACACCTGGGAGGAGGTATATAAATTAGCAGAAAAGGGACTTTCACTGACAAAAACATGGCTATCAACAAATTATCTAACACTTAATACGGACAAAACAAAATATATGACATTTTCTATACGTAATAACTCCCAACCCCCTTGCAATTATAAACTAACAGTCCATGAAACAAACTGTGCAAATGACAACAAATGCAACTGCTGTGCTTTGGAGCGTGAGGACAAAATTAGGTACTTGGGTATTATTATAGACTAGTGGATCGGCCCAGCTTCGCACGGGTAGCGTACTATTAACATATCTGAGGTTTCTTCAATCACTGCTCAAGTTTTACGATTTTTAGCGCCTTGATTACAACTTCTAGCACTCCTAAATGCTAAAACGCTTTCATGAACGCTTCAGTATCTCCGAAATTAAACAACGGTTGAGTTGAGCGATGTAGAATAGAATAGAATAGAATAGAATAATCATTTATTTGCCAGAATAAGAGTATACAGAGATATCAACAGTTACAAAAATGTCCTTGCTTATTCTACTAACAATATTAGCGTGCAAATATTTACATCAAAATTATCTTCCTATAGAAAGATAATTTGAAATTAAGAACAAAATTAACATTACAGCACCATAGACAATTTCCATAATATTATTTACAGTCTTAGTTTTATTATATTTGTCAAATTTTAATTATTAAGCATAGATTTATTTTTATTCATTAATTAACAATGTCAAAGTTTATTATATAATTCAAAGTTTATTATAGGGTGCAACTACTGGCGCCATCTAGTATGTAATATGTAAATTAGTAAGGATTTGGTTTTGGTCGCGTGCGACTATTATTGTCATGTATAATTTTGTTGTTTCTAAACCGATTTCTTTTTTTATTGAATAGGTAATAATGTTAACTTTTGTAATAAGGGATGAGTGAGAGTATTAAAAACGTAAGAGTAAACAAAAATATTCAGAATGCTCCGAACTGCTAAGCTATCAGGAGTTACACGGGTTATTGTGAGTCAACCATAAAAGATAGAAATATACTGTTCTGGAATATTTTTAAGACAATTTTATATAAAATATTTCCGTCATACGTGATTTTTATGTAACTTTAACCATTAAGACTGCACACGCGACGAAAGCTTAAAAAATGGAGTAACTTCACCCGTTTTCCCAAAATTTCCCGAAATTCCCCTTCACTACTCCGTTGAAGAATAAACTATAACCTAATAAATAAAGAATAAATAAAGGAAAGAAAAATTTTGACACAGGCGGGGTTTTCATAAACAAAATGATTTAAATTAAACTATAACCTGCCCAGGAGTATGAAGAATAATTGTACCAAGTTTCGTTCAAATCCGTCGAGTAGTTTTTGTTTCCATAAGGAACATACAAACCGACAGACAGACAGACAAAAATTTTACTGATTGCATTTTTGGCATCAGTATCGATCACTAATTACCCCTTGATAGTTATTTTGAAAATATATTTCATGTACAGAATTGACCTCTCTACAGATTTATTATAAGTGGGAGTAGGTTTTAAACAACATCTCAAATTAACTCTGTCATTCCCACAACAAAATAACTATACATCTCCCTGATTTTTTAGTTGTATGATACTCACAGATAGAGCTAAGGTAGTGCTGACGCAACGTTACCAAATTAAATTTAGGCGAATGATCACATATGATTTTTCCTTAAGACATATAATCATCATCATCGTCCAACTGACGACCACTGCTGGAAACGGGCCAACTCCAAAACTCTCCACAACGACCGGTCCTGCGCTGTCCTCATCTGTCGACTTCCCGCGACCTTCACCAAGTCATCAGTCTATCTTGTGGAAGGCCTCAGCCTACACGGCTGGGACCTTTTAGGCAAAATCAATAAAAATTCTCTTGTAAGCCGAGTATCCTTTGTAAGGGGATCAACCATACCGGGAATAGCATTAAATCCTAACTTGGAGTTAAACGTAATCTGCCTATAATGACGATAAAACTTTTCAAACATGCGTTAGATATTCTTCTAAAATACTATCCATATCAATTTACGAAGGGGTTTTTAATTCTGAAGCTCTGTCTACCCTTGTTTAGGATTTATATCCGTGAGTATTCGTATGTATATATATATACAAAAATAATCATTACATAACTGGAACGCTATTCCATTTATTATCCTCTTTATTTTGTTGATTTACTGGTTCAATGATCGCAGGTAACGCAATATAAGCTCTTTATTACAACCCAATGATTTCACAGACCAATAACCATGAAAAAAGGTTATTTTCTTTCACATGAACCCTAGCATTAGCGGTGGTTCAGACAGTGTGGTGTGAGTCAAGCAAATTTTACGTGCAAAGTATCAGTCTCTTATTCCATTTTTATTTCACCGTGGTTATATGATTATCTTATTATTTCTCACTAACTTCTGAAAATTAATGTTTTTTATGTCTATCGCTTTATACAGATGCCATTTTCTTTAATTAGTTACTATAAAAAAAAGTTATAAAATATACCTTATGTAAATCTATGGGTAGCATTAAATGTTTCTAAAATATAAAGCATAAGTTTACAAATATATTTCGACATATTACACGGATCAAATAAGCCCGAAACTAAGTATAACTTTATAACTTGTGTTATGGGATACTAACGATATATTAAAAACTATATAATATTTTATTTCTACCATCTTGTCCCCTATCAACTTTCCAGTTTCCAGCTCTGAAGCTCTGGCTATCCCTTTTTGAGATTTATGGTTGTGAGTATATGTATGTATGTATATAATACAAATATTAACTATATAGTGGATCGTCCCAGCTTCGCACGGGTAGCGTTGTTTTTTTAAATATCTGAGGTTTCTTTCTTCAGTCACTGCTCAAGCATTGTGAAAGTCAGCGCAATGTTTTCAATTTATTAAATTTATAGCATTCCCTAAACAGTGTAGTTTGGTGATTTTAAATGCGCTTTGATGAACGGTTCAGTATTTCCGTTTAATAGCAAATTTTGGAATAAAACGCTATGAAGTATTTATAACAATCTAAAATATAAATCATTACGTGATGTAGGATGCAACTACTGGCGCCATCTAGTATGTTATATGTAAATTAGTAAAGATTTGGTTTTGATCACGGGCGCGATGGCTTATTTTATGTATAATTTCGGTGTTTGTCTACCGATTTGTATGATTCTTTTTTTATTGAATAGGTAATAATGTTACCTTTTTTAAATTTGGAATGAGTGAGAGGTTAACAAACGTAAAAGTAAACAAATAAAATCAAAATGATCCGAACTGCTAAGCTATCAGGAATTACACGTGTTATTGTGAGTCAACCGTAAAAGATAGACATAAACTGCTCAGGATTTTTTTTTAGATAATTTTATGAAGAATATTTCCGTCATACATGATTTCTATGTAAGTTTAACCATTGAGGCTGCACACGCGACGGAAGCTTAAAAATAGGAGTAACTTCTCCCGTTTTCCCAAAATTTCCCAAAATTCCCCTTTACTACTCTGCTGGAAAGTATACAAAAACCTGCGCAGGTGTATGAAGAATAATTTTACCAAGTTTCGTTAAAATCCGTCGAGTAGTTTTTGTTTCCATTAGGAACATACAAACCGACGCGACAGACAGACAGACAGACAGACAGACAGACAGACAAAAATTTTACTGATTGCATTTTTGGCATCAGTATCGATCCCTAATCACCACCTGATGGTTATTTTGAAAATATATTTCATGTACAGAATTGACCTCTCTACAGATTTATTATAAGTATAGAAGATATAGATAAAAACTTGTCATGGCATCCACAAATTGATTTGCTAACTGGTCGAATAAAAAAACTTATATGGTTATTCACAAACTTAAGACATTACGCAAATATCCAAATACTTAACATGATTTACGTTTCCTTAGCGCAATCAGTACTCACATATTGTATTCCTGTATGGGGTGGATGCTCAAAAACTAAATTCCTCGAACTTGAGAGAGCGCAACGCTATCTTCTTAAAACGATTTATAATAAACAACGAACGTTTTCTACAGCTGAATTATATAAATTATCCGGCGTACTTTCTGTGAGACAGCTTTACATACTCCAATGCGTTTTAAGAAATCACAAATTAGAGGAAATAAAACTAAAACAACAACAACCTAGACGCAAATCACATACAGTTATACCGCCTATCAAAACAAAAACAGTTTTCGCTACCAATCAATACACCAGAAAATCAGCTGATTTGTATAATAAAATTAACAGTACACTTAGCATATACTTGAAATCTAAACGTGAATGCAAAATATCAGTAGTGAAGTATCTTAAGAGTATGCAATACGATGAAACTGAGAAAATATTATGTAACTGCTAAATAACTTAGTAAACACACACTTAAACACACATTCACATATACACACATACTATCACAAACAAACACACACACAAACATATTCACTCACACAAAACACACGGTTGATTTTGTACATTTAATAAAAATTTTTATGGTAATTATTAACTTGTTAGTAATAAAATAGCTTAAAATTTAAAATGTTTAATTTATTTTTTTTCTTTATTTTTTTTTATTTTTTCTTGTAAACATTCAAGTATTAATTCTACAGAATATTAATATAATTTTATTGTAATATAACTAAAAATGTACATTTTACATATATTGACAAAAGTAATATATAAAATGAAATTAAAATTGTTAACAATGTAAATTTGTAATATTATGATTATGAAATAAATATGTAACCACACTATGCCACGAAACGGAGGACCGACGCTGTCCTGTTACAGGCCCTACGGGGCTTACTAGGATAGGTCGAAATGTATAATGTTTTTGTAATGATGAATGAAATAAATGTTTTTTTTTTTACTAAAAAGTAAGAAATAAGTTTTTTAATTAAATATGAGTACTGTGACTAATACCTTAGGAATTTCTTTATTCCACACGCGTCACACCTACCTAAATCTTAAAATCCTCTTAAATTAATTTGTGATTTTTAGAGATGGGTAGACCTGGCAAAGATGCCTCTCGGATGAGGAAGCGACGGTTACTGTATTATTCTTCGTATTTCCGGTATTTCTATTATTGTATGAATTGAAGATTTTGACTTAACATTGTTCTTGAAATCCCTCAAAAGGCGATGGTCTACAATTCTACATCTTGACTCAAAAAGACTCAAACGTTCACGCCGAATAACGCACGCAGAGGTTATAATACTTCAAAACATCACGTGACATTGTCACCTGTTGTTCAGAGTACCCACGATTTGCTTGGACATTGTATTCACGTGATACAGGACAGGCCTATCGGCGTTTTGAACAAATACACTGTCACATGATTATGAGTTTCAACAGTCCCCTCGATTTCCTGGGATGCCATCATCAGATTCTGGTCTCATGGTACTTTTTCGGTAACAATAGCATAACAAAAGAAATGTTTAGTGAACCTGTACTTCTCTTCATAATAGTTACGAAGAGGAGTTTAAATTCGTACATTACTGTTGAAAGAACTATTTCCTTACTCCTAGCAATTGAGGAACTATACCTTCCATCATCAGTTCAGCAGCATAACATTATGATTTCCAGAAGCAAATGTCAATACAACTTCAGAAAATATGTAAAACACGGTACATGTGCCTATAAAATTTGAGGGTTCCCCTCGATTTCTCCAGGTTCCCATCATTAGACCCTGATATCCTCATCATGGTACCATTCCAGGAGTATCTTCTTTCTAATAGCAAAGTAATCGGCGTACAAACATTTAAAAAAAATACGGTCGGATTGAGAGCACTCCTTTTTTTGAAGTCAGTTAAAAAAATACAATAGGTTTTTTTTATGGAATTAGTATTTTTTTACTAATTTGCTTATGAAGAAAGATTATGTGACCTTTAATTTAAATAGCATAATTACCAGACTTTTGCATATTTTGCGTATAAGTACCAGTTCTTAGATTTGGTTCCATTCGGTTATGGACAGTCAAGGAACAGGAAACATTTGTTTAAGTAATAGCTAGGCCCATCGGCGTAGCCGTGGGCTCAGGCCGCAGTTATATATAATGTGTAATATCTTATAGATACGTTTTTTTATTGATAAGGTACCTTACCAGGTCTGAACCAGGGTGGGGCAAAGACCCCACTCTGCCCCACCGTTGCTACGTCCATGGCTAGGTCCATTTCCAATATTTTATGAGATTGTTATTATCAAGAAATACTCGCATCATTATGTACTCGATTGAAGGTTTTTCGTTCTCTTCAGTAAATAAATATATAATCCTGGCAACATGGATAACATTTCCGGCGTCATTAACATTCTTCGATCTTTTATTAAATCCCCTTTTATGTCTGCCTTTATGAGCACATTCTCTATTTGACATTACCATTCACTTTGAAGGAAAGAAAATTTTTATCTGCTGCATAAAAGCCACAATACTAACACTATACACACAATAAATTCTAAAATATAAAAAAAGAAAAAAAATCGTCTTATGAGGCGACTAATGGTATGTGGTTTTTAAGTGGTTTTCGGGCGATGCGGTTGGTGACCCAACACCAACGATACTTTATTTCTATCATCTTCTCCACCAAAAACATAGTGAGGAAACCCATATGTCTGAGCTTTCGCAAAAATCTTCGTTACTCTTAGAAAACTCGATTCGGTGTAAAAAAGTATCGTCTCCAGTAAATTAAAGACATGATAATTTTCCACTGACCTTTGAATTATAGATTCACAGATTTATTTTCGGATTAAAACAAAAAGACTTTATGATCTTCAGCATTAAAATTCACGTTCGTTTTTTTAGTTACATTTGATATTCAACAATCAATTGCTAGTATAGTGAGTGATATATTAGAGTGACCAAGTTTATTGACACAAAAAGGAAAGGTCATCTGATTTTGTTTTGTATTAAGTTTGGAAAATTTAGCGTAGTGAAGGTTAGGAATATCACTACTACCTCTTCGAAGAACGTCACACGAGAGGATTCAAAAATTTAGGGCAGTGTGGGGCGATGATAACGTGAAAAAAAAAATACAAACAAAAAACTGGGTACTCTGCCTATCATAAGACAAGAGGCCAACTCAACTCATAAATAACGCGTAGATGTTATACATTTTATTGGCGACATAAACTTTGATAAATTAATGACTTTCTGATGCACGCAAGAAAATTTGACACGTTGCAATAGCAAGACCGACGATCGACAAGGGCCAGAAGAAGATTAGGGAAACATAACATAACATAAACGTTCACGCCGAATATCCCCGAAGGGGTTGGCAGAGGTACTAATACTTCTGAACATCACGTGACTTTGTCACCTAGTGTTCAGAGTACCCACGTTTTGCATGGACAGTGTACTCACGTGATAGGGGGCCGGCCTATCGCCGTTTTGTACGAATACACTGTCACATGACTAAGTACAACTCAGCCATGTGGGTTTCCTCACGATGTTTTCCCTGACCGTTAACAACCATGATAAATTAACCACACATATGTCTTTAGAAAAGACAAATTGGTGTAGGCCCGACCCAGGATTTGAACACTAGTCGTTTGCACGATAACCGAGTGTTCTACCCACTGGGCTATCACGGTTAGGGAATTTTGGGAAAACGGGGGAAATTACTCCATTTTTTAAGTGTCCGTCGCGTGTGCAGCTTTAATGGTTACGGTTACCTAGAAATCTAATATCACGGAAATATTTTACATAAAATTTTCTAAAAAATATCCTTCAATAGCATATGTTTATCTTTTATGGTTGACTCACAATAACCCGTGTAACTCTTGATAGCTTAGCAGTTCGAAGCATCCTGATTATATTTGTTTACTCTTACGTTTATAGTTCTCTCATTCATCTCTTATTTATAAACCTACCTATTCAATAAAAAAAGAATCATAGAAATCGGTATAGAAACACCAAACTTAAACATGAAATAGGCCATTGCGTCCTGTCGTCGCACGTGAATATTGAATCATGCTGGATTATTTTTTAGTAATGGTTGCGCGGGAAAAAGATAGCCGTGAGTATGTGTATGATGTATGCAAAGTTTGTAACTCTGATTGTTTGTTTGCATGGGTTTATTTTCGGAGATACTGAACCGTTCATTAAAGAGCTTTCACAATCACAAAGCTAAAAGGTTGAGCAGTGATTAAAGAAACCTCAGATATTTTGAAAACTATGCTAAACGTGCGAAGCTGGGCCGATCCTCTAGCATATAATAATTTACTTATTGAATCATTAAAAAAAGAACAAATGGGTTTGTACAATTTACATTACGCATTATTATAAATGAAAAAGTTACACAATAATAAGCCGTATGGAAGACTCTATTCTCTTATCTATACTTATAATAAATCTGTAGAGAGGTCAATTCTGTACATGAAATATATTTTCAAAATAACCATCAGGTGGTGATTAGGGATCGATACTGATACCAAAAATGCAATCAGTAAAATTTTTGTCTGTCTGTCTGCCTGTCTGTCTGTCTGTCGGTTTGTATGTTCCTTATGGAAACAAAAACTACTCGACGGATTTTAACGGAACTTGGTACAATTATTCTTCATACACCAGCGCAGGTTTTTGTATACTTTCCAGCAGAGTAGTAAAGGGGAATTTCGGGAAATTTTGGGAAAACGGGAGAAGTTACTCCATTTTTTAAGCTTCCGTCGAGTGTGCAGCCTCAATGGTTAAACTAACATAGAAATCATGTGTGACGAAAATATTCTTCATAAAATGATCTAAAAAAAATCCCCAGCAGTTTATGTCTATCTTTTACGGTTGACTCACCATAACACGTGTAATTCCTGATAGCTTAGCAGTTCGGAACATTCTGGTTATATTTATTTACTCTTACGTTTGTAAACCTCTCACTCATCCCTTATTTAAAAAAGGTAACATTATTACCTATTCAATAAAAAAAGAATCATAGAAATCGGTAGACAAACACCGACATTATACATAAAATAAGCCATCGCGCCCGTGATCAAAACCAAATCTTTACTAATTTACATATAACATACTAGATGGCGCCAGTAGTTCCATCCTACATCACGTAGTGATTTATTTTTTAGATGTTATAAATACTTCATAGCGTTTTATTACAAAATTTACTATTAAACGGAAATACTGAACCGTTCATCAAAACGCATTTAAAATCATAAAACTACACTGTTTAGGGAGTGCTATAAATTTAATAAATTGAAAACATACATATACTCACGGCTGTAAATCCCTTAACGGGGTAGCCAGAAAATTGAAAACATTGCGCTGAATTTCACAATGCTTGAGCAGTGTCTGAAGAAAGAAAACTCTGATATAACGCTACCCGTGCTAAGCTGGGACGATCCACTAGTGCTAGACTAAACGAAATGAAAGGGTCAACTGCGTAAAAATAGGAATATATCTAAAGTAATTTTATACAATTGGTCTTTAATTTATGACTCTGGCTTTAATACTCACGGGCCTCATGGCTTTATTCCCAAAAGGAGTTGCCAGAATAAGGTAACGAAACCTTAGTTAATTTAGATGTGCCCGATATTCCTCGAATTCGACATTTCCCTTTTTAACTCTCTTTTCAATATCTTCCTCGCATTTTCCGTCCCTTGTAAACAAACTTCCCAGATATACAAACTCTTTCACTTGCTCCACTTTCTTGCCACCTATTGTAATCTCACATTCTGTCATTCTTTCCTCTCTCTCGAAAACCATTGTCTTGGTTTTGTCCACATTCACTCGCATGCCCTTTCTTTCAAAAGACTTATACGCAATATTCACCATCTCTTGCTACTCATTTACCGTTGATGCAAGTAATACTTGATGGTCAGCGTATAAGAGGCATTTAATGATGAATCCTCCCATTCTAAGACAATAATCACTTTCGCGAAGTTCTTTCAAACAGTCTTCCATGAACAGATTGAAGAGCCACGGAGAAGCTACACAACCCTGACGTACACCCTAGAGGTTTCAAACCAGTAGTCCGTGTTTTCCGTTTACTCTTACACATGCACTGGAACCCTCATAGAGTGACTCCAATGCACGTATAAGTTTTTTTTTATTTGGAAGATTTACAGCGTATACTAAACAATAAAGTAAACAATGCAATGCCAATTAAAAATCTCCACCTATGTTTACTACAGATCCACAATCATAACTTGGCCGGCGGCGACTCTGGTACTACTGTCGCCATTTTGAAATTTCGGCCTGTCATTGTCAGTTAGTTCTTAACTAAATAAAAATTATGGGGTGACCTACGTATATAATAAATTATCACTTTCATTAATATTTTTTTGTAGTGGAAACTTTTTTTCAAAAACAATTATTTTTATGATGTATCTTTGCTTATTGATAAACGCTTTTATTTCCAGTATTCAATATAAAAATTCATGAAAATTATTATTTATATTGTTAAAATTTATCTAAGTAGGCTGACACCGTCCGAAAAGTTGTGCGCGCATCGATAGTCATGCGGTGCGGGTTACGGGAAGTTGGGAAATGCTCCTGAATAAGACATTCGTATACACTGATGCGTGGGTTCTAATCCTAATGCGGGGATGTACCAATGTGTCATTTCTTAAGTCATAACTGTCTGACATATATATATAAAAATACAAGGCAAATACGACGTGATAGCTTAATGGGTAGAACACCGGTTAAGGTGCAAGCGACTCACTAGTCTTCAAATCCCGAATCGGGCCTACACCAATTTGTCTTTTCTAAATTCATATGTGTGGTTAATAACAACCGTGATAGCCCAGTGGGTAGAACACTTGGTTATCGTGCAAGCGACTAGTGTTCGAATCCTGGGTCGGGCCTACACCAATTTGTCTTTTCTAAAGACATATGTGTGGTTAATTTATCATGGTTGTTAACGGTGAGGGAAAACATCGTGAAGAAACCCACATGGCTGAGTTGTACTTAGTCATGTGACAGTGTATTCGTACAAAACGGCGATAGGCCTGCCCCCTATCACGTGAGTACACTGTCCATGCAAAACGTGGGTACTCTGAAAGTTGGGAAATGCTCCTGAATAAGACATTCGTATACACTGATGCGTGGGTTCTAATCCTAATGCGGGGATGTACCAATGTGTCATTTCTTAAGTCATAACTGTCTGACATATATATAAAAATACAAGGCAAATACGACGTGATAGCTTAATGGGTAGAACACCGGTTAAGGTGCAAGCGACTCACTAGTCTTCAAATCCCGAATCGGGCCTACACCAATTTGTCTTTTCTAAATTCATATGTGTGGTTAATAACAACCGTGATAGCCCAGTGGGTAGAACACTTGGTTATCGTGCAAGCGACTAGTGTTCGAATCCTGGGTCGGGCCTACACCAATTTGTCTTTTCTAAAGACATATGTGTGGTTAATTTATCATGGTTGTTAACGGTGAGGGAAAACATCGTGAGGAAACCCACATGGCTGAGTTGTACTTAGTCATGTGACAGTGTATTCGTACAAAACGGCGATAGGCCTGCCCCCTATCACGTGAGTACACTGTCCATGCAAAACTCTGAACACCAGGTGACAAAGTCACGTGATGTTCAGAAGTATTAGTACCTCTGCCAACCCCCTCGGGGATATTCGGCGTGAACGTTTATGTTATGTTATGTTATGGTTAATTTATCACGGTTGTTAACGGTGAGGAAACCCACATGGCTGAGTTGTACTTAGTCGTGTGACAGTGTATTAGTGGAAAACGGCGATAGTCCTGCCCCCTATCACATGAGTATACTGTTCATGCAAAGCGTGGGTACTCTGAACACCAGGTGACAAAGTCACGTGATGTTCAGAAGTATTAGTACCTCTGCCAAATCCCTTCGGGGGTATTCGGCGTAAACGTTTATGTTATGTTATGTTATATGTAACAAGGTTGTTAACAGCAATAAAAAAGTGCCCATAAATTCACTGACCCAGCAAAATGAATGACCCAAACGATATCTGATGTTTAGAATTATTTTTTCTGTGCCACCTTTTTGGGGGATCTATGTGTGAATATGAAATGTAAAAGACAGTACACGACAAGGTAAGCCTCTAATTTACAGGATTAAAAAAATGATTTTAAGTAGTTACCCACTTATTAACTCTGAGTGTCACAAATAACAAATCCTTGAGTATAAAATAATGAAACAGCTTGCAGAAAAGTACAATTGGCAGTGTTATCGCTAAAAGCTTCCAGACAATATTTGGGAGGTAAGATCATCAAATTTAGGATACACAGTCATTCGGGTAGACATACCAGACAAGGGCAAAAATAAATAAATATAATTAGCTTACATTAAAACGAACTTGTTTACTTACAATAATAGCTATTACATACATACATACATATACTCAAGGCTGTAAATCCCTAGAAGGGGTAGCCCGAGCTAAGGAACTAGAAACTCCTCAGCCACTTTCGGAAAGTTGAGTGGGGTAAAGATGGTAAAATAAAGGTTATTGTTAATGGGTCTCCAACCGCTTCGCCTAAAGCCTATTAATTAAATGAATATTATATAAATTGTTTTATTAAGACATTTCAATACATAAATAAATTAGCCTGTATGATGTAAAGTTATTTCCCTTATAATGGTTATTTTTTATTTGCTGGCGATACTAATATCGATGACAGCGACAGCCCTGGCTTATTCCGTTTATCCACCCTAAAAAATCCTCCCTAAGTCGGATATTCGGAAACGCATGTCCGATTATCCACCCTGAACGGGGTGGATATCCGGAATGCATATAATATGGTTCTTCCGATTTTTTACCCCAAGTACAGTAATTTACAGAAACAAAATGGGTCCAAGAAACATCGTGAACATTAAAATACTTAAGATAAACATACCTACTTTCTTACTTACAGTTTGAATAAAAATATCTTACAAACTTAGGGTCTTTTATCTGTAAATGACTGTACGTAGGCAGGGTAGAAAATCGGAAGAAACATTTTATTATGAATTCCGATTATCCACCCCGTTCAGGGTGGATAATCGGACTTGCGTTTCCGAATATCCGACTTAGGGAGGATTTTTTAGGGTGGATAAACGGAATAAGCCAAAAGATTGTGGATCTGTACCCTATCATACGTACGCCTTCTCCAGATCAATGAAGGTGCAATACACTTTTCTCTCTCTCTCTTAATACTCTGTGAAGCACCTTAAGGAGAAGACTTGTTCCATACATTCCATTCCCTTTCTAAACCTTGCATGCCCATCCATCACATTTCTTTCATCACTCTTTCAATCAATACCTTAGCATACAATTTACCGACAGTACTAAGTAGACTACCATAATACCACGGTAGTTTTTTGCTACCTGGCGTGACCCTTTCCTTTTATATAAGGGCACTATCACCGCTCTGCACCAATCATTTGGTACTTTGCCAAGTGCCCAAGTTCAATTCAAATATGAAATTTAGTATATAGCCCAAGCAGCTACCGCTGCAAAGGGTGATCATTCAGTATATGTTTAAAAAGTATATGTTTAAAGAGCGACATGATAGTCCAGTGGGTAGAACACCCGCCCGAAAAACAGAAGGGCGTGAGTTCCAATCCTGGGACGGGCCTACACCAATTTGTCTTTTCTAAAGTCATATGTGTGGTTAATTTATCATGGTTGCTAACGGTGAGGGAAAACATCGTGAGGAAACCCACATGGCTGAGTTGTACTTAGTCATGTGACAGTGTATTCGTACAAAACGGCGATAGGCCTGCCCCCTATCACGTGAGTACACTGTCTAAGCAAAACGTGGGTACCTTCTCTGGAAACTAGATGGCGCTTGCCATGTGAGTTCAGGAGTATTGGTACCTCTGCCAACCCCTTCAGGGATAAACGGCGTGAACGTTTATGTTATGTTATGTTATGTTTAAAAATTAATTTCATTATTTTTTAACTGTCTTCAAAAAAAGGAGTGTTCTCAATTCGACCGTATATTTTTTATGTTTGTTCGCTGATTACTTCGCCATTTATGAACCGATTTTGATTATTATTTTGTTATTAGAAAGAAAATACTCCCGGATTGGTACCATGATGAGCATATCAGGGTCTGATGATGGTATCCTGGAGAAATCGAGGGGAACCCTCAAATTTTATAGGCACATGTACCGCGATTTACATATTTTCTGAAGTTATATTGGCATTTGCTTTTGGAAATCATAATTTTATGCTGCTGAGATGATGATAGAAGGTGTAGGTCCTAAATTACGGGGAGTTAAGAAATATAAGATTTATACTCCTCTTCGTAGCTTTTATGCAGAGAAATACAGGTTCACTAAACATTCCTTTTGTTATTGTTACTGAGAAAGTATCATGAGACCAGGATTTGATGATGGCATCCCAGGAAATCGAGGGGACTATCGAGACTCACAATCATGTGACAGTGTATTTGTTCAAAACGCCGATAGGCCTGCCCTGTATCACATGAATACACTGTCCAAGCAAAACGTGGGTACTCTGAACAACAGGTGACATTGTCACGTGATGTTAAGAAGTATTAGTACCTCTGCTAACTCCTTCAGGGATATTCAGCGTGAACGTTTGAGTCTTTTTTGAGTCGAGATTTAAAATTGTAGACCATCACTTTTCAAGGGATTTCAAGAACAATATAAAGTTACATATGATTTAGCCTATTTAATACTATGCAATATGCCAAAATCTTCAATTCATACAATAATAGAAATACCATAATATGAAGAATAAAACCGTAACCGTCGCTTTCTCATCCCAAAGGCATCTTTGCCAGGTCTGGTCTACCCATCTCTAAAAATCGTAAAATAAAATAATTTTAAACAAAAAGAAAACCGACTTCAAAGTTGACAAAACAACCGCAAATAAACAATCAAATACTAAAAAGTAAGAAATAAGTTCTTAAATTAAATATGGCTACTGTGTATTAACACCTTCGAAATTTCTTTACTCCACACGCGTCAGTTCAACCTACCTAAAAATTCTCAAAAATTAATTTTTGAGTCGGTGCCAGTCAAACAAAATTAAATTCACCCTACTATCTATCTCAGTAGGGCAAGCACTATTTTATCTCTATCATTCTAACCGTTATCGTGTCGATAAAATAGCGCTCGTGCTTGCCCTGCTGATTACAATATATATCGATCGCCCAACGTTTCCAATGTTAAAACATACAAAAATCAATTTACCCTACCAATCACGCAAGCTGGCACGACTCACAAATTTTAAGATTTAGGTGGGTTGAACTGACGCGTGTGGAATAAAGTCATTTCGAAGGTGTTAATACACAGTAACCCATATTTAATTTAATAACTTATTTATTACTTTTTAGTACTTGATTGTTTATTTTCGGTTGTTTTGTCAACTTTGAAGTCGGTTTTCTTTTTGTTTAGAATTATTTTTCGATCTTAGATGAATAATAAACCGTTGGTGTGGTAGTCCGGAACGTGTCAATTTTTTTTTACATACGTAAACTGGATGACCACCCTTTGCAGGGGCTTTTCTATTCAATTTATTATTGCCATATATAAGATACAGAATTACAAACGTAATGTCGAAACCACTTATCTTTCCTTATATCTATTATCTCTTCTATTAACCTATTTCTTTCAGCAGGTGGCGTTCAATGCGTTTCATGGATCGAAGATATTTTAAATGGTACTCGTAATTCTTCTCTAATCTTTTCACTAGTTTTCGCTTTGAAAATGAAATTTGATTTTAAGAGACGCTATCACCAACAATCTTTTCCCCAATAAACTGTTAAACAAAAGTGGCGAAGGAATTTCTTTTTCTGAGGCTCAAGCAAACGCTATAGTACGAAGCCTGCAATACACCACGATTACAAAATACGCGCACTAAAAAGTTTTAACAAGAAATTTAGACCTAAACCTAGTAATTTTTAGTTGTATTTATACCTAAGACAGTAATAGTTTTCAACGAAGACATATAACCTCCTTTATAGCCACGACACGGTTAAGACACTTCTAATGAAATTTAATTACTCGCACGCAATATAATTTTTAATATGGCAGTTATAGAAGATAAACATACATACATACTGGTAAAAATCATAACCCTCCATTTTGCTTTGACGTAGTCGGGTACATATATGATTGGCCATAAATTAATAAACAGATATACTATACTCAGATCAGGTTAGCCCCAAACTAAGTAAATCTTGTATTATGGGATACTAACTAGGGATTGCAATCCGGTATAATTTTCAATCCGGCCGGATTTCACCGGATTGGCTCCAATCCGGCCGGATCCGGTCGGATTTTAAAGTTACTTAGGGCCTAGTATTAGTGATTTTTAGTTTTGATAATAATATACAAAAAGAAAAATTAAATACGTATTTATGGAAAATTAAATCATATTTATTTATTTCACTTTAAATTATATTTTTTGGTAATGTAATTTTTGGTACTATTTGTACTAAATGAAATTATGAGACTTTTCTAAATAATAAACATAACATAACATAAACGTTCACGCCGAATATCCCCGAAGGGGTTGGCAGAGGTACGAATACTTCTGAACATCACGTGACTTTGTCACCTCGTGTTCAGAGTACCCACCTTTTGCATGGACAGTGTACTAACATGATAGGGGGCAGGCCTATCGCCATTTTGTACGAATACACTGTCACATGACTGAGTACAACTCAGCCATGTGGGTTTTCTCACGATGTTTTCCCTCACCGTTAACAACCATGATAAATTAACTACACATATGTCTTTAGAAAAGACAAATTGGTGTAGGCCCGACCCAGGGTTTGAACACTAGTCGTTTGCACGATAACCGAGTGGTCTACCCATTGGGCTATCACGGTTGCTAAATAATAAAGCACCTAAGTAATCAGTCTGACTCTCACTTATTGCTAAGTACTTTGTAAGTACTAAGTACTTAAATAATAATACTATTAAACTCTTTTTAATAATCTACACAGACTTTTAACTACTTTTTAATAAACAAAACAGTCTTTTAAATCAGTACTTATAAAATCAACTTTCATAATCCTAAGAAACAATAAAAACGGGAAACATTTATTTTTACAATGGAAAAATGCGAGTTAATATTACCTACTTCTGTGCCTGAAAACATATAGTGTTGATTGTACTACAGTTTTACATACCTACAGTTTTTCGCGTACATATTTTTTGCTTTACCGGATCCGCCACCGGATCCGGCGCCGACCCACCGCATCCGGTAGGTCCAAAAACACGCCGGATCCGCCGGATTACCGGATCCGCCGGATCCGGATTGCAATCCCTAATACTAACTCAACGATTTATTTAATATTATACATTACACGTAATAAATAACATCGTAGATTATGAATGTTGCTCTTAGCGGGGATCGAACCCGCAACCTCCGCACCGAGAAGCTAGTCATCTATCCAATCGGCCACGGAGGTCACCAACTATTATTATTACAACTTTCATTGGAAAATAAACTTTATTTCTATGATCTTGTCCCTATCGACTTCCAATTGTGACTTGGAGTTTCTAGCTCTGAAGCTCTGGCTACCCCTTTTTGGGAATAAAGCCATAAGTAATGTATTATTACTTACCACAAGCGATAATAGTTTTCGGCAAAGCCACCACGGGGAAAACACCAAAGAGGTCAACAATACACAAAACAGCAAAAAACACACTTAATCCACCAGTAGTCTCTTTAACAGTATACTTATCATGCCGACTAATTTCCTTGGTCGGCTTTTCAATTGACGAACCTAAATTAATAGAATCCAAATACCGAGGTAACTTCATTTTAAAAAAAAAATGTTTCACAATGTTCTAAAACGGTTCAAAAAATTTAAACTAAGAAGTTTTTCTTTCTAAGTCGCCAGCATTTTTACTTTGTAATTCGAACTTAGGGAAGCCGTAGGAACAGCCGCTCGGTCACGAGTCTACGGATTAACTACTAACAGGAGGTCTCGAATTAAAGTATCGATGGACAATGGACAGCGATGAAATAATAGTTAGACTATTCCTCTAAATGAAATTGAAGCGGGTCGTCTTTATCTGCTTGCTACAGGGTCAACGTAAATTGAAGATCATAAATGTTTTGCATTGGATTACTTAATATTAATGCAGTCAATGAATATATTTATGGGTTATATTTGAGAGTTTGAGGTAGGTCTTCCTTCTGTGATATGGAGTGTGGAAGAAAAAAAGAGATATATACTCACGCCATTATTTCAGATTGGGTTAGGCAGGGGCTTTCGATCGCCACTTCGTACGATCCTTGCAAACCTCTCAAGATTAATTTACATCAATCTTTTCTTAATACTTCGGGCGCCGGCCTTTTTGCGCACACTCGCTATTTGGTCTAAATTTGACCTCCGTAGTCGTCTACTATAATTACCTTCCACATTGGCTCCATATATGTTTTATTTTATTTATTTTTATTAGGAACATCAACAGCGACATAAGTAATAATACACAGTTAATAATAGAAATCAAGTAAGGCCAATAACAGATGTTCACAGATGAACAGAAAACATATCTAACAATAATCTCGTTTTTACGTTACATTTCATTTTCAACACATGTTTTTTTTACAGCAAGTAACTCTAACAAATACATACAATTTTAAGAGGAAATAAAATAGATATTAACAACAATATTTAAAGCAAAATTGTTTTGATCCACGATATCTCAGAATGTGTGTGTATGTGCATGTGGGTGTATATGTGTGCGTGTGTGTGTGTGTGTGTAAAACAAATAAAATCTGTGACATACATGAATCCATGTTACTCATTTATTATGATGCATGCTCCATGTGCCGAAATTATACCAGAAAAAGGTACGGACCTACTTTATTAAAAGCTTTACTATGGTAGTGCCGCTATCGTTTCATCTTTACTATAATAAGACTGTACCGGGGTCAAAACTGTACATTGAAGAAAAAGAATAAAAGCCGGTGGAATATGTTTTATTTTGTAAATGTCTGTCTGTGTGTCTTTCTGACTGTCTGTCTGTATGTCCGGTCATCACCGACCGATCTTGATCAAATTTGGCATGAATGTAGGTTGTACACCTGGCCAAAATATAGGATATCATTTATCCCGGATCGCAAGGGTTCCCGCATGAGTATCAAAAGACCATAACCTTTAAGCGCGATGGGATGAATAGACACGCTAAGTTTAGCGATGTGGGGTGAATAGAAACATTCCAAACCAAATTCTTACTAATGTATATATTGTATTACTAGATGGCCCGAGTAGTTACTTCCTACATCGCGGTATGGTTTCTTTTTCTTAGTTATAAGTACTTCAGTTCAGGCTATACTCTTGTGACAGTTCGAAGACTGTCGGGTCAGCAAGTACCAGCATAGAATAAGAACGTGGTCTTGACTTATTTATCAATTTCCAATGTGGCTGAGAAGTTTCTACCTCTGAAGTTCTGGCTAACCCTTTTTGGGATTTATGGCCGAGTGTATATGTATGGTCGTGGATTTAGTCTCTTATTTTTAAACGAATGCACGGCATATTTTCATCGTTACTAACTACTACTAAAAGTAGTAGTAGTATCCAACTAAAATGCTATTATTTGGGAAATCTTTTTTAAAACTGTAGTGTGTGGGGCTGTGTAGTGTCCGCTTAGAATAAATAGCAGTACCTCGTTTCCTAGGCGACTATTGTGGCTTTCGGCGATGCGATTGGAGACCCATCACTAACAACCTTTATTTTATCATCTTTCCCCCACTTAACTTCCAAAAGTGGCTGAGGAATTTCTAATTCATTAGTTTTGGCTACCCCTTTTAGGGATTTATAGCCGTGAGTATATGTATGTATTAGTAAATCAAATAAGATACCATAAATAAGATGCCAATACTTAATTGTGCCTTGTTTTCTATAGCTTTTTTGGAATAACACAAGTGAGTTAAAATACCGGTTTCTAAGGACCTAACTTAGTGTTTGTTGCGTTAAGTCTCACTGTTGAGACTATAACGAAAATAATATGAATATTTTTAGCTGCTTAATATTGAGTTTGACAGACCTTTAAAATGAGTGGTATTACCTGTTATTGTATAGGAATGCTATTACTAGGAGTCACTTTGAATATTTTTTTGTTTTGTTATGGTATTCCCACTTAGGAAGTATGTCTTAAATACGTTTAAATAACCTTAGAATAGCACTGACCCATCTCTTTACGTGGGCGTTTCTTTCTTTAGGGCATCTAAAGAGGAAACACTGCGATCGAGGATTTCAAAGAACGAGTAAAGTATATCACCAAAACTAGACCAAGTTTCTGCGTAGTGTCGGCTTAGAATAGCACTACCCCATTTCTTCCGGTGGGTGTACGTAAAAGGCGACTAACGGTATTGGGGCTTTTCAGGGATTTTTAGGCGATGCGGTTGGAGACCCATCACCAACAACCTTTATTTCACCATCTTTTCCCCACGCAACTTCCAAAAGTGGATGAGGAATTTCTAATTCCTTAGCTCTGGCTACCCCTCCTAGGGATTTATAGCCGTGAGTATATGTATGATGAAAATCTTGATAAATATACCAAACATATGAATGAAAAGACACGTAGAATAGGAATAGGATTGGAACTCATACTTCTCTGCATCAGTAGCGGCGTCCTTTTACTGTGCTACCTACCAAGACGTTAGTTCTCATCCTCGCTTTTGAAAATCAAAGAAAATACCAATTTAAGAAGCCAATTAGAGGCCAGCTAAAAACTAGAATGTATAAAATTCTAATATTTGCGCATAATTATATTAACATATCCGCATCGATAACTATTTATTTTGAATGCGATTTTCTAGAAGATACCTGTTATTATTTGGCATAAAATTTAAATATTTTTAATCACCTAGTTTTAAGCTTATCAATATTTATGTTTCAGAGGCTTAATTGCATTGAAGTTTGTGTTATTCCATAGCCGGTATCTTTGAACTTTTAATTTATGCTTATGCTACCATACCGTACAATTCTAATAGATTTAACACATAAAAGACTTGAGACATGATGCAGTTATAACAAGGTACATACATAGATATTTATTTTCGTTTATTTTCGAACTGCGTAAATATGACCATGTTTCTGCGTATCGCAATAAACTTCAGTAACTTCCAATTCGTCTCCGCCGGAATGCACATACTCTGTCTCTCCTGTACTCTATCTTGTTTAATCCTGCCACCCCCTCCTTTCTCCACCTTAAAGAGCGTTTCCAATTCCTTCACTCTTCACATGACCTCAATCTGCGTTCTTACCACAATCTTTTGTTGAGTACCCCTTCCCATTCCACCAATTTTTACAGTTCCTCCTTTACCGTCCAGGCTGTACAACTATGGAACGGTCTTCCTGTAGAGGTGCGATTAGCCAAGTCTCTTCCTATTTTCAAGAACATGGTAAAGAAACACTTCCTCTCCGAAACACTATAATATGATTTGTGTTGCATACAAAAATTTATATATTCTATTATACATGTCGTAAAATGCATATATGTATTTTATTTAAAAATCTTTATATATATGCATATGTATTGTATTTATTGAATATTATTTATTTCATGGAATACTATATGTAAGTGTGTTAGAACTTAATAAATATTTAGTAATATTTAAAATAGATAGATAATAGTTTGACGAATAATTTTAGTTTTTAAGCAAATCAGTTTAATTTATTGGACATCTACCGAACATGTTTTTAATCCAGCAAATCTTTCCATTCATGGGTTGTCTGGAAGAGATCGCTCTTAGTGATAAGACCGCCAGTTGTACTTTGGCTTTTGTACCGATCTTTTTTTTGTAATTGTTGTTTTTTTGTGATGTGCAATAAAGAGTTTTTATTATTATTATTACATATTCTCTTAGCCAGAAATCCCAAAAAGAGGTAAGTAGAGCTCCAGAACTAGAAACTCCTCAGCTTCATTTGAAAGTTGATAGGGAAGAAGATGGTAGAAATGAATATCGTTGGTGATGGGTCTCCAACCGCGTCGCCCAAAAAGCACTTTAAAAAGACCCATACCCTTAGTCGCCTCTTACGACGACCGTGGTCTGAAAGGGGTAGTGACATCCTAAGTCGGCACTACACGGCAAAGCCGGCAATATACGGTAAAATATAATATTTATTATATTATAAAACTTGCTGTGTAGTGTCGGCTTAGAATAGCACTACCCCATTTCTTCCGGTGGGTGTACGTAAGAGGCGACTAACGGTTTTGGGGCTTTTGAGGAGTTTTTGGGCGATGCGGTTGGAGACCCATCACCAACGATATTCATTTCTGCCATCTTCTCCCCTATCAACTTCCAAACGAAACTGAGGAGTTTCTAGTTCTGGAACTCTATTTACCCCTTTTTGGGATTTATAGCCGTGAGTATATGTATATATGTATGTATGTATTATAAAACGGTTCAGATTTTAAATCCCTCTCCCCTGCGATTGGAACGGTTACGATCTTACGATTTGACTACGAAGGTGTTGCAAATGAATACTTGGTTGGCACTGAAGCTTCGCATGCCGAGAATTGGAGCGAAGCCGGACAAAATCGAACATGGTTTCCGTTAAACATTTTTATTGAGATATTCGAAACTACTTATTTTGGAAACTAAAACGATGGAAATTAATAATCCTATGAGCTCGTGCTAGTTTTGATTACAATAGTTTCCTATAAACTTACATGGGAAACTTTTAAGGGTGATTATTCCTCATACATACATATACTCACGGCTATAAATCCCATGAAGGGGTAGCCAGAGCTAGGGAATTAGAAATTCCTCAGCCACTTTTGGAAGTTGCGTGGGGAAAAGATGGTGAAATAAAAGTTTTTGGTGATGCGCATCGCCCAAAAATCCCTTAAAAGCCCTAATACCGTTAGTCGCCTCTTACGTACACCCACCGGAAGAAATGGGGTAGTGCTATTCTAAGCCGGCACTACACAGCATAGTAAAAAAATCGAAAAAACTCTCCGTCAAGACCTGGAACTCGATGCTTACGTTTGGTAGAGCTCGGTCCAGCCGTTTCTCATGTATACTCGCCAAAAACGTTTCTCATGTATACTCGCCAAAAACGTTTCTCATGTATACTCGCCAAAAACGTTTCTCATGTATACTCGCCAAAAACGTTTCTCATGTATACTCGCCAAAAACGTTTCTCATGTATACTCGCCAAAAACGTTTCTCATGTATACTCGCCAAAAACGTTTCTCATGTATACTCGCCAAAAACGTTTCTCATGTATACTCGCCAAAAACGTTTAACTTATATATAAGTATAGTTTAATATCTTTGATACTCGTTTATTCTTTTTAGATCAGCCTCCCGCCCCTTTCTTTCCATTCTTAAAACGTCAGTTGGAACAATAATTTTATACGACCTTCTATACAGGAAGCGTGTTCAACCTATGCAGAGGGTTATAACTGTATCGTGTCTTGAGTCTCATGTGTTAAATTTATTAGAATTGTATATGGTGAAATAATGGGAAAATCCACACGATTGAGTTTTTACTAATCATTGAACATATTTTTTGTTTGCTACATGCATAATGTGTTGCCTTGCTGTGCAAATAAATGATCTCTCTATCCGATCAAAATTTGTACTTTAATCAAAGTGGCACACACAACCTCCACCTCCCCTTGTTTTGCCGCTTGGCAATATCTAGTTTGTGTTACCAAAGCACTAGTTTTTACTTGTTAAAAATATTGTTATTTCACTTTGTGTAGTATTTCTTTTGTTGTATGGTGTTATATTAAACTTTTAGCTTAGCTTGATGTTATACTAGGTAATCTATCTATTTTTTAGCTCACCTTAAAGTTCTATTTCGTGCCAATGTATAAAATAGTCAGCTTTCCTTACTGAGAACTGATACCTCACTTATGAAATCCAATACGCGTAAACTAGCGTACATTGACATCGGTGGAGCACTCCCTGGCATCGATCTACTCCACTTTCGCTACGTAGATATATTATTACGACTTTAATTATAATATGGGGTAGCTAGAACTTCAGAACATACATATACTCACGGCTATAAATCTCTAAAAGGGGTAGCCAGAGCTAAGGAATTCGAAATTTATCAGCCTCATTTGGAAGTTAAGTGGTGAAGAGATAGTAAAATAAGGGATAATACGTTCAAAAGAAATGGCGTATTGCTGTTCTAAGCCGACACTACACAGCACTATTTCAGAAATAAATACAAGTATTAGGAGATATTACACAGAAAAGGTTTGCCTTTCGAAAGGTAGCTGTGGTGAGGGATACAAACTCGACGGCTCAACAATAGAAGACCGATTTTAAATTTTCATCAATGGAAAGCAACGACTTCCAGAAGAAACTAGGCTTTATATCATCACGCTAAATATCGTAGGGGGTAAGCAGTGAAGAATACTTATCACCATCCGTGAGAAGCCGGGGCGGATAACTAGTAATAGATAGTTTGGTTCGAAATCCTTAAAATAAATAGGATCCATATAGCCATTATAATTCTTCAAACAAACAAGACACTGATCCAAAATGCTGGATCTATAAAAAGGTAATAAATTCGTCCTGTGATCCATTTGAGACTTCGATGCATTGTTTTTTGTTACAAAACTAGTTTGAACCAGTTCTCAGTTTTAGCTTCGCAAACTGGGTTTCAAGAAGTTTTGTGCACCGTTAGTTTTTAAATCCGACTATTGGGGTAGGCAGAGATGGCATTGTATAATCGAGCCCAATTTGTTGCCGTATTCTTAAAGAAAGAAGAAAGAAAAACATTTATTCGCTGCTACACTCGTACAAAAAGACACATAGCTCAAAAAATATTTACAAACACACAGAAAACTAATTAATAAAAAACAATATCAAACACACTAATTCCAAGATATAAAACTCATAAAACAATAGCCGTGTAACCTGCGTAGTAGCAACGAATTTGGAAGCTGACTCAGCATTATCGTTGTGAGTAAGTGAAATAAAAATAACTCACAACACTGATTTTCAGTCAGCACCAAAATAAAAATATATAAGAAAAGACGTCACAAATTCCAATTTAATGACAAAAAGAACTTATAACATACTTGTATAAATAATACTAGGACTTCAATGCAAGTGTGCAATTGAAAAAAAAGAGCTGAGCGATATGTTCGACTCGACTGAACTATCTTTATTGCAAATTATTGTTACTTTAAGAAAGACATTCAATTCAACATTTACATAACATGACATAAATGTTCACGCCGAATATCCCCGAACGGGTTGGCCGAGGTACTAATACTTCTGAACATCACGTGACTTTGTCACCTGGTGTTCAGAGTACCCACGTTTTGCATGGACAGTGTACTCACGTGATAGGGGGCAGGCCTTTTGTACACTGTCACATGACTAAGTACAACTCAGCCATTTAAATTAAATTCAACATTTGTTTAAAAAAAATGTAAAAAGTTCGTTGATACTCAGTAAATCGACTTCTAAGAATTGATTTCTTCCGAAAAATTTGCGCTGGGTTTCCCCGTATTGGCACTATCCGAAAAATTCTTTTTCCGTAAAGTCCATTATTTTTTTCTTCGAAAAATCAAATTTTTCTATTCTGCGCGCGCAGTCATTTTTCCCATTGACTGTAATGAAAATTTTGTTTTTTGTTTTTTTTATTCTGAGTGCGTACTTCTTAATTTTTTTTTCAACTAAAACAATATATATCATAGTCTTGATCAGTCTGAAAAATTTTATCAAGATCAGTCAAGCAGTTCAGGAGGAGTAGCGTTCCGAAGAAGCGGCGGAAGTGAGCGTATGAGTTTCTCTATGGTAAGTCTATGGAAAAGTTTTTGGAAATTTCTTCTAGATGTTAGAAAAAGTTCGATTTTTTTTTCACTAAAACCTGTAGGACCTGTAGAATGGGTCGATTTAGGCAAAAAAAAATTTTTTTACGAGTTTTTGTTATAGGTAGTTATCAAAAGTTGCAGAATAATTAGTAGTCTATACTTATAATAAATCTGTAGAGAGGTCAATTCTGTACATGAAATATATTTTCAAAATAACTATCAGGTGGTGATTAGGGATCGATACTGATGCCAAAAATGCAATCAGTAAAATTTTTGTCTGTCTGTCTGTCTGTCTGTCTGTCTGTCTGTCTGTCGGTTTGTATGTTCCTTATGGAAACAAAAACTACTCGACGGATTTTAACGAAACTTGGTACAATTATTCTTCATACACCTGCGCAGGTTTTTGTATACTTTCCAGCAGAGTAGTAAAGGGGAATTTTGGGAAATTTTGGGAAAACGGGAGAAGTTACTCCATTTTTTAAGCTTCCGTCGCGTGTGCAGCCTCAATGGTTAAACTTACATAGAAATCATGTATGACGGAAATATTCTTCATAAAATTATCTAAAAAAAAATCCTCAACAGTTTATGTCTATCTTTTACGGTTGACTCACAATAACACGTGTAATTCCTGATAGCTTAGCAGTTCGGAACATTCTGATTATATTTGTTTACTCTTACGTTTGTAAACCTCTCACTCATCTCTAATTTAAAAAAGGTAACATTATTACCTATTCAATAAAAAAAGAATCATAGAAATCGGTAGAGAAACACCGAAATTATACATAAAATAAGCCATCGCGCCCGTGACCAAAACCGAATCGTTACTAATTTACATATAATCTACTAGATGGCGCCAGTAGTTGCATCCTACAACACGTAATGATTTATTTTAGATTGTTATAAATACTTCATAGCGTTTTATTGCAAAATTTGCTATTAAACGGAAATACTGAACCGTTCATTCAAATTCACCAAACTACACTGTTAAGGGAGTGCTATAAATTTAATAAATTGAAAACATTACGCTGAATTTCACAATGCTTGAGCAGTGACTGAAGAAAGAAACCTCAGATATTTAAAAAAACAACGCTACCCGTGCGAAGCTGGGACGATCCACTAGTTTTAAATAACGTTTCACGATTTTGATTTGATTTTACTTTATAGCCCTCTACCTGCGTAACTCATTTCTATTACGTGCATGTACTAAATTTAATGAATCAATAGTAGATTTAGATATTTTCGATACAAGCACTACAAGAGTAAGAAAATTATTAACTAATTTACATTTCGGCCAATAATTTTTACACTAACCTCAACATTTAATTATTTAATTTTTACCTAAATCTTTTAGTTCTGTAAGTATTATGTATTTTTTCTATAGGTGAAGATTTGTAAATGGCATTGTGTATTCATAATTAGTATTATATTGTTTGTATTTGTCTGTTAATCTTCCAAAGAAAATAAAATAAATAATTTAGTTTTCATTAGTCCGTGCGTTTCCTGGCGGTGACTGAAAATCAGTGTTGTTGTGAGCATAAAGAGTAAGAAAATTATTAACTAATTTACATTTCGGCCAATAATTTTTACACTAACCTCAACATTATAATTATTTAATTTTTACCTAAATCTTTTAGTTCTGTAAGTATTATGTATTTTTTCTATACGTGAAGATTTGTAAATGGCATTGTGTATTCATAATTAGTATTATATTGTTTGTATTTGTCTGTTAATCTTCCAAAGAAAATAAAAACAATAAAAAAATTTAGTTTTCATTAGTCCGTGCGTTTCCTGGCGGTGACTGAAAATCAGTGTTGTTGTGAGCATCTACTACATAATGCTGATTCAGCCGCCAATTTATTGCTACGCAGGGTATGGCTTGTGTCAATGGTTTTTACTTATAACTCTTGTTTTTAAAATACATACATACATATACTCACGGCTCTAAATCCCTAGAAGGGGTAGCCAGAGCTAAGGAATTAGAAATTCCTCAGCCACTTTTGGAAAGTTGAGTGGGGTAAAGATGGTGAAATAAAGGTTTTTGGTGATGGGTCTCCAACCGCATCGCCCAAAAATCCCTTAATAGCCCCAATACCGTTAGTCGCCTCTTACGTACACCCACCGGAAGAAATGGGGTAGTGCTATTCTAAGCCGACACTACACAGCAAAGCCGACACTACACAGCAAGTTTTTAAAATCTTGTTATTTATATTTTTGTTTTTTTTTAGTTTTTATTTAGTTTAGTTTTTTCATGTTTTTAGTTATATTGTTAACTGTGTAGCAATGAATAAATGTGTTTCTTAACTTATAACATAACATAAACGTTCACGCCGAATATCCCCGAAGGGGTTGGCAGAGGTACTAATACTTCTGAACATCACGTGACTTAGTCACCCGGTGTTCAGAGTACCCACGTTTTGCATGGACAGTGTACTCACGTGATAGGGGGCAGGCCTATCGCCGTTTTGTACGAATACACTGTCACATGACTAAGTACAACTCAGCCATGTGGGTTTCCTCACGATGTTTTCCCTGTTGTTGCTGAGTTGATGGTTGTGTCGACTTATGAAATCTTCAGTGCGGCGCGGGGCGTGGCGCTTCGTTTCAAGTTTACAATTGATTTTTAAAATTTAATTTATGTGATTCATTTTAAATAATAATTTTGTACAAAGAAACCTTGAATAGGTAAAAAATAGGTAGTTAAGTTTCGGTTGTTTGTGTGTTTGAGGCGAAAAGGCTCCTCAAGTACATAATTTGCGTGAATGAAATTTGGCAGAATGCAAGATAATGATTCAAATACTTTACATCCCGGAAAAAAATGATCAATAAAATATTCACGGCTGATTGAACCAAGAGTACCGTAAAAAACGACTATAATTTTGTAATAAGCAAATTTAACAGTACGAAGTCTGTCGGGTCAGCTAGTATACAATAATGTTTGGTTTTGTCGCATAGAAAATCTTTTATAGAGTAAAAACATGTTAATAAACTGAAATTGTATAAACCATGTTTTGAAAAAAATGTAAAGAGTTTCTTTGTTGCTTCTTCTCTTTACGAACACCTTTCAAAGCGACGGATTAATGAAAAAATTTAAAATTTTGACTTTAAAAAAATGATAGTATTTAAATTAATTTTAAAGAATAAACTTTTGGCCTTTCTTTTGCGACTATGACAAGTATTTCGTGGATTCCTACTACGTCAATAATCAGCTTCCTGCGACTTTCACCAAGTTATCGGTTGGCTTTGTATCCTACTCACACTGAGTCTTCCAGAACATGGGCGACACTCCAGGACTTTAGAGCCCAACGACCTACTCTCTGAGACACTTTAGTTAGTCAGACAATTTAGAGTTTTACTCAAATCTTCGTTGTTGCCAGCCATAACTTAATTTATAGGGTAAAGGACCATGGGGGATTTTGTATGAACCCCGTCCCCACCCTACAACAGTCATGGGATATGTGTCAATTTGTTCATTGGGACCCAAAAAAGTCCAAAGTACCTGTGTTAATTGCAAAAACATTTGGGTTTTTTTATAATAAAAAAATAACTTTTCGGCACAAATGTATTTATTTTTAAACAAAAATATTTTTTTCTACAAACAAAAAGGCATATTTTACGTAAACAAATGACGATTCTATGTACATTGACGTCCTGTATCCATAATTGTGCCAAAACTCTCAAAATCACCTCCTCTGCGCACGTCCCGACTAGCTCGAACCGGTTTCCGGCACCTTCATTTTGCGACACTATTAGCGTTACGTTAAGCGTAAGAAGAATCCATACTAATATTATAAATGGGAAAGTGAGTTTGTTTGTTTGTTTGTTCCGCTTTCACGCCGTAAATACTGAACCGATTGCTTTGAAATTTTTCAGACGTGTAGTTAGAAGTCTAAATTAAATAATAGGGTACTTTTTATCCCGGAAAAAATATGTTCCCATGGGAAATCAAAAATATTGTTTGCTTACTACATGCATTGGAGATGGCGCTCTGCATCGTTTAAAACAACGTAAAATATTGTAAACTAATATAAAAATCAAAATTTAGAAGCTTAATGGTACGGTAATGGATACCCGAAAATAAGGAACTACCGAGGGATGATGTACTATTTTTTTATCGTATACATTTTTTTTTACATCTACTTATATTGCAAACGAATATTAACATGTAAATTTAGAAGCTAAATGAAACGACGACGATTCCTTGAAACTAAGGAATCCGCAAGAGTTCTCATAGGAACATCAAAAAACCTTAACTCATATATGGCTCAAAATATTGCAGCGATTATTTTTATCATCGATGGAATTCACATCAGACACTTTGTTAATGTTCACTTTGGAAAGATGAAGGGGTTTCATCAATTTAAATGACAAATTTGTTTATCAATAGTAAGACTAATATGAAATAAAGCGTAATAATAATTTGACACCGCCCCGGTAACGTCTCCGTGGCGTAGCGGTATAACTAACTACTATGAATATTTAATTAGAACTATTATGAATCAATCGTCCCGGGTTCGTATCTCAGGTAATTCAAGCTTTTTGTAAAAAAATGTTTTGTTAGCTTAAAATAACACTATATATAATAATAACAAGCACTATCCCTTCAATTTAGCGATTATTTTGGAAGGAGATCCACCACTAATCATCCCTATATTGCCGAGCAATCGCTGCAAGCTCTCCCACTATCACCAACGGTCAGTGTAAGGGGCAGCACCGGGCCGTCGCCGCAGCGCCAAACTACTATCCGTATCTGTACTTACTAAAGATATTCTCATTTCTGAACATAAAAACTTGGTATATTTGTTTCATGATTCTTATGAACAATTAAAAAGGAATTTTTGGAACTCAACCCCTAACGGGTTGATATAGCAAATGAAAGTTAATATAGAGTTTTTTTTACATTTTATAATAAAACTTGGTGCGATTGAATTTATGAAATCCATCTATCAATCATTCATGAATATATGCTAACAACCATAAATTCCATAAAAGGGTAGCCATAGCTTCGGAGATTCTTCATCCAATTTTGGAAATATATTGATAAAAGATAGGTTAATAAAGGTTGTTAGTGATGGGTCACAAACTGCATCGCCCAACAATCACTTAAAAAGCCTCAATGTCCTTTATGTCATTTACAATGCCCGCGGGATTATAAATATAAAAAACAGAAGTTGAGATAGTGTTTCGGTATTTTGGTATTATGTAAACTGGATGCAAAAAATGAAGTCCGCGCGGACGAAGTCGCGGGGCAAAAAGCTAGTATATTATAAAATCTAAACCCCAAGCATTTGAAATATGTCGCCATAGTAAAAAGTTCAAATGACACTTGTTTGAAATCTGTTGGATGGTGGGGACGTTTTTTCCCATCGTCCTTTAGCTATAAGAAATTATCATCATCCAGTGATCAAATTTGACCATTATTTGCTATCTAAGTTAGCTCAAAAGTAATCTAATAAAATAATTATTTATTTTATGGGGACATAGACAGTAATAATATATAAAAGCATGTATATGTGTGTCAAATCAAATACATGGTAGTGTTTCAAATGCATTTTCTTTTAATTAAATATACTTTAAATTCTTAGTTTTGTAACAATTAAATAGCTGTATGCACTTCTTCTGTATATAATCTGTAAGTGGGTAAAATTCGATGCCCTTTGTCTGCGCAAATTACTTTAAAATCCCCCGCAGTTACGCTTCACATATTAGTATTATATGTATAGCGCACCTTTCAATTTATAAATACAGCACTCAAAAGATACAATATCGACCCTACCATGAGAAATTGGATCGGAAACATGCTGGGACAAAGAACCGTACAAGTCGAATTAAACGAAGTGACCAGAACCCGAGTAATGAGAGGCTGCCCCCAAGGTGGTGTACTATCCCCACTTCTCTGGAACCTAGTAGTAGACGACCTCCTACGGCAACTTAACAACAAGGGATACTATGCCGTCGGCTATGCAGATGACATTGTGATTCTTATAGACGGGCAAAACGAAAACACGATATCAACCAAATGAATCACGCACTTAAAATAGTAGAAAAATATTGTAAAGAAGAACAGCTCAGCATGAATCCAAACAAAACTGAAATTCTCTTCACTCTTCACAAAAAGACCAAAATAAATATTTCAGACCCACCAAAACTATTAAACAAAACGCTCACTCTATCGAAGACGGTAAAATACCTATGAGTTATTTACTAGACTAGACAGCAAATTGCTATAGAACAAACACTTAGAAAACACAATAAAGAATGCACAATAGCATTATGGCAATGTAAAAGATACGAGAAATGAACTCGTACTAGAAATGAACTGGAGTCTATCTCTCTCTACACCCACGTATCACACATTGGCTATATACAACAGTAATAAGACCAATTATGTCATACGGTGCCCTGGTCTGATGGTAAAGGACCGTGCTGAGCACATGTCAAAAAGACCTAGAAAAAGTACAAAGAATGGCATGCATAGCAATATCAGGAGCCATAGAAACAACACCAACAGCTACTCTGCAAGAAATGTTCAACCTGCCTCCCTTACATCTTTATATACAACAAGAAGCAACAATGGCCACCATCAGATTAGATCGAAACAAATCATTAAGGAAAAACTCCAGAATAAAACATACAACAATCATGGCAGAGGCAATTAAATATTAACCTTTATTGGCAGGGCCATGCGACAGAATACTAAAAAAATACATCTTCAACAAACACTATCAAGTCAACCTTGAGGAAGAACCAAACGACTACCCCAACATAAAAGAGTTGAGAATATATACAGACGGATCGAAAACATACAACATTAATACAACCTCAACATCAAGACATACTCAACATTAGGAAGACACAATAGTGTCTATCAAACTGAATGTATAGGCCTACTCCTAGCAACAACAGCCATAATAAATAGAAAAGTTAAAAATACAAATATTAGAATACTTTCAGACAGCAAATCCGTGTTGTAAGCTCTGAAAAACAACGAAACCAACAACGGAAGTATACTACAATGTCTCGAGTCACTTAAAAGTATATCCAAAAAAAACAACATTACATTGCAGTGGATAAAGGGACACAGTAATTAGCTTGGAAATGACGTGGCCGATGAACTGGCCCGCAGAGGGTCCAGCAACACAATATAAGGGCCAGAACCTATCATACCAATCCCATACAACCAATATCGTGTTTTGCTAAGGGAACGAACCCAAGAACAACCTCAATGGCGCGCCCTGTCAGAATGAAGACAATCCGAAGAAGCAATGCTGAACCTGGATCCACATCTCACTAAAAGACTAGACAAGAACCTAGACAGGAGAAAAATACGAATGGTTACAGGTATCATAAGAGGACACTGCTCACTGAACAAACACTACTTTACACTAGGAATCACAGACAGCCCACTATGCAGAGCCTGCATGGAGACAGAAGAGACGGTAAATCACGTAATGTTCGTGTGCAACACCTTGAACAACCAATGCCACACCAACTTGGAAAACACAGGTAGTATGACAAATCACTTAAAACACATTACACAACTTGTTGACTTCTGGGTAGAGCTCGGATAGATAGAAAGAAGGCCGTGGCCCACGTAAAATGGCCCTGCAGTGACCAATTGCGGAAATCATTTTTCCAATCTATCTATATATGTATAGCACACTATCCTATTCAGTAGAGAGCACAGCATAATAATCTTTGTAGCTTAGTTGAAAGAGACCTCCAATGCCGTAGCATGGGCTCAAATCAATTTATTTTGTCTTTACTAATGCATTCAGAGAAAGTAAGTTATTTTTACACAACATGCCAAAATCTCACATAAACTTGAAAAATATTAGCTCCTCTGCGACCCCTACCTCCTGTTAGTCATATGGATATTCTTCTCACCATGGTAATAGTAGGTGGGACCGACGGCTTAATGCGACGTGATTCAAACTTGCAATATACTTCTAAACTGGGTTAAGTTTTACCAATAAAATTTGTGAATTTACCCCCTGGGGATACTCCAAGACCTCCATAATTGAATCAAAGTGCTTCATCGCAAGACCATGGAGGCAGTCAATTTGGCTATTACTAACATATAATATATGCATAATATATGCACACAGTGAGAACTGTTTTAACCAACCTTATCCACCTGTTGCCCAGTCCATTAGGTTAGATTTATAAGTTTCAATATCAAGAGAAATCAAATTAACTTCCAAGGCATGTATGTACATAATTGGTTTACATACATATACTTACGGCCATTAATCACAAAAAGGGGTAGCCAGAGCTTCAAAATACAAAATTCCTCAGTAACATTTGGAAATTAAGTGGGGAAAAGATTGTAAAATAATGACTCTTATTGATGGGAGTCCAACTGCATCGCCCAAATATCACTTAATAAAGCCCCATACCCTTAGTTGCCTCTTAAGACACCCATGGGAAGAAAGGGGTAGTAACATTCTAAGGCAGCACTTCACAGCTATCATTGGCTTCTAAATCATTAAGGTAAAAATATGTTTATCATGAAGAGATGGGCTGGGCAAGCACGAGCACTATTTTATCGACACGATAACGGTCAGAGTGAGATGGCAGTATACGATGCTAAGTAAGAGCGTAAGAGATGGCTGCTTTATCCCACGCGATAATTAGTTTAAATACTGCTCGTACTAGCCGAGCTGGAGGGTTAAGATATCCTAATATACTATAAGCATTAAGGCTTAAATCAAATGAGTTGAGTACCGTTTTTAATAAGCTTTATTTCATGAAATTTACATCAAAGTTAGACATAGTAAAGTGTGTTGCCAACAAATCTAGGAGCTTATTATCCAACCTAAACTGAAGTTATTGTAGTGATTTTTTTTAGCAGCATGTGGAACTTAACTTAATTATTTTACAAGGTAATACAAACATTACTAAGCTATACTTAAATTTAGTCCTCAGGTTTCTCTGGTGGTGGTCCACACGGCTGCAGCATTCGCTCCATCATATTAAACTTAACTCTTGCCTTCGATTCGTTTTCGACAATCGCAAAATAGCTGAGCAAGTCAGGATGACCCATGTAGCTACAGCAAGAATCTCTATGTTGATTGGTCAGCCATTCATATTTGGTAGTGTCTGCGTGACCAGTACCGATGTACTTGCTCTGCAAATGCTCTAGCTGGCTGTGAATGTTGTATCTTTCACCCATTATCCTGTAAGCAAAATATTTTTAGGTTAGGAAATAAATACCTCGCAAGCTGAATATTTACCAGGTCGGCTTAATGATAATCCTAAATCGTAAGCGTACCTTGTTGTTGGAGAAACTTGAAATCTTTTTTAAACTGTAGGGAATGAATAGATACACAATTTAACAAACAATAATTGATTGTTTATGACTTTTGAAACTTTTGTTTGGTTTGACATTTGATAGATAGACTTTTCTAAATAAATTGACAGTCATTTGTATCAATCAATGGTTAATAAAATGTCAGTACCGTTTCGTAAATGTCGAACATAAATGTCAATTATCAACCAAAACAGCGCCATATTCAAAAATTTGTTAGATCAATATTATGAGCAAATAGAATTTTATAACTGAAATACGAACATATTTAATATTACTAATTTTACACAAATACTATCATTTTGTTTGTATATTTCATAAATCAGAAAAACTAGATATGTTTTAGGAAATCATTTACCTTAACATGGAATCGATAAAAAATATT
This sequence comes from Bedellia somnulentella, assembly GCA_963576735.1. Lineage (NCBI taxonomy): Eukaryota > Metazoa > Arthropoda > Insecta > Lepidoptera > Bedelliidae > Bedellia > Bedellia somnulentella. The sequence continues at coordinate 8,357,285 of OY755193.1, forward strand.
CAAGACCTTATAGTTGACGAAAAATGCATTCGAAAAGAAGCGAAGAAGATCGTTAAAAAGAAAAATAGTGCCGCTGCAGAAAGGACCACTCATTTATTTCAACATGAAAAATGTTTAACAAAAATGGTAAATGATTACAATTTAAATTAAATTTGGCTGTACTCGTGATGTAACTACCCGTTTTCTGCTCTTATATCAGCTGTTTCACTTGACTAACAACACCTTGTAAATATTCTTAAGTTTGGTTCGTATACATACACACATATACTCACGCCCTTATTTCCCATTGGGGTAGGCAGAGACTATTGATCCTCACTTTTGTACGATCGTATTACTTGGAGATAAAATAAATGGGCAAACATTCACATTCAACTCTTGATTCTCTATAGAACGGTTCCCTTCCTTGGAACTATAAATACGAGATCACTACTCTGAACATTATTTATATATACAAATATTTTTCTTGTAAAGTTTACACTACACATATGAAACTTTGTGATGAACGAACTGTGCGCAAGTACACAATCACAGAATCAATCAAATAATGAATAAATCCGTAGACATGTGTTTTCCTCAAGACGTTTAATGATTGAAAACATACATCATATGAACGGCCCCCTGAACCACCTGTGTACAAAACCTCAAAAGCGCCTCTTTTGTGGCGCAACAACTGACAAAATATTTAATAGAACTTATACAAATAGTAAAGTATAATTTTACGCCATATTGTGGTAACAAAAATACTATAGAAAATCGATCGAAAATATGCGCTGGTATTTGATAACCTTTCCTAGAGCCTAGTGTCTGCCTAGTTTATATTTTTACACTGTGGCTTAGCCCTGGTTCCTGGATATATAACTTTAAGATGCTCCCTCACCGGAAGCATTCACGTGAACTGTAACGTTATATATTCGTCTTTGAGCATTACATTACAATCAATCACTATAAATTACATATATTATTATATTCATCGGTTCTCCTCCTTCAATGGTGTAATGCTGAAATCTGTAACGTTACATTACACGCGAATACTCTCGGTCAGGGAGCACCTTTCTTTATGTATCCTGTAACAAATACTTCATAAACTTGCGAATTTTATCAGTTTACTTCCATTACAGCTTTACTTTTATTTTCATTATAATAATGATAATATGTTTTATTACAGACTGCTCCGAAAAATTGCATGCACATAGTATATGCTTACTTTCACAACAACCAAATAACGAAAATAGAAAACATTGATTCCTGCTACAATTTAACTCATCTCCATTTGCAATGGAATAAAATTCAAAAGTTAGATGGACTTGATAAGCTGACAAAATTAAAGAAACTATATTTAGGCAATAATTGCATCAGCGTTGTGGAAAATTTGGAAAGATTGAAATTTCTGGAAGAATTACACATTGAGAAGCAAAATTTGGAGGGTTCTGATGGCCTCTGCTTTGAACCTAGAACTATGACAGCTCTTGGGGTAATAAAACTGTTTTGTATAAGTATTTTTCCGAATGCTGTGTTGTGTCGGCTTAAAATAGCACTAACCCATTTTTCCCGTGGGACCATACGAAGCGATGGTATTGGGACCTTTTACGTGATTGTTGGCCAATTGGCTGGAAGCACATCAACATTCATCCTTGATTCTAGAATCGTTTCCAAAAATGCATGCAGAATTTGTAGTTTTACTTTTTGTTTTACTATCTAACTCCTATTTGCTAATATGTCAAAGGCAAAATGTATATTGTCTGTGAATAATCGGTTCAGAACAGCATAACACCTACTTAACAAACAATGAGCTATTGCTAAATTTGATATTTCCATCCAAGATAAGGGTCTCATAGGCTTATGCTACGCTTGTGATAATAGTTTAGAAATAAATTGACTGTGAATTTCTGTATTACTAACGGTACAGTTATATCTTTAGCCGTGTAGTGTCGGCTTAGAACGTCACTTCCCTTTTCTACCCACACGACGGGTGTCGTAAGAAGCGACTTAGGGTATGGGGCTTTTACAAGTGGTTTTTCCAATCAACTTCGAAATGTGGCTGAAGAGTTTCTAGATCTGAAGGTCTGCTGGCTACAGATTCATAGCCGTGAGTATGTATGTATCTATGGAATAATTTATTTCAATCTTCACGACTATTCCAGATGTGCCTTCGAATATTGAATGTGTCTGAAAACAAAATAACGGATGTTGCTTGGGTGAAGCCGCTGAGGAAACTATCAATCCTCATATGTAAGAAGAACCTTCTAGAAAATATTGATGTAAGTTACTACGTTGGTATTAGCCGTGTAGTGCCGGCTAAGAATGTCACTACCCTTTTCTACCCACGGGTGTCGTAAGAGGCGACTAAGGGTATGGGGCTTTTTAAGTGGTTTTTGGGTGATGCGACGATACTTTATTTCTACCATATCAACTATCAACTTCCAAATGTGGCTGAGGAGTTTCTAGCTCTGAAGTTCTGGCTACCCCTTTTTGGGGTTTATTCGGGTAAGTATATATGTAGGTAAGCTGTGTAGTGTCGGCTTAGAATAGCACTACCCCATTTCTTCCGGTGGGTGTACGTAAGAGGCGACTAACGGTATTGGTGCTTTAAAGGGATTTTTGGGCGATGCGGTTGGAGACCCATCACCAACAACCTTTATTCCACCATCTTTTCCCCACTCAACTTTCCAAAAGTGGCTGAGAAATTTTTCATTCCTTAGCTCTGGTTACCCCTTCTAGGGATTTTTAGCCGTGAGTATATGTATGTATGTATGTATGTATATGTATGTTAAAGTTAAAGTTGATTTTAACGGCACAACAACAACTAAGATTATTATTGTATGCTGCGGGTCTCGGACGTCTGACAAGTTGAATAAAGTGACTATTACACGACATACGCCCGATTTCTGACTTGAGTATTCCAGCTGAGAACAACTTAAGTATCGTTCTGTCGCATTGAAATCTTAACAACTGAATGAGACAAAACGAACTTGAATGCTCAATTTAGAAATCGGGCGATAGACCTAAGAGTGCAGTACCCTACCTAACAAGTGGAATTCTAGTGTGGCAATCTAACTAAGGCTTTTCTTACTTCACTACGTCTTCAACTGATACAGTACTATTTTTACTGTATCGTGTATTATCCGCTATGGGATGCAAAAAATGGGCAAAAACTAGACGGTTGCCCCCTGAACTTTTCAGGAGACCTAGCGCCAGCGCTATTTTATCGTCACGATATCGATTATAATGAGATGACAGTATACGATACTTATGTAAGTGCGAAAGAAGATCTAGCTAAAAGGTCGCTCGTACCAGAAATGCCATGCGCGGATCCAACTATGTGGGCGAGGTGGGCATGCCCACAACCCTAATTAACTTGCAGCCTCATACTTTCGTGATGTATTAGGGCAACAATAAGTAGGCTGACTCGGTATTGGAAGTTTAGGTAGTTATGCCCACAATCTAAATTTAGGGCTGGATCCGCTCCTGAGAAATGCAGTGTCGATCTCATGGTATCTTAGCCTAGAAAGCTAATAGTTTTTTTAGAGATGAAAATTGATATTTTTGAGGGTAACTTTGAGAGGGACTGCCTCCGTGGTCTCGCGGTTAAGCGCTTGGTTTCAAGTACGGAGGTCTCGGGTTCGATTCCCGGGGGGTGGTACCTTACAAATTAAATTTGTAATATTTAACCCAGTCTGGAAGGATATTGCGGGCTTGAATCCCCTGATTATCCGAAAATTAAGACGATTCCGTGCTTCGGAGGGCACGTTAAGCCGTCGGTCCCAGCTACTATTACTATAGTAGTCGTTAGTCCGCCAACCCGCAATTGGCCAGCGTGGTGGGCTATGGTCAAATCGCTCTATATAGGGTAGACTCGAGCCCCTTGGTGGGGACATATATGGGCTGTGAGGAGGGTAACTTTGTAAAGAGAAATTAACATGTTATTTTCAGGATGTCGCAAACAATTTAGCTGTCATGTTATCTTTGACCGAGGTGAACTTCATCGGCAATCCGATGACAAAGAAACATCGTTACAAGGAGACTATTATTGCTCGATGCTCTCAACTAAGTATGTACTTTATTTGATTGTGTATTCATTCTATCAAAGGTCTTGAAACTATAAGAAGTTTTTTTTACAAGATCATAAAGTCGTGCCGTTGCCGTGTAGTGCCGGCTTAGAATAGCACTACCTAATTTCTTTTCGTGGGTGTACGTAAGAGGTGACTCAGGGTATGGGGCATTTTTAAGTGGTTTTTCGGCGATGCGGTTGGAGACCAGACCCATCATCAACGATACTTTATTTCTACAATCTTGTCTTCTATCAGCTTCCAAATGTTTTAGGTAGTTTAGTCCAGTAGTTTCTAGCTCTGAAGCTCTGGCTGCCCCTTTTAGATATTTATAGGCGTGCGTATGTATGTGTAACAGTCACGGGTAGTGCAATTCTAAGCCGACACTACACAGCTACTCCTCAGTCCCGGATTCTATAACGATATTAGTCATTAGTCTACTAACCCGCATTAAGCTAGCGTGGTCGTAGTCTAAGAGCTGGTGAACCCTACGACTAACGATAACGATGTGTCTGTAAGGCTAGAAATTTTTATGATGATGAGTCATAGCGTGCTAAGCACGGCAAACATCGCCTGACAAGCATCAGCCCTGCAAATCATCAACCCCTACTATGCCCTTGAAAGTGTCAATTAAAACCAAAAAACAGACTTGTTCCTGTAAGCTTGAAATTTTTATATGATTCTGTATAGTCATTGACAAGCCATTCAGAAAAAAATTGACAGGCATTTTGAATAAGCAATAGTGCCTAACAGGTGGGCTGACAGGTGTGTACTATACGAATTTAAATAAATTTTATTCTGTGAAGTTAGAATTGGTATATGTGTTTCTCCAAATCATTAATTTTTATATTTATTCCTAATTAGTCGCAGGGTTCACAAGCTCTCCAACTATGGACTGTAAGCTTAGACTCCCACTCGTCCATTTTTGTAAAACAAGACTAACCCCCGTAACATTCAGCGTGTGAGAGTATGTCACATGAGAAGTGAGATACAGACAGATTTTGTATGAGCAATCTGCCATCCTTTAATAGTTTCACAACAAAATTTATATTATTGGATAAAAATAAAATAAAATATCCCTGTTAGTTTCTCACTTTATATATGACATAAGCGCTCTCACAAGTCTCATACCACTAGTGTAAGACTATACCAACCTCTTACAGATGTCCTAGATACCGTAGCTATCCACAATACCTCGCGAACCTTCCTACGCAGTTTCGATAAAGCAACTAGATTGCGGCAACTGAACGAACGAAATAAGATGCCATTGAATCGCCAAGGTCTTGACGATTTCTTTGACCTGAATATGATTCCTGATATTAAGCCGAAGAGCACGGTTAGTATGCCTGAGCCACGGCAGCCGAGGAATGATGGTGAGTTTTAGTAGACGACGCGACGTCTGTGGCTGAGTGGTTAGGTGACTAGCATCTCGGTCCTGAGGTTGCGGGTTCGATCCCTGCTGAGGGCAACATTTATGATGAGAAAAATGGTGTTCCTTAATCTTGGATGTTATTTATTAGTGTATTTTATGATAATAAATATATCGTTGAGTTAGTATCCTATACCACAAGTCATTAAAAGTTGTACTTACTTTGGAGCTAACTTGATCTACGTACATATATATTTACTTATTTATTTAGTTTAGGTACTCATAAGAGAAAATGAAATGGAATGATACTATCTTAACCTTAATAATAAAAAAAAGCTATCTGTCATATACTAGTTGTAGCTATGATCAAAATTTGGATCATGTGTACTAAATCTACGGACACAAAAAGTCTCAAAGACTCAAACGTTCATGCCGTATATCCCCGAAGGGTTGGCAGAGGTACTAATAATTCTGAACATCACGTGAAATTGTCACTTGGTGTTCAGAGTACCAACGTTATGTTTGGACAGTGTACTCACATGGTAGAGGGCCTATCGCCGTTTTGTACGAATACACTGTCACATGACTAAGTACAACTTAGCAATGTGGGTTTACTCGCGATGTTTTCCCACACCACCGTTAACAACCATAATAAATAAACCACTCATATGACTTTACAAAAGACAAATTGGTGTAAACCCGATCCGGAATTTGAACCCTCATGATCTCCACGATATGTGGTGATCTATCCACTGAGCTATCACATAAAATATCAAAGGGTACATTACATACCACCAAACACATCAAAGATTTACGTTTTAAACATGAAATTCATTCCCAATATTCTTTCAATTTCAGCACTATCAAGTTACATTCTCCCCCGGCCCTACATCGGCCACACTCGTCCGGAGCCGACCTCCCCGCGCCATATACCGGATACCACTCTACCGCTACCACCGCCAACGATCAAACCAGAACAAGGGCCGCAGAAAGGGATACTTAAGAAACCTATGCCCATGAGATATGTTTAGGCTTTCATAGATTTTGTTACAAAAAATATTATTGTATGTTAAGGTAGTCCCTCACCGGGAGCATTCGCTTGTAAGGTAACGTTACAGATTTGAGAATTACATCAGTGGAGAAGAAGAACCGAGCATTACAATACGCTCCTTGTAATGATATATGAATGATTGTATGTATTACACGCGAATTCTCGTCAGTCAGAGAGGTATTATTGTATCTAATGTAAAGCTAAAAGACGAATCTATAAGGTTACAGTACAAGTGAATGCTCCCGGTGAGTTAGCACCTTTATTTTTGCTACATCTCTGAATGCCTACGGTTTTGATAATATTGGCAAGGAAAATTTTCGTTGCGGTTAGGATTTGATAGAAAGATAAAGATCTGTTAATTATCACGAATATATATTTAGAATTTAAAGAAAACTATTGATGTTTGAAGATAGTTAGATATTAAAAGTACTTTATATCGGAAAATAATTCTTGTTAAATCTTACAGCTCGTACGCTCTTTTAAATTAAAACTATACGTAAATGGATAAAAATGGTATTGGTAAAATTGTTTTGTGAATTGAATACTACATAGAATTAAACAAAGAAAGTTATAAATCAAATGACAATCTACGTAAAAATTCTAATAAAAAAAATTGTAACTATTTTTGATAAAACAAATATCTGTGCTCCAAAAATTTGTTAGAATACAATGAGCACATTCTATATAATATCTATGAGATTAAATGTATTATTTTTACCAAAACTGTCTTTTGACATAAAATATTCTCAAGTTTTCGTGAAAACCATCATAAGTTTTATGTAATTTAAAAGTGAAAAAATGAAACCGATATTTAAAAAATGTTATCCATATCTTTTGAAATAAACTTTTTTTACTTAGTGTGTTTTTAGAATTAACCCTTAAAGTGATTTTGTATATTATACTATACATTCAGTTAGAAAAAATCTAAGCTTTGATATCTTTACTCTATGAGAATATTACCAAAAACATTACGATTTTAAAACATATTTCTACCTAAGAAAATAAAAGTGGAATAAATGACTATGATCCTAATATAACAGATATCAAAAAGATAAAAAGATGCGGAGGATGTTTGTGCGAGCCAGGGTAATAATATTTTTTATTGTTCAGTCAAAGTTGTTACGAATGTTTTATACTTTAAAATTATATCTATAATGTACTGCAAAATTAGTAATATAAGAACCTTTTATCTAACACTAATATTTTTTATAAAATATTACTTTGAATTAATGTGTATAGAATACTATACATTGCCCAATTTATGGCATGACATGTCTTTTACAATATGTATACTATTCTATACACTGCCAATATAAGCCTTGTAGTGTCAGCTTAGAATAGCACTTCCCCATTTCTTCCGGTGGTTATACGTAAGAGGCGACTAACAGTATTAGGGATTTTAAGGGATTTTTGGCGATGTAGTGGGAGACCCATCACCAAAATCCTTTATTTTACCATCTTTTCCTCACTCAACTTTCCAAAAGTGCTTGAGGAATTTCTAATTCCTTTAGCTCTGCCTACCCCTTCTAGGGATTTCAACCACATGCAGTGTAATTATGATGCAAAACCATCATTGTCATCAATACCCTCACTATCGTCAGTTCAACAATCATCTCCAGTAAGAATTTTCACACCTCGACCATTACATTCATTTTACGGACAACCTAGAGACAGGCCGACCAGACAGATAGATTTTACAAAATTCGTCCACTTATTGAGAATTTAAGAGCGCAGTGTCTTTCTTTTGAGGAAGAAAAAGCATACAACATAGATGAAATGGTAAAAAAGAAAAAAGGCGGGCTCACGAAGACAGTACAATCCCAACCAACTGCTTGTGAGGATTTAAAAACCTAGTGCTGGCTAGATAATATATGTTTTTCTGCTTTATGCTGTTTTCCTGCTATATAACGTCCAGGGCTATACTATTTGATAAAGAGGAAGAAAGTTTTCATGAAGGAAAGGAAAGAAACGCATTATTGACTCCTGACTAAGCTTTGCAAAAAAATCGATATATAGTCTATGCAGGCCTTATAAAACATAATAGGCAAGTTACTACTGCTATAAAAGATTCTATCCCTGACAACAAAAAAATAACAAAACACCTATCAAGAGACCAACTGATTGTATTAGATATGACAATTATGATTATTAGCCTGAACATATGCCGCAATACCAGAGTGCCGGCTTAGAATGTCACTACCCCTTTCTATCCACGGGTGTTTACGAAACGGCGACTGTGGAGCTTTCGTAAGTGACTTTTTGGCGATGCGGTTGGAGACCTATCACCGACGATACCATCTTCTCCCCTTTTAACTTCCAAATGTGGCTTAGGAATCGAGGAAGGAAGCTTTAAAGCTCTGGCTACCCCTTTTTGGGATTATGGCCGTGAGTTTGTGTATGTATGTACGTGTTATAACTATATTTCCGTTTTCCCGACTAAAAAACTATAATTTTAAGATAAATGTAAATAAGATAAGCCTACTTCTTACTACATTTGACGATTAAAATATTAATACTTTTTTGGTCCCTTCATTGATTCTGTATACTATCCTATACATCACCTTCGTCAAGGTGATTGTCGCTTAATGAGCAATGTATAGCATAATATACATGTGTTTTTTTTTATTCTACGCACTAGAGATTTTTTTTCATATTTTTTCCGACATCTATATTAAGTAAATAAAACAACTAAACAGTTTTTTCATTGCCTTAGCTGCCTAAAAGAACCTGCCAAGTTAAGGGTTAAGGCTAAAATTGTACGTTTAAGATTGAAGGAACTAAATATAATGTCAAATTCTTCAGTCTTAATTACTATTAAATTATATAAAAATATTAATGCTTTTTTTTATATAAATTTAAGTCACCAAGTGATTACGCTCCAGAACATATTAAAAAAGTAAATAACTTCAGTTTAAGATAACTGTATTTTCAACCTGACGTTCCTCTTTTGATACCAATTAGATCGTAGCGAGTGAGGCACTGGAATGTTTATTTATGTGGGAAAAAATTGGTAAAATAAAGGTTGTTGGTGATGGTTCTCCAACCGCATCGCCCAAAAATCCCTTAAAAAACTCCAATAGCGTTAGTCGCCTCTTACTTACACACACCGGAAGAAATTGGGTAGTAGGTAGAGGCGACTAACGGTATTGGGGGCTTTTAAGGGATTTTTGGGCGATGCCGTTGGAAATCTATCACTAACAACCTTTATTTTACCATCTTTTCCCCACGCAACTCCCAATATAGGCTGAGGAATTTCTAATTCCTTAACTCTGGCTACCACTTCTAGGGATTTATAGCCGTGAGTATATGTATGAATGTGTTATTTCTTGCTGTCTTGATAGATATTGAAAAAACAATAATTAATAATTTTCTTTTTTTTGGAGTTGTTTCAAAAAGTAAGCTGTTTGTTTCTATTTCACTCTGACGCTGGCAGAATGTATAAATGGTATACGAAGTTACGAGGGCCAAAGTTTTATTTTTTTACAGAAAAATAAAATAACCTAAAACTGTGTTTATTTATTTACTCGCTGTTTGGCTTTAGTTTAAATATTTATTGTTCTCTGGTCTTTTTAATTAAAGCTAATTGATATTTTTATTAATATAACTGTTTAGCTAGTGTGATATACGTAACTGAATGTTTGCTTTAACAATATGAGTGATTCTGACGAAGATAATCATATTCGCTATGGCACTCCTTTAGAACCTTATGAAGAAGGTAAAGAGCTTATTCCATTATACTTTGTCGTTGCTGAATTCAGACGTCCTTCGAAGTTACTGCCGCAGACGCTTGTTATTCCACTACACAAATTTCAGTTTGAACGTTATTCCACCCACTAGTCTGAATTCAGATTCTGTGGCTTTCAGACGTCTTCATTCAGACAAATGGAATAAGCTCTTAAGTTTATAAAGACTCTCCCTTTATAAATGTGTTTATACTCAAAGCTTGACTTAAAAAACATTGACATTCAGACATATAAGCTTATTGAGATAAATACATACATGCATATTCACTGCCACTTATTCTAAAAAGGGGTATTTAGAGCTCTAGAGCTAGAAACTCCTCAGCCACATTTGGAAGTTGATTGGGGGACAAGATGGTAGAAATAAAGTATTTTTGGTGATGGATCTCCAACTGCATTGCCCAAAAAAATAGGGACATTTTAAGCCGACACTACACTGCATTAGTTCTGTACATTGTAATCTATTTTATTATTTATGCTGTGTAGTGTCGGCTTAGAATAGCACTACCCTATTTCTTCCGGTGGGTGTACGTAAAAGGCGACTAACAGTATTGGGGCTATTAACCGCTCGTACGCCGCGCGCAAAAAAAGTCTATGACTATTGTCTCTGCTTCCTTATTTCATTGTCTCTCTCTTGCCGCAGTAATTTATACCTTAAAACGCTTTTTTACTATGAAAACCAAGAAAAAAAGCTTGCAGGTAGTGTAGATGTAGATCTATGTCGCGGCACACAAAGGAGATTTTATTCTTGACGCAGATCTACACTCCGACGTTCAAGCGGTTAAGGGATTTTTGGGCGATGCGGTTGGAGACCCATCACCAACAACCTTTATTTCACCATCTTTACCCCACTCAACTTTCCAAAAGTGGCTGGGAATTTCTAATTCCTTAGCTCTAGCTACCCCTTTAAGGGATTTATAGCCGTGAGTATATGTATGTATGTATGTTTATTATTTATAACATAACATAACATAAACGTTCACGCCGAATATCCCCGAAGAGGTTGGCAGAGGTACTAATACTTCTGAACATCACGTGACTTTGTCACCTGGTATTCAGAGTACCCACGTTTTGCATGGACAGTGTACTCACGTGATAGGGGGCAGGCCTATCGCCGTTTTCTACGAATACACTGTCACATGACTAAGTACAACTCAGCCATGTGGGTTTCCTCACGATGTTTTCCCTCACCGTTAACAACCATGATAAATTAACCACACATATGTCTTTAGAAAAGACAAATTGGTGTAGGCCCGACTCAGGATTTGAACACTAGTCGTTTGCACGATAACCGAGTGTTCTACCCACTGGGCTATCACGGTTGTTTATTATTTATGTAAATGACATTCTCTCAAGTGGAGTAAATAAAGATTATTATTTTTATTTAGTGCATATCTTTAAGATTCTCAGCTCTCCCTGGCCAATATATAAAATAAAATTTTAAATGGAAGAGGTGGTACTCCCCATCAAGAATATAGTTGGTTGGGGTTAGGGACTCAGGTTCAGGATCCCTGCCATATTGAGCAGCACCAACTTTTTTGGTTTCCCCATAGGGGTCCCTAATACGCAGCCAGCCAGAACATAGGGAGGCTTTACCGCCCACAAAAGGCTCATTATTATTATTTTTTTAATCAAAATATACTCATACAGATGAAGTTCCCTCAAAGAAGAAGTTTCAACGAGATGATACTGATCAATTTGCTTTGGACGCCCATGGCCGACGAAGATTCCATGGAGCTTTCACTGGCGGGTTTTCAGCTGGATTTGGAAACTCTGTTGCCACTCCGGAGGGATTCACACCAAGCAGCTTCAAAAGTTCACGAACAGAGAAGACTCAGTTGGCTGTAAGTTTCAAATTGATTTTCTAGATATTGTTGGCTTGGAAGTAAGGAAATAAAAATAGCTGTTTTATCCTGCTCTTGAGCATGGCTAATACCAGGTTGAATAAGAAAAATATTAAGGCATGAGGCAAGGGTTTTTTTAACAAACATTCTCAGTTTATTCTAAGTTATATTCAATAATGGTATTATTTTAACTGTGACATACATGGCTATAAATAAATTAATGATTGTAACTTCACTCAATGTTAAAACATTATTTTCTTCAAATTATTAAATAAAAAAAGTAAATTGTTTTGATGTTTAAAAAATTATCCTTTTTTTTATTGTAATCAATTATTATGTTGCTAAAATATAAACTAGTACTAAACTTGTATTGCTTTTATTTCTACATTATTTTTCATTACGCACAGACTCAAAAACCAGAGGATTATATGGATGAAGAAGACAGAGGAGAATTTGGTATAGCTCCACGCATGGTGCAGACACAGAGTGACTTTGCAGGTCAGAAGAGACCTCATCAGAAGAAGTTTCATGATGGACCTATACCTGGTAAGATTTGTACACATATATACATTGATAACTTATTCTCATTTGGAGATTCAGCTTTAACTTGCACAGCATGTATAAAAAGAATAGTTATCGGTTTTTTCAATGTCACAAATAACTTATGTGTAATTTCAATCTAACTCTACTTCTAATTAGAATTGTTGTGAGAAGAACCCAAAGAAATGAATACTGCATTATATTATAACTTTAAATTTCTTTTCTGTTAGACACAGAATGTCATCAGGTATTTTATTATTAAATTTTACACATAATAAATGTAATTTATTTTTGACAATCTGTATTTTTCGATTTAAATTTTAATATTATCTCTGAGACTTTGAGTATGTCTGTCACAGTTTATTGGAAATGATTTAAATTTTTCATATATATTGACAACCACACATAATAAAATACTACTCACAACAAATGTCAAATTGATTCACAATATTAGTCATGGAACAGCAGGATATCAATTATATTGTCTGGTTTTATTTATTTCTACATTTTTTACATACATACATACATCATGGCTGTAAATCTCTGAAAGTGGTATTAAATGCTTCGGAAACAGAAATTCTTCAGCCAGTTTTGTAAGTTAAGTGAGAAAAAAATTTTAAAATTAAGGATCAAGGTTTAATTATCTTAGTGATGAGTCTCCAATCAAATCGCCCATGTCACATAAAAAGCTCCAATACTCTTAGTCGCCTCTTACAAACACCCATGGGGAGAAATGATGAAGTGCTATTGTGAGCCAACACAGCTTTTAATTTTCAAACAGTATTAATGTGTTTTTTAAACTACCCCATTTCTTCCGTTGGGTGTACGTAAGAGGCGACTAACGGTGTTGGGACCTTTAAGGGATTTTTGGGTGATGCGGTTGGAGACCCATCACCAACAACCTTTATTTTTACCATCTTTTCCCCACTAAAATTTCCAAAAGTGGCTGAGGCGTTTCTGATTCCTTAGCTCTGGCTACCCCTTCTAGGGATTTATAGCCGTGAGTATATGTACATACCAGGCTACTCAGAAAGTATTGCGAAAAATGGTTTTAATGAATAAAACACTGGCCGGTTGTAATGTATACTGAAAATATGAGTCTTTATAAAAAAAAAAGGTACGTTCCAATTTTAAAATTTCCCTCTTTATTTTTTACGAGCTATTTTAAATTGTCGTGTCTTACTGAAAAATGAATCTGAGCCGGGAACATTTTCGCGCTATGATTTTTTACGATTTTAAATGTCGCTTAAAACCAGACGAATCATACGATAGACTTCAAATGGCGTTTATGGATGAAGGGTCTTCCAAGGCAACCGTGTATCGTTGGTATAACGAATTCAAGCGTGGTCGATTAACTTTGCGGGATGAAGAAAGAAGTGGTCGCCCTCTAACGGCTGTTACGGATGAAAACGTGGTGAAAGTGAAAAATTTAATTCATGACAATAGGCGAATAACGTATCTAGAGATTCAACACATTATGCAGATCGGATTGGGAAGCTTTCATGAGATTTTACACGAACATCTTCCCGTGAGGAGGATAGTTTCACGCTGGGTGCCACACAACCTCACCGAGGTACAGAAACAGGCCCGGGTGGAATGGTGTCGTGATATGATTAATAAATTTGATGCTGGCTCGTCTCGGTGTGTTTACGACATCGTTACAGGTGATGAGTCCTGGATTTATCAATACGATCCAGAAACGAAGCGCTAGTCGACGGTTTGGGTATTTCAAAACGAAGCGACCCCTACCAAAGTGAAGAGATCTAAAAGCGGTGGGAAGATTTTGATCGCAAGTTTTTTCAATATGACTGGCTATTTGGTGTCAATTCCTTTACAAGATCAAAGAAGTATTAACGCAGACTGGTATACTACTAAATGCTTGCCAGTAGTTTTCTCAGTTGCTCACAACAATCGACCAAACACAGGGCTGGCGGGCTACTGCTTCACCACGACAACGCGCCCGCTCACACCGCGCTCAAAACAAGGATACTCTACACTATGGATCGGCCCTAAACACTCTCAGAGCGTAGCAGGGGGCGTGGCCTATTGGCACTTAAAATGGCTGACCTAGGGTTGTGTCATGCAAGAATCAGAATAGTAAAATATCGATAAATTTAATGTTTTTTGACATGAATTCCTCATGTGGGGATTATCAATACATAGTATAAAACAAAGTCGCTTTCGCTGTATGTCCGTATGTATGCTTAGATCTTTAAAACTACGCAACGGATTTTGATGCGGTTTTTTTTAATAGATAGAGTGATTCTTAAGGAAGGTTTGTGTGTATAATAAATGCATAATATAGTAGAGAAACACTGATAAATTTAAAGGTTTCTAATGTGATGTCGTAAATAAGCACGTTTTTTTGCGCTTATATTGCAAACGCTGGCTGAACCCTACGAGATAGACCAAAATAATGTACTACAGTATTGTTCACCTTAAAAAGTTCAACATAAAGTCCGAGATGGTATATGTCTATCTCTTAGGGATAACCCAGCATAACCATTTTTATTCTTTACTATTAAAAATGGTTATTTACGAAGTGATTTTAAACAATACAGCATTAATCCTTATCCAATTAAGTACCTTAAATGCATTTTTACAGCATGTAATTTAAGTGAATATTACCGAAGATATTACAAATTTAAAATGCAGGGTCGTAGTTGTTTGCGCCGGGCGGCGCGTGCCTTCGCCTTATAGCACTTTATGATTTGCAGCGATCGCACGCGTTTATCGGAGCTCTCTAGCGAGGAAAATATCAAGAATTAATTAAAATGAATAGAATAAGTATCTTTTGTTTTTGATTATCTTTGAATTTTTATTATTATTATTATATTAGTAGTATTGTAAGTACATTAGGTAAGATAGGATTAGCTTAAAACCATATTTCTTGGTATTTCTTCCATTAAGACTTTGATTTGAATTTAGAGTTAAGACAATTTAGTATTAGGGCGAGCATTTTCAATTATTGAAAATTATAGTTAAGTTCATAGAAGAACTGAATAGAATAGGTATGTTTTGTTGTTGATAATCTTTTGTTTTTAGTCGAACGAATAGTAAGTAAATATTTTTTACTCCAGCACTAACCAATAATTAGTGCAATTAGTTCATAATTATACGTATATAGTTTTAAGTTGTGAGTTTAATCAAGTACTGAGTACCTAAGTATAAAATTTTGAACAGACATTATAAAGTCATGTCCGGAAGACGTCGTCGTGCGAACATAGGTCGTAGTACAGTGAATGCCAGAAGAGCACGTTCAGCAAGAGATGAAGAATCGTCAACGGAACGCGAGGCTCGCCTCAGCCAGCTCCGTGATAGAAATAGAACTGAGAGAGAAAGAGAATCCTCAATAGAGCGTGAGGCTCGCCGCAGCCAGGATCGGGTTAGACGTAGAGTTCAGAGAGCCAGAGAATCCTCTGTAGAGCATGAGGCTCGCCTCAGCCAGAATAGAAATCGAATACAGAGAACGAGAGAATCAGCACAGACACATAGTAACGCTGAACAAAACGGACAACCGATCAGCCACCGATGGGTAAATAAAGAATATTCTGCCATGAATAACGATCCTTTGATTGGTTACAAGGATGATCGTATTGTGTCCATAGGTATAGGCTGGGAGCTTGCTACCACTTAAACCAGATGATCACAAATTTCTGCAAATTTATTTTATTGCAGACCCAGATACACAAGCATCAACGCGGTGTTCGATTGTCGCACAGCCAATAGGCATTGCACCCGTGCGAAGCCGGGGCGGGTCGCTAGTTACTCATAAATAAAAGATGTTATTAAAGGAAAGAAAAATCTCGACACTGGCGGGGTTCGAACTCGGGAACGAATTATGTGATAGTTAGGCGTTTCCAACATTTGCATTCTATCTGAAAAGGTAGACAAGTGGCCGTCCGAATTAGTTAAAATTCGGAGGTAGGAAACGCAAACACTACTTGAACGTGTAAAAAAGAAACAAAGGGTAGAGAAATTTCGCGCTGGATGCCAACTGACACTGTAGCTCAGTTGGCAGAGCGACGGGGGCGTATACCCGAAGGTCGCGGGTTCGAACCCCGCCAGTGTCGAGATTTTTCTTTCCTTTAATAACATCTTTTATTTATGAGTATCGATAAATTTGCCAACATCTTTATGTGGAAACAATTTATTTCAACAGTAGGCAAATACTTTTAATTTAGATCTAGATATTTTAACAACAGTTTTAAACCTTCGTTTCGCCACCATGGGTCACACATCACCATGGATTTAACTCATGAACATTTTCGAGCGATAATTTATTATGATTTTCGGCGTGGGGTAAGTTAAAAGCAGTGCATCGATCAGTGATTCAGTGAGATTAATCATGGGTGTCATATGCTCAAGGACAACTTTAAATCGATTGTAGTACACATTACATATACTTACTTACGGGTATAAATCCCTAGATGGGGTACCCAGAGCTAAGGAATGACAAATTCCTCAGCCACCTTTGGGAAGTTTAGTGGGGAAAAGATGGTAAAATAAAGGTTGTTGGTGATGGGTGTCCAACCGCATCGCCCAAAATTCCCTTAAAACGCCGTTAAAAGTCCGTTAGTCGCCTCTTACGTACACCCACCGGAAGAAATGGAGTAGTGCTATTCTAAGCCGACACTACACAGTTGTCGTACACGTACAACAAAATATTGATGCTGTGCTTGACTTATATTGCCAGATCGTACATATAAATACGAAAAAAACAACGTATTTAAATTTAAAATGTCACATTTATTCATTTTTAAATAACGTCAATTTGTTTTAACACGTTCTGAATGAAACCTTTTCATTCGTGATTTTTTATGATAAACCATACCATTTTTTTAAAATGCAATGCCAATTTTATGCCGATGGTTGATGTTTTCAAAGCCAATACCATCAAGCCACTTTCTTCTCCGCGCTTCACTTTTAGGAAACCTGAAATTATTTAATTTTAGTAATCAAAATCAATAACCACCTCAAAGTAACAAATGTGAAGAAAAGTGTAATCTATAAAAATAATGTTACCTATATTTTGGAAGGCATTTAGATTTTTAATAGGTTAACCAACCAACCAACTTAAACCGAATCTGATAGTACTTAAACATCGATAATACTAAATGATCAGTGTTTCACATCACTAGGTAAACAATGAGAGGAAATAATTTTGGAAGAAATCATGAAAACTAAGCCTTTTATGGCGAAAATATTACAATCATCATGAAGTTTCCTCTGATCCATCGAGGAAGCATGAAATACACCAAAAAAATACTCTTGACCGAAGTGAAAACAATGAAAATAATTACTTACTTGTGGAAAGTTAATTGAGGCTGATTTTCGCTATTACGGGCGCCACAATCTTTAACAGAGCAACAGGGCATTGTGCATTTATATTACCCATGTAATTTTATATTCCAAAACTTGATTAATCAATGTCCAAAACACAATAAACACAATCAACACTTTTGTTTACAAAGCAACTTGACAGATGAAATGGCGACTAAGATGCCGATCTTGGTACGCGCTATCATAATCGTAACGTCTTGACGAAATTTTGCCATAAACAACAAGAAGTAAACATGTATTGTTCTCTTTTTCAAAAGATTAAACTCGGAAGGTTAGAAAGAGAAAACGGCATATGGAATATTTCTGTTGCGATATTATTATTATTTGCATAACGTTATTTAGATATAGTACCACAGGGCCCATCCGTAGTGTAGTAGAGTATCCTTGGCTCAAAACGACGGACTTCCTGAACAGCACGCCGGTCAAACTCTTGGGTCACCCTCCTTACAGCCCTGACCTGGAACTAAAACAACACTAAAATAAAAAATCAACTCAAAGGGATACAATTTTCATCGCCGGAAGATGCGCTGTCAGCGTTTCAGCGGGCTGTAAATGAGGTGTCTGCGGCGGACTGGAAAAAGTGTTTCGAAAACTGGTTTAGACGTATAAAACTTTGTATAGAAGCTGTTGGAGAGTACTTTGAAAAGATTTAATAAAAACATTTTTACCCATGGAACATTTTTTTTTATTTTCGCAAAATTTTCTGCGTGTCCCACGTAGGTATTTAAACAGAAAATGCTCTTTGTAACTCAGGTGAACCAGTACTAGAGCGAATGCTCCGAGCGGTCCACGAGACGGCTGCAGTCAAGATCCTCAAGTCCATGGGCTGGCGGCCGGGCCAGGGGACCGGGGAAAGGCTTTCATCTAACAGTAAGAAAGAGGAAGCCAGGAGACGCAAAGTGTATGGGTGTTATATGCCGCCTGAAATGAAACAGGTATGGTCTGGGTTATCAGTCTCAATGCTGTGTAGTGTCGGCTTAGAATAGCACCACTACCCCATTTCTTCCGGTGGGTGTATGTAAGAGGCGACTAACGGTATTGGGGCTTTTAAGGGATTTTTGGGCGATGCCGTTAGAAATCCATCACCGACAACCTTTATTTAACCATCTTTTCCTTACATAACTTTCCAGAAGTGGCTGAGGAATCTCTTATTCTTTAGCTCTGGCTACTCCTTCTAGGGATTTATAGCCGTGATAAATCCCAAAAAGGGTATCCAAGAACATATCCAAGTTTAGTTTAGTTGTTAAGTTTTTGTTTAATATAAGTAATGTAAAATAGTTGCTACTCCCATTCCAATCAGCCACGGACGTCGTCAAAATTAGAATGAAAGCTTCAAGATTTGAAATTCTACAGCCTCTTTTGGAAATGAAGTCATGAAAGACAGTGAGCCCCCGACATTTTTTTAATTATCCGTTTTACTAATTACAGAACCAACCACAAGAACAAGCGGACAGTGAAACCTCAAGTTCAGAAGGCGAATTCGACTTTGAAGGATTATTCGCGCCAGAGGATTATGACCCTTGTGTCATACGAGTCAAAAACGATCGTTTCGGCCTGGGGTACAGTGGGCTAAGTCGACATTCGGTTCTTGGCAACTTAGTTGGCGAATATGGGGAGGCTGGTCCTTCGAGTAGCCATTTATTTCTTAAGGAAAAGGGGAAGAGGGTAAGATAAAAGTTTCTATTAAATCAATTATTTATTTGTGAGCGCCATATTCTGTTTGCCTTCTGACTATAAATAAATATATTCTAGAATTTCTTACTAATGAGAAGGTGTTGTTATAATTTTGATACTGAAATTGTAGGTCCTATAGGAATGGCTGTCTCCGCGGTCTCGCGGTTAAGCGCTTGGCTTCAATTACGGAGGTCTCGGGTTCGATCCCTGGGGGGTAAAATCACAAATTTAATCCAATTTGGATGGATATTGCAGGCTTGAATCAGATGATAATCCGAAAATTAAGATGATTCCGTGCTTAAGAGGGCACGGTAAGCCATCGGTCCCTACCAGTCTGCCAACCTACACATGGCCAGCGTGGTAGACTAAGCCTAAATCACCCTATGTAGGGTAGGCTCGAGCCCCTTGGTGGGTACATGGGCTGTGAGGAATGCAAAATCATATCTATTTAATAAAAATGGAACACTAAATGTGTTGCTAAAATAGATGTACTAAAAAACGTTAGATAGGTCATGTACAAGGAAACCGGGGCGCTTACGAGTGGCACTGATTGCAGCAGATGAACGCACACCACTAGAAATATATCCAAACATCACACCAAGAAATACATTTGTTACGTAGGCGAGATAGCACATCTTATAGCTAGCGCTAAAAAGAGATAAACATATTTTCTCTGTACCGTCGTGAAATATGACACTAAGACGACCGTTCGACAAAGAATAATTTAGAATACACACGATTTATTATAAATTATAATTAAAACGTTGTAAATTTATAATACTTACGAAAGATAAGTAATCCCATCATTTTAGTAGTTTTTCTACTATAGTTTGTGCAAAATGTCAGCACACACTACGGCATTCTCGATTATTTTGATAAACAAACACGCCAAAACAGGTGAACGATTGCGACGGCAGCTAGTGTGCGATTGAAGTCAGATGAGCCATTTAGCCTGTTTTTTAAGTGCCACCTATGAACACTCACTATACTTATCTAAGGTTTTTTATTAGTACATCTATGATTGCTAAGCGCAAAACTCGAAAATGGCTAAACCAATGCGATTGATTCTTTTTGTAACGTGTTACTTGAAACTTAAGAAAGGTTCTTAGCTTTAAAAAAATGGAAACGTCATGTGGATAATATTAAAAACATATTTTTCCTCATCGCATGGCAGAGACCATTAGCGGGTCGTGTAAATATGACAATTTGATAACTTCCATCAAGTAATCGTAAATTTTTGACAGAACGAAGTATGTCGAGTCAGCTAGTATTTTATAAATTTCTAATACTTATCTTTTATATTTTAGGTGTCAATCAGAGGCCAAGCTTTCGGAGTGGGTGCTTTAGAAGACGATGATGACGATATCTACGCCACAGAAGATATGTCTCACTATGACTACGCGTTGGGAGGCCCCAAAGTAGAAGAGAAGAAGAAAATGGAAAAAGGAATGGGTTCGGTATGACTTTATTGTTTTATTTATCTATTTATTTACACAAGGAAAACAAACAGCTGTGATACTTAAAATTAGGATACACTTTTAACACACATTAGCCTAATAGTTTTCACCAATAAAAATATGGAACCTTAGTCCTTCTCAAGTTTGACCGTAAAATTATTCATTGTAAGTATTCATTGTAAATGTAAAAATATATATACCAATAAAATAAACACAAACATACTCACTCAAACATATATATGTGTACTCTTTATACAATATTGTGTAATATATATATATATATATAAAACGATACAATACAGATATGTCATTAAATAAATAATCATATTTTCTCAGCATCAAAAAAAGATTTCGCTGCCATTATCTTAAATGTGCCAGAATTAATCTATACTAATATTATAAAGCTGAAGAGTTTGTTTGTTTGAACACTAGGATCTCAGGAACTACCCGACCAAATTGAAAAATTATTTTTGTGTTGGATAGTCCATTTATTGAGGAAGGTTTTAGGTTATTTATCAATGTTGCAAAAACGGGGATAATTATTCATACTAAGGTAAACGGTTTAAGTTACCCAAAAAAAATGTATCAAAGAATTATTTCTCTTTAAATGATCTAAAAAAATGCTTGCGACAGTATATGTCTAACTTTTAAGTATCACTTACTATAACCATTTTCATGGTAAATAAATTTGGTCGAATTTAATGCATAATTGCCATGTTTTATCAACATAATATTAATCTTTATCCAAATAAATATGTTGTTGATTGAGAGTATTTAATTGAGAACAAAATTGTCCTTGACATCCCTTAATTTAAATAAACATCTTAGAAGATAATACAATTTTAAAATTACTCCGTAACAAAATTTACACGCGTGCATGAAGCTCACGCTGCGCTGGCCGGCGAGCGAGGTCACATGCGCGAGAAGCTTTTGTTTAAGCCTTATCCTATTAATATTATAAATGTGAAAGTTTAGATGTTTGTGTGTTTGTAGTTAAATGAAGACTAATTCACAGAACGTATTTAAAATAAAATTTACAGGAAGCCAGATAATGATCCCAATTAACACAATAGGACACTTTTATCCCAGAAAAATTAAGAGATCAATAAATTTTCTTAAAAAATGGTGAAACAGACTAACTAACTAAGAATCAATGCTCAGCCGGAACTACTATACTTATAAACTTAAAATTTATAAAGTGATAAAATTGTGAGGACACTATGAAAAACACCTTTTTTCTCATCCCATGACAGAGACCCTCACCTCAACAGGTCAGTTAAATATTTCAGTTTGACGACGTGAAAGTCTACATTTTTGACAGTACGAAGTCTGTGGGGTCAGCTAGTATTAAATAAGTCCAAATTCAGATTTCTGGAAAAGATATTAAAAGTTTTAGCGCCACTAATGGAGAAGCTGTTCTGCCGAATAAACGGTTGTTAACGGTGAGGGAAAACATCGTGAGGAAACCCACATGGCTGAATTGTACTTAGTCATGTGACAGTGTATTCGTACAAAACGGCGATAGGCCTGCCCCCTATCACGTGAGTACACTGTCTATGCAAAACGTGGGTACCTTCTCTAGACACTAGATGGCGCTGCCATGTGAGTTCAGAAGCATTGGTACCTCTGCCAACCCCTTCGGGGATAAATGGCGTGAACGTTTGTGTTATGTTATGTTTATTTTTACGTATAAACGATATAACAATATATGGTTTCAGAAGAAGATGAAAAGTTTTTCTCAAAGTATAGTTTGAAAGCATTACTGACGCCATTTCTAGTATCATAGGTACAATTTTCATATTCAATTGTAGAAGGTATACTATGTGAACCTTTTTTATTATTTTTAATGTAAGTTCAAAAACAAGAAGGATTACCATAGATAAAAAAAAACCATAGATATTTGATAAAGGTGATGGGTGTACAAAACTTAATATTTTTATTTACTGTTTACTTTGTTATTATTCAGTATTTATAATATTGATTATATTTCCAGGTACTAAAAGGCTTCATAAAAGCTACGAAGCCTTTGCCCCCTGTTCCGCACTACCCGCCACCCGCTATACCACGTGACTACGTGCCCGCGCCCGCCGGGACACGGAGGACTAGGTTCGATACCGTGGTAACTAAGGAGAGAGATCAGGGTAAGAATTAGTTTTAATGTTTTTGTTCATGAAAACCTCATGTGGGGATTATTACTAATAAATAAAGAATAAATAAAGGAAAGAAAAATTTCGACACAGGCGGGAATCGAAACCGCGACCTCGGGTATACGCCCCCGTCGCTCTGCCAATTGAGCTACCGTGTCAATGGCTGAGCGACGGGGGCGTATACTCGAGGTCGCGGATTCGATTCCCGCCTGTGTCGAAATTTTTCTTTTCTTTATTTATAAGAATTAGTTTATATTCATATTAAGAGATGGGCCAAATATATAGATTTTTTTAATACATACATATACTGACGGCTATAAATACCTAGAAGGGGTAGCCATAGCTAAGGAATTAGAAATTCCGCAGCCACTTTCGGATGTTAAGTGGGGAAAACGTGTATATAGGTTGTTGGTGATGGGCTTCCAATCACATCGCCCACAAACAACAAATGAATATTTTTGTTCTATAAAAATATTTTGGCGTTCCAACAACTCAATGTTGCTGAAGAATTTCTTATTCTGAAACTCTGGCTACCCCTTTTAGGGATATATAGCCGTGAGTATAGGTATGTATTAAAAAAAATCTATATATTTGGCCCCTCTATTAATAAGAATATAAACTAATTCTTATAAATAAAGAAAAATAAAAAAAAAATTGAGCTACCGTGTCAATGGCTGAGCGACGGGGGCGTATACTCGAGGTCGCGGGTTCGATTCCCGCCTGTGTCGAAATTTTTCTTTCCTTTATTTATTCTTTATTTATGTATGTTCTATAAATTAAAAGTAATAAAACTCACTTTTAAGCCCTTTTGTACCGCAGATCGCATAAAAAAAATTATACCTTTTAATGTTTCAGGACTAGGCCGCCATGAATTAACAGCAGAAGCCAGAGGTAACTTATTAGGCGAAGAACCAATACCACTACCAAAACCACCACCACCAAAAACCATAGAAGACCCGATAGCTAAACTCCTTGGACGAAACGTAAATTTTGCGGCCAGCAACACTATCATAGATAAGGAAGAAGAGTTCATATCCATTATAAATTCTGATAAAGACCCGCCGAAAGTGTTTAAACCTTTTTCTTCGGACCCTCAGAAGCAGTTGAGATATGAAAGGTTTTTGAAGGACAGAAATAGTTTTGATAGTAACATTGGGAGTGATAAAATTTTGCAATGGGAAAGGAATAGAGAGTTGGTTGAGTTCGAACAAGCTGCTAAACTTTATAAGCCTTTGACTGGAATTATGAATGATAGGTATGTTGAATATACATAATTTTTGCTTTAAGATATCAAGAGAAGGTTAAGAGAATAGGAATTTGAACAAAAGTGTACAAAGGAATCCAAAAGAGTCGGCTACTGACATACATACATACAGGTGAAGTTAATATAAGCGTAAATACATACATATACTCACGACTATAAATCCCTAAAAGGGGTAGCCAGAGCTAAGGAGTTAGAAATTCCTCAGCCACTTTTGGAAAGTTGAGTAAAAATGGTAAAATAAAGGTTGTTGATGATGGGTCTCCAACCGCATCGCCCAAAAATCCTTTAATAGCCCCAATACCGTTAGTCGCCTTTTACGTACACCCACCGGAAGAAATGGGGTAGTGCTATTCCAAGCCGACACTACACAGCTCGAAGTTAATATAAGCGTGTCAACATATATATAAAGATGGATTAATGTAGGTGAAGCTCGTTAGGTTTCCCAGGATTATATAAAACGGCGATCGATATTCTCTGCCTACCCTAACCGGAACTAATGGTTTGAGTATACGTTTGTATGACTACCCTGCTCACAACACTTCACAAACTTACTTGATCTGATATATTTTAAAAATGTAAGATAATTATCTTACATGATTATAATCATCAAATATAACAAACTTGATGGTAGCTAATTTCATAGGAATATCAAATATAATCAGGACTTATGTTGTACAAACGAAGTGGCGCGGGTCAACTGTTATAATAAATCTTGTCATACATACATACATATACTCACGGCTACGAATCCCTTAACGGGGTAGCCAGAGCTTTGGAATGAGAAATTCCTCAGCCACTTTTGGAAGTTGATTGGGGAAAAGATGGTAATAATAAATAATGTTTTTGATGACGGGTCTCCAACCACATCGCCCAAAAATCACATAGCCCCTATACCCTTAGTCGCCTCTTACGATCACCCACTATTTATTGATTATTGATTATTCAAAGCCGACACTACACGGCACTAAATCTTGTCCTCATTAATAAATAATTAAAATACATACATACATATACTCACGGCTATAAATCCCTTGAAGGGGTAGCCAGATCTAAGGAATCATTAAATTCCTCAGCCACTTTTGGAAGTTGAGTGGGGAAAAGATGGTAAAATAAAGGGTTTTGGTGATGGGTCTCCAACCGCATCCATCCAAATAATTAAAATATCCTTCCAGATTCACCCACGCCACCGAACCAGACGACCAACCAACCAATCTACTATGTGCCGTAGCTAAAAGCAAACATGGCTACGGACTAGCTACCCCGGACCAAATCAGTGCAGCGGAGAAAGGATTGTTTGGACAATTAACTAGAAGTGTTATTGAATGGAGGCCTGAAGCTATTGTGTGTAAACGGTTTAATGTACCTGATCCTTTTGTTATGAAGTAAGTATATGTTATTCATTCTTTCATATACTCACGGCCATAAATCACAAAAAGGAGTAGCCAGAGATTCAGAGCTAGGATCTCCTCAGCCACATTTGGAAGTTGATAGGACAAGATGGTAGAAATAAAATGAAATGATTGATAAATGTAAGTGAAGCAAGAGATTTGTAAGGATCGTACAAAATGGTGGTCCATATCCTCTGTTTACCCCAAAGGGAATGAATAGCGTGAGTATATTATAAAAATACATTGCTATGAGGTGGATAGATAATCGGATGCCTAACCCAGACCAATATAATGCAGCGGATAAAGGATTGTTTGGACAATTAACTAGAAATGTAACGGTGTGGAAGCCTAAAGCTTTTGTGTGTAAACGGTTTAATGTGCCTGATCCGTTTTTAATGAAGTAATTTTAACAAAATTCAACTTTTCCTTTACTTACGGCTGTCTGGATATTAATTCCCAAAACTTTGCAGCCAGAGCTTCAAAATAAACAATGCCTTGTTCAGGTTATCCAGTTACATCGCCTAACAATCATTTATTTAGCCCATAGAGAACTTAATTAAATAGAGCGGACATCAAACGTAGTTCAGTGCAAAAAATGCTAAAAAAAACCGCTAAAAATCAATGGACAATAAAAGTTGTCCCTACTACACCCTGATTGGGTGATTCAATGTTCAGACTTTTGTTGGTCATATATTATTCATTTATTTTATTTTCTTTGGAAGATTAACAGACCAATACAAACAATATAATACTAATTTATGAATATACATACATATCCATTTACAAATCTTCACCTATAGAACATATTATGTAGAATATATTAGCTTCGCTTAAGTCAAACAAATGGACATTCATCGTTTCTTCTCTGTTAAGTTAAGTTCTCGAACAGCCCCCGAACCCAAATGGCCTTGTACAACACCGACGGAAATAAATTGGGTGTTGCTATTCTTTACCGCCACTACCATCCAAATACATTACATCTTTT
The DNA here is from genome assembly GCA_963576735.1 of Bedellia somnulentella. Lineage (NCBI taxonomy): Eukaryota > Metazoa > Arthropoda > Insecta > Lepidoptera > Bedelliidae > Bedellia > Bedellia somnulentella. Next base: position 8,384,133 of record OY755193.1, read on the forward strand.
TTACAATGTCAATATCTTATTCAATAAATCTTTGCAGGCCTGAACTGAAAAAAGATGAAAAGTCTAAAGTGTCCTACTCCATATTTGAATATTTAGAATCTTCTGTTCATAACAAAGAAAGTTTTACTAAAGAACAGAGCACATTTAGTGGGTCAAAATCATCTGTCACAAACACTACACCAAAAGAACCACAATCTTTTAATAGAAATAAAGAAATAAAGACAAAACCTAATGAAGCCATACCACAAGCAAGTGAAAATGTTAATAAAAGACTGACTGTAGCAGAACTGTTCTTGCAAGAAACAGAGAAAGATATGAAGAATAGCGAAACAGCTATAACAGAAACTATAGAGAAATTCGATCGTATGGAAGTGTATAGAGCAATATTTCTAAGTGATAGCGAAGATGAACAACTCAGTGAAGAAACCAAAACGAAGACGGATGATAAAAATGATGATTATTCAGATTTCAGAGAACAACCCAAGAATATAGAAAGAAACAAATCACCGCCACGTGGAATATTCGCTAATATAAATTTTGACGAGTTAAATGCGTGGAATAGAAATTTTGGTGATAATGTAGATACAGATAAAAAAGATAAGCAAGTAGATACAACAAAAAATAATGAAATTAAAGCCCCAGATAAGAATGCTGAAAATACTGAGGTCATAGATGAAGCAAATCTCTATGGACCTAGAATTCCTGAGAATCTAAAGTGTAGATTAGAAAGTAATCCAGTGAAACCTGATATTAATCCCCCGAAACCTCAATTTAGAAGTAAGAGTGAAAGAGATAACGATATATGTGAAATATCATCTAGTTCTGATTCTTGGGTCGAAGTCGCAGAAAGTAAACGAAAGAAAGAGAAGAAAAAGAAAAGTAAAAAACATAAAAGTAAATCTAAGAAATCTAAGCATAAGAAAAAACATTAATTTTGTATATTTGATTCGCATAATAATTTATGAATATAATTTTGTTGATTGTTAATCGGTTTTTTATTATCTTTGTGTGTGTCCTGTGATAACTCTGTCAAACATTTCAAAAAGTAAGTTGATCGGTTGCATTGTAATAACTCGATTCTGCTTTGTATGGTTAAGAAATTGATTAAAGGGGTTCGAACAAATATACAGGGTGTAATTGTAACGACTGTTATCAATGAAAAGTATGATTAATTATCACGTATAGAGGCAGAATTCGTTGAAAAAAAACACACTAATTTTTTTTCAAATTTTGTTAAATTTTGCACTAAGAAAGTAGTACTATTGACACCAACACGCTCTATGTGTGCGTGAAACGCGATGACAAGGCGGGCAACTCAGCTGACGGCTGCGACCCGCCGTGACCCTTAACCGGCGGCCAAATCAAATCAAGGCCAGTAAAGTAATCAATCGAACTTAGCTTCTAATATCTTCTTATTTTTTACATGTTATTATTTGACGTGATAAATTTGAATAACACTACCCCATAGTTAATACTGCGTTGGAATGCGGCAGTATGTTCAGAGAAAAATTCATAATTCGTAAACATCGATCGCCGCGAAATTCAAAATCTGCATGTATCTAGTCGGGCGGGCTTGTCGGCATTTTATCAAAGGAACAGTATTAGTACTAAGTTAGTTGTTATTTGTAGCTCATTGTGTTTGTGTCGCTTATGATTGGATGTTACTTTGATTTTTCGCATTAATTTTCGGAGTGTGAGTTCAGTTTTAGTATCTTGTGTTGTGATTGTGTTGAGTAAATATGGCGTACACGAACCAGCAAAGTTCAGTGTTGGTGTTTTATAATGTTAATTCTCCAAATGTTCTGCGTTTTGCGCAAATAAAGGTGATAGCCCGGATCTGCCACTGCCAATCAAAACGGGGTGAGTTATTTTTATTCGTATTCTTTAGTTAACTGTGATAGAGTACAGATACACCCGTTTAGAGCCCTTTAGCCCCGAGAGAGTTTAATAAACACCAAGAACTCCTCCAATTTCGATGTCGGTTAATGAATGAATAGGTATCTCTTGCGCACTTTATTTTATGCCACGTAAATGCATCGTTTCGAGGGTCTCTATTTGTTTTTAATTTTATTATCTTACGCTCATGAAGTACATACATTACATACATACTCACGCCGTTACTTCCCATTGGGGAGGCAGAGATGTAAAGTAAAACATAAATAGCGGTAGCTGATTATTTAGGACGACAGTTTTGTTATAATCGTCGATGTTAATTAATAGAGATAGATTTTTTACATACATATTCTCACGCCATTAGTTCCCATTGGGGTAGGCAGAGACTATCGATCGCCACTTCGTACGATCCTGGCAAACCTCTCTAGCTTTGTTTACATCCATCAATCTTTTTACTTGAAAATGTTTGAATTACACTACCCCATATTTAATACTGGATTGAAATACGAGGCAACTAAGACCACAGCCTCACCAGGCGCGGCGATAAGTTCAAAGAAAAATCAAACATAGCCGCGAAATTCAAAAAAAATTTGCATTGCTGTCATAGTGCGGTTTATAAATACGGTCACGAGCAAGTGTGCGCAAGACTAGATGGTCACATGACGCGCCCGCTGTTCTCTGTGTGTGGGTGAGACATTATACGGGTAGGAGTGTGTGCGCTAGGCTAGTGTAGATAACCACAGTTTTCCATCTGATGGAGAAAGTAAGTTTTTCTGCTAAAGCGGTTTTAATCTTTTTGTTTATTTCATATGGTGGATATTAAGCATTAAACTTTAATATACGAATTAATATTGAAGTAACAATCGCCGTCAAACTAACACGCTGTATATATGGCTTGGCTAGAGTGTAGAAGTACCAAGATTCTTGATTAAAAGAGTAAAAACCATTATTGGTCATGTTAAATACATACATATACTAAGTACTAAAATATATAAATACATACATATACTACATAATATACGGCCATAAGTCCCTTAAAAAGGAAGCCAGAGCTTCAGAGCTAAAAACTGCTCAGCCACATTTTGAAGTTGATAGGGGACAAGATGGTAGAAAAATAGTATCGTTGTTACTGGGTCTCCAACCGCATCGCCAAAAAACCACTTAAAAAAGTCCCATACCTTTAGTCGCCTCTTACGAAACCCAAGGGTAGGAAGGGGTAGTGCAATATTATACTTATATATAAATATAATTTAAACAGATTAGAAGTCATTATGTATGAATACCAGACTTAATAATGGCTTATTGCCCGTGGTCCCTCTCGTAGTCCCTTTTTGAAAATCTATGGCCCGTGATCCCTCTTATATGAAATAATCACACATTTGATTTTGGTCGGTCTATACCGAAAAAGGGACCACGGGCCATAGATTTTCAAAAAGAGACTACGAGAGGGACTACGGGCAATAAGCCCTTAGTAATATAGTTTAAGTACGGCTATATAAATATTACTAAGTCAATTAATAAAGACCATTAAACGTGTGAAATACAAACATGACGATATATTTGTGATGTACAAAAATAACGACCAATAAAAGAACATCCAGACATTCCAGACAAACATACATATACTCACGGCTATAAATCCCTAAAAGGGGTAGCCAGAGCTTCAGAATAAGAAATTATTTCGCCACTTTTGGAAGTTGAGTGTGGAAAAGATTGTAAAAAAAAGGTTCTTGATGATGGGTCTCCAACCACATCCCCCAAAAATCACCTCAACTACTAAAAAACCCAATACCCTAGTCGCCTCTTACGAACATCCATGGGCAGAAATGGGGTAGTGCTATTCTACGCCGACACTGCACAGCTTATCACAAACAATAAATATGAATATGAACACCAACAATGTAATACGACTAAGATAACATGTGTGTTGATGAGTTTCTTACGGGTTCTTCTCAAAACAATTTACTTTCCAGTTCCAAAGTAGAGTTAGATTAAAGTTTACGTAAGTTATTTGTGTCATTAAAAAAACATGATTATCCTTTTTATTTTGAACTAGCTTTCCGCCCACGGCTTCGCCCGCGTGAATTTCGGTTATGTTGCGGTATAAATCATGACTATAAGAAACCTCCTAACCCGGAATCTGGAATAGCATTTTTTACAGGATAAAAGTACCCTATTATTTAATCCGGACTTCTAACTATACGTCTGCAAAATTTCAAAGCAATCGGTATAGTAGTTACGGCGTGAAAGCGGAACAAACAAACAAACTCACTTTAAGATTTATAATATTTTATTATATTATATTACATATATAACATAAACGTTCACGCCTCTTATCCCCGAAGGGGTTGGCAGAGGTACCAATACTTCTGAACTCACATGGCAAGCGCCATCTAGTTACCAGAGAAGATACCCACGTTTTGCTTAGACAGTGTACTCACTTATATTACTAAGGATTAACTGACTTTCCTCTGTAAGCAGCATCCATATTCACCATAGTAATGTTTTCCCCAGTGGGATCGAACCCAAGATGCCTAAGGACCTTCAGCTAAAGTCATTGCCGTCACTGCAATCTTTAGAATACTAGCCAAACCGGTAAACGTTGTTTTGCCATAAAACTATTTCTAGGGTATTTGTAGTCAATAAAAAAAGGTTAGGGGTGTAAAACCCTTATCACTTAGGAGTATACAAAATAGTTATATAAACCTATTCTCAGACCATTCGGTAGGTCTGAGAATAGGTTTATATGTATGCAAAATTTCATTTAAATTGGTACAGCAGTTTCGGAGGAGTCTGGTCACAAACACTGTGACACGTGAATTTTATATCTTTAGAAAAATATAAATGTTAGTTGCAAGTTTAGACGTTCAAACCACATCGATCGTCCTTTAAATTACTTGCTTGAAACCCACTTTTGAAAGTTGAAGGGGGAAAAGATTGTAAAATAAGGGTTGTTAGCAGTGGCGTAACTACAGGGTGGCAAGTCGGCAAAATGCCACGGGCCCCCAGCCGGAAGGGGCCCGCGGTCAGAGGAGAACCCCAACTCCCAGCATTTATTATTTATCATACTTGTTTAGTAAAAAAAGTTTTGTCTTTGATTTTTTTTTACCTACTGAGTTGCATAAGCAAGTTCAAAAATGTATTAAAAATTCAGAGGATTTGTAAAAAAAAAGCTGTAACCTAGTTTTAGAACGTATCCGATGCCACGAGTGTTGGTATTACTGCGGATGTTCGGGGAATTCCCGCTGTAAGTTTCGGTCAACAGCGCTTTGAGTATACTTACCTACGCGTCCCGACAATAGGCTATGTGACTGTAATAAAAATATACATTTCTTTTATTTCATTAGTCTTAATATTTCTTTTTTGGAGCAATATGTAATAATGCGAGATAAAAATATTGCATTATTTCACTAAAATCCGTCTTCTAAAATAAGTATTTTTGATGCAACTGTCACGTGACTAAAAATGACCGTGATTGGCTATTTCTATAATGACGTAGATTGCACATAAACAGACTGTATATCGCTTCGCTCATTGGTGTTTAATTCGGAATTGACGTCATTTGTGCTACAGCCGCCATGTTATTTAAAGTCGCGTTTTCGCGGCATAATTGAATATTGCATTTTCTTTTTCGATTTTTTAATAAAATAGCTAAAATTAAGACAGAAAAATATTTTTTTAGGGCTCCCTATAAACAAATTAACACCGTAAGATAGTTTTCAAAACTTAGTCAAATAGCCTATTTGACGCTCTCGGGGAATCCCTGATTCAACAAGTTTGTATATAAGAAAGACTCCACTAATCTATTAATTTAATATTTATTACGCAAGCTCTCAAGCAGTTAGCTGTTTATTGTTGTAAGAATGGGGTGTTTGTTGCAAGTGAGAATATATTTAACAAGTCAATTGGGAAAATAGGTTGACTATGTCTACGCGGTAAGAATTTTATTCTAATATTTAAAATAATTTATAAGATAACAATCATTTTAATTTTTAATCTACTTATAAAAGCACAAATCACTATTTTGATATTTCGTAACTACCAAAACTATTTACCTATGTTCATCGTTCTTTCAATAATTATAAAATTGCACGCTTGAATTAAGCATTGGTGGACTTTCGTTACATACATTTGTACGGTCGCTTTTTTGGCATTTCTTAACCGATGGAGCAAGCTTACCCAGAAGATGCCTATTCTCGTTACTTTTGAAACACCCAGGGTTATAATTAGGTTTTTTTTTATAGCGAATTATTAGAAAATCAAGTACCTAAGTATAATTATAAAGTTTGTATGTACGAGTACCTCCTTAACGTAGTGATTAATTATTGTACTCTTACAAGTAAAAGTGTATAAATAAGTATTATAAAATAAAAAATAAAATTATTATTGTTGGTTCATTTTTTTTATATTGGAGGGAGGGGCCTTTCCGATGAATTTGCCACGGGCCTCGACCGGTATAGTTACGCCACTGGTTGTTAGTGATAGGCCTTCAACTATGTACATCGCCCAAAAATCACTTAAAAAGCCCCAATCCCAATACGCTTCGTCGCCTCTTACAAACGACCGCGGGAAGAAATAGGGTAGTGCTATTCTAAGTTGACACTACACAGCATACGATAATATAGGTTGTCATTTGGTACTTAAATTTAACCCTTAATGCCTTTAAGCTATTCCTATAGAAATGTAATTTAAAATTACTTTTATCGAATAAATAGGTAATTGACTTCACAAACTCAATGTCAAGGTCCGTAAAAATACGCAGTATATTTTACTACGTAATTGATTACAGCGAGATAAACATGTTGATTCAAATTTACTTTATGAGTTCATATGACAAAAATTACGTGAAAAGCGAGGGCGTTGGAACGAAATTGGACTAGTTCCAAAGAGCAAGGTTAAAGTGAGTGAATGACACGATTTGGCGGGAAAGGAAATAAACGTTGTTTATTTTCAATACTTACCTGCCAGTAGACTGAGAATGGGGTGAATTGGCCATTTTTTTTATATCTTTTGACGTTCACGTCGTATATTTCTAGAAGGGGTTAGCAGACGCACTAATCATTCTGAACATCACAAGACATTGTCACCTGGTGACAATACCCATGTTTTGCTTGGACAGTGTATTTACGTAGTATTTTCTAAGATTTTCACGATTGCACATTATAATTGAAACAACTATTGATTTTTCGGATATTTTAATCGCGTGTTATTACATTATTTATATTTTTTAAGCCCAATTCGAAAACTTTTCAGTTATGAAAGAGAAACAGAGAAGAAAGAAGAGAAAAAGATGTCTTCCCGTGACCATGATATCTGAAAAGTTTTGAAACGACGGGCTTTAAAAATAATGTAATAACACGTTGTAAAATAAAATAGTTGTTTCAATTATAGTGTATTTACGTATTAGGGGGCTGGCTAGCCTATCGCCGAACCAATACACAGTCATATGACTTAGTAAGTACAAGTTAGCCATGTCGGTTTTCTCATGTTTATGTTTTTTTTTCGTTTTTTTTAAACCTGCTAACATTCTACCTACCTATTACCTTTCGACCTACCCCTGACTTTCCATGAGTATTTCACCAGGCTACTTTAACGCCGACCAACTACTACGAGGGATTATAACTAGTAGACCCAGCTGAGAAGTTAAACCCGTACTCAAGAGTAGGTAAAGCTCCTTTTGTTCATTCTAATATTCGAATCCTTATCCAAAATTCGTTTACGCTATAAATCATAGGTGTGGCAGAGTATATAATTATTCTAAACTTTACCTGAACAGTGGCTGCTTTCTATGAACACCTGCCACAAGTCTCAATATAACTCAATAATAATGGTTTTCTGACAGTATTCTAACATTGATAAACATTGAGGTTTAGGACTGAAACATTTACCTCCCAGCATCTGATGTGGTATATTTTTAAAAGTATGGCGGTGTCGCTACTATTTCTGTCGTTCATAGTGGATCTTTAATTCGAATCGGGGTTCGATCCCCGATCAGGGCAATTATATGTATGATGATGATGATCGTAATCTTATTTATGTTATTAAAAATTATTAATAATATCGTGCGAAGTGGCGATCAATAGTCTCTGCCTACCCCAATGGGAACTAATGGCGTGAGTATATGTATGTATGTAATATCGTCGAGTGGATATCTCATACCACCCGTCATTTAGTAAGTTGAGTCATGATGAAAAATATGACTAGAATTGACTGTTAATGTGTTTCACTGTGGTGTGGAATGGAATGCCATACATCTCGCACTGTCAGCATTCATTCATATCATATTGTAGTGCAATGCGCGTCATTGTGTACTGACAGAGCGCGTCGCTACAACTTTTGTTATGCATAGTATCTTCGTAAAAGGTGGTAAGGCTGGTACTTTTTTAATCGCATAAAATTATATATAAACAGGAATGTTGTTTTAGTCACGATGTTTTTCCTCCACCGTCATAATTTAATCAATCAAAACATAATAAATCGTCTGTCATATTAATCGATCCAAATGATCCAACTTATTGATCTTATGGCATTTTAGTGCTAACAGATTAGATAGGCACTAATTTCAGAAACTAGATTAGCTAGACAGTCTGTCTAGCCGGAATAAACCCTGAAAATTGTTCTGTCCATTGCTTCTTCAATTCTTCATAGAACTTGAACGGTATGAAACATAAGCACCATTGTACGACGAAAGAGTTTAAATGCCGAAGGTCGTTAGAGATTGTATAGTAAGAGATGTCTATTGAAAAACATGTATGTGAGTACGAGATGGCAATACAACATGACGACAAAGATAAAAGAGTAGACGCCAATAGATTAAAGTGAGTAAGCTATAAAAACAGTAATACCAACATAATCTCTCAAAGTTGTGTTTGTAGTTGGTTGGTACGCATGCGTAAATGATTATTCTGTTTTGATAAGGGCCGCATTAGTAGTACTCATTTACGGTTTTAGTTCATCGTGTAAGAAAACGAAATACCTATATAAGAAATGATATTCAGATTTAGTTCTCAAGCTTATCTTTATATTTAAAAGCTTGCTAGAGTAAAGCATAAGTATATTTTCGCACAAACAGAACATTCATTATCAGCACCTGGTTACCCTAGCTCGGCCCTGGTAAAATACAATCAGCTGTTTGTAGAAAACTGACAGCTCCCTTGACAAACACAAAATGGTTGAAAACTAAAGTTGGCAAACAAAGGAAGAAAACGTAATAGCGTATTTTAGCTTTAAATAATTGATTTTTCAAGTGAAAGTGTAGTTATTAAGTGTAAGTGCAGTGTTTCCCTCAAGATGTTGGATTTAGAAATTATCCCTGAACGCTCCCTGGGCTGTGATGCCTGGGAATTTGTCCTGGGTAAGTCTGAAAATGTTTATTTCTTACGTCAATATTTTGCGCTGTATTTATGCGAAGCGTTCCTTACGCAATTATAATTTAAGAATGCCTATCGTATAGTTCATGATTTAGGGGAAGTTATTCATATGTGTTTCTTTCGCTTTTTGTTCGATAACATCGATTTTTTTATGGTCAAATAGGGCAAGCTGCGCCTTTGTTATGAACAGACGTTTTGTTTATTTATCTTTTTATGCAGTGCTCTGACATTGGTGACCATGAATAGTAACTTGTATTAAATATTGTGAAACTATTCTTAATTTTACTGTCACTTCTTTTACATTTTATTCTAGAATATCTATATTTAGAACTACCTACGCAAAACAATTATATTTTGTTAATTGTTTTCAATGCGTGAATCATAGCATTGATTATTTGGTGCATTTGTAAATTTACTGCTTAGAATGTTTACTATGACTATTCTTATATGGCTGAATTTGGCTGCTACATTTATCTTGTGTTTGATAAATTGATATCATACAATTCAATTGATGAAGCTACAGTGTAGTTGCCAAAATTGTTTTGTTTACTCATAAATAGTTGAACATTCTCCTGAAATATTTTCTCTATCTATAGAAGTTTAAAGCAATTGCTAATGGAAACTCTGCCACTGTAAATATTTGATTTCTGATCCTATTCCTATTTTTAAAATACTACATGATTAATCAGACAGTAATATTTTTGCATTTATAGACAACAATCTCAACTGTGAGTGCTAGGAAATCATGGCAATAATAATTTTAGCTAGTAATATAACAGTGACAACTCAATTAACTCATTCTTTAGTTATCATATTATTTTATATCTATTTAAACTGACAGAGATAAATATAAAGTTATTTTACTTATAATATGTGTTGTGTTGTAAAATTGGGTGATGTGTGTTTATGTTAAAGTTGTAGCTTTTAATAATTTAATAAATGTTCAGCAATATGGCTCTAGGCCCATTACCAACTATTCTTTATTTTTATATTTTTTTCCCATTAAAAGTCAAAAGTGATCGAGGAATTCTTAATTTTGAAGCATTCATCAAAGACCCTTTATTTAATATCTTTTGTCTGCTTACTTTATAAAGTAAGTGAAATGAAGAAAATATCTTAGTTTATGTTATTGAAATTGTAAAGAGAAATGATAGGAAGTGGAAAAAAATAAGAATGCAAGTTTACAGAAGGCTATGAAAGTATTTATTTAATAATTCAGTTATAAAAATTATTACTGAATCAGATCATCTCATACTCTTCATTTTAGTATATATATTTAATGAAATTTCACAGAGGTTTTTACTATTTAAGAAAAGCTTCCAGTAACCAAGCGCTGAAGAAAATATAGTAATGATAAAAAGTCAATAAACTGTCTGGATTTAAATATCTCCATTTTAAAATCAGTGCATAGGAATATATAATTTATTTCAATTGGCTTAAACATTATAATAGTACAAAATTATTGTAAGTTTGTTATCTGCCAATGACACAGTGTTGTTTTGTTTTTAAGATAGCAAATTTGTGTGAAGTGGTGTTCTTATCATATAAATTTTAATATTTTCTTATCTTTGCATATTTATGACTATAAGAAAATATAGTATGCTCAGTATTTTTTGCAGAAGTAAAGTTGTATTATGGATTATGGGTTACAAAATAAATTTAAATATTTTATTGTTTATTGGGCAGTGTGATTTAGGTTAAAATAGATCAAATTATATTTCAATTTATTTATCATTTTGTGTGTAGTTAATGCTGAATAATAGAACAAAATTGAACACTCTTTATTGCACATGAAAATTTAAACAGTTTGTTACTGATATAAGATTCTAGAATGGACATACATTTGGCAGATATCATAATATCCAGTCAGTCAGTCCAATATAACATAATAGTCTTTCTCGCTCCTGTGCTTAAATTATTTTATTTTTACAAGCTCTATTCTCTATACAATAATAACAATGACATTATAAAATGTTATATGTCTATATAAATTTACATTAAGCTGAAAACAGTGTGTTCAAAGCATGATGAAAAGGACATGAATGAAAAATTCCAATAATGTAAATAGAGCGCCTGAGTTATAGAGTCACTATAGAGAGTCATAGCCTGAGTTATAGAGATCATATTTATATAGGAGGTTATAGGGATCAGAAAAATTTACATCACAATAGTTTATAATATGTATGTATAAAGTATGTAAAACAACTCAATACATTCTTTAGGTAGGCTTAATCTGAAATTAAACCTTTACAGTGGTTCACACTACATCCAATCAGAGCCTGCCAAAATATAGATTTGTATATTTTGCTAATCTATCACAATATCTGTATATAGCATATTGCTTGAAGATAATACGGGTGTATGTAAGAGGCGACTAACGGTATTGGGGCTTTTAAGCGATTTTAGGCAATGTGGTTGGAGACCAATCACCGACAACCTTTATTTTATCATCTCTACCCCACTCGACTTTCCAATAGTGGCTGAGGAGTTTCTAAATTCTTAGCTCTGGCTACCCCTTCTAGGGATTTACAGTTGTGAGTATATGTATATGTATGTAGAAGATAATACTTGTATTGACGAACTAGATTTCCATAAAAAATGTTTTAAGGTTGCTTAAAACTACTTTTTAATGGGTTCAGTTGGATTTAATATAGTGCAAAAACACTCTTACGCCCAAAAATTTCGTAATTGAGTATTTGAGCTGAGAACGACTTAAGTATTGTTTTGTCTCATTCAGTTGTTAAGATTTCAATGCAACAGAACGATACTTAAGTTGTTCTCAGCTGGAATACTCAATTCAGAAATCGGTTGTTACAGTAGTAACTCTCTGCTTAAATATAAAAAAACTGATTGTTCAGTTTACTCCACATAGGTCGGTTTCTGTTGACAGCTCACACGTGTAAAACTTTTTGAGTGTATTTTACAAGAACTATAATATCATTGTTTAAAGTCAACTGTGTAGTGTCGGCTTAGAATAGCACTACCCCATTTCTTCCGGTGGGTGTACTGTACGTAAAAGGCGACTAACGGTATTGGGGCTTTTAAGGGATTTTTGGGCGATGTGGTTGGAGACCCATCACCAAGAACCTTTATATCACCATCTATTCCCCACGCACCTTCCAAAAGTGGCTGAGGAATTTCTAATTCCTTAGCTCTGGCTACCCCTTTCTTGGGATTTATAGCCGTGAGTATATGTATGTATGTATGTTAAAGTCAACAACCAACACTTACAGTAAACTTTACTTCAGTCCTCTGTCAATATTTGCGCTTTACATCTATGAATATACTTACTTACTTTCTTATACTCACGGCTGTAAATCCCTAGAAGGGGTAGCCAGAGCTAATGAATTAGAAATTCCTCAGCCACTTTTGGAAATGTGAGTGGGGAAAAGATGGTAAAAATAAAGGTTGTTGGTGATGGATCTCCAACCACATCGCCCAAAAATCACTTAAAAGCCCCAATACCTTTAGTCGCCTCTTACGTACACCCGCCGGAAGAAATGGGGTACTGCTATTCTAAGCCGACACTACACAGCATCTATGAATATCTTGTTTAGACATTTAAACCGGCCACAACACTATTATTCTTACATAAAAAATCGGATAAATACGAATATTAAAATAACACATAAAATTACGACACCTACAGAAGGAAAAACAACAATTTTTCACTTAAAATTAACCATCATTGCTAATGTGAAAATGTGTGAGTAATGTAAATGTAAAATAATAGTAAGTATGGCATTTATAGTTAAAAATATAAATCCCTAAAAGGGGAAGCCAGAGCTTTAAAATCTAGAAAATATTCAGCCACCATTGAAAATTAAGAGACGAAAAGATTTTAAAATAAGGGTTGTTGGTGATGACTAAAACTATCAACTATCACTAAAAGTCCTAATTCTCTAAGTCGTTTGGCAGAACACCCACCTAAAGCAATATCCATACATACATATACTCACGGCTAAGATCCCTAGAAGGGGTAGCCAGAGCTATGGAATAAAAAATTCCTCAGCCACTTTTGGAAATTTAAGTGGGGAAAAAATGGTAAAGTAAAGGTTGTTGGTGATGGGTCTCCAACCGCATCGCCCAAAAATCCTTTAAAAGCCCCAATACCGTTAGTCGCCTCTTACGTACATTCACCAGAAGAAATGGGGTAGTGTTATTCTAATATACGAAAGCAATATGTTAGTGCTATTCTAAGCAGACCGTTTCTCAAGTTTGCTAACAAATAAAAGTTCTGCTTACTCACTATTCCTGCCTTATCAAAACACTATCATATCTTAAAAATAATTACCATACAATAATGTTTTGAAAATAAAATAAAACAAAAACATGTTTTGAAGTCAGCGAAACGGCGGCGCAGGCGCAGGTGATCATCCTACGCGTTTCGTGTGATATCGTTCAAGGTCATCGCGAAGCTAACAAACAAATATGCGGAGCGTAAACTAAATTTAATGATTTGTAATTTTGGTTGATTATTATACCTAATCTGACCTATACTCAAAGTATTATCCTAAATAGAGGTACCCAGGGCTTCGGAATCAACGGTTCTGTGGGTATTTTTTACTGTTATGAGTTGTAAGGGAGAAAATGCACAATAATTATTTTTACTTATTTATTTTTTTGCTATTGCTGAATAATAACTTGTATCCCATATCCATTTTTGCATTGTAGGACACCCATAGAAAGCATTGGTATATTGCTATTTTAAGCCAACACAAACGTCCCTTTATTTCTCCATATATACTTCGAAAATTGGCTAATCAATAGTTTTCTCTAACTCAAAATAGCTTAAAAACTACACCACATACTATGTTATCCCAGTGTGTAGTAATTTTTTTCGCAGCCCATATATGTCCACACCAAGGGCCTAACCTATATAGGGTGATTTGGTCTTAGTCCACGCTCGCCATGTGCGGGTTGGCAGACTAACGACTACTACCCTGTACTAAGTGTGTAGTCACATTTCTGCATTATAAAACACATACCTAGTGTATACAGATATTCATACAATCATAGAATGACGCCGTTAGTTCCCATTGGGGTAGGCAGAGACTATCGATTGCCACTTTGTGCGATCCCGGCAAACCTCCCTAGCTTAGTTTACATTCATTAGTCTTTTCATACATGCTCTTTTATTGTTCGTACTTCGGACACCTGTCTTTTTGAGTACATTCTCTATTTGGTCTAAATGAGAAATATATAGATATACATACCACCCTGTTATATGCAAATAGACTGAAATTTATACTGAATAACGTAAATATATTTTACTATACATATGTCTATAGATTGGCAATACAAAGGCGACAGCGAGATCAAAAACCAAGTACAACGGTTTACGAACACTGTGTGTGTGCGTGACACTAGTGTGGCGGACTACTAACTAGCCTTATTAAACTTGCTAAAAATTCACGTATTTAAGGGCGTCCCCGAAAAATAGGTTGTTATGTTATGTTATGGAAATTCTATAAAGTCTGATTTGATGATATTGATATGACATGAATAAAATATATGTTGGTGATTAGTTCATGGTGTTAAAATTTGATGTTTAACATTTTAACAATTTGTTGAAAAATATGATAGTGTATACAGATATTCATACAAACATAGAATGACGCCGTTAGTTCCCATTGGGGTAGGCAGAGACTATCGATTGCCACTTTGTGCGATCCCGGCAAACCTCCCTAGCTTAGTTTACATTCATTAGTCTTTTCATACATGCTCTTTTATTGTTCGTACTTCGGACACCTGTCTTTTTGAGTACATTCTCTATTTGGTCTAAATGAGAAATATAAAGATATACATACCACCCTGTTATATGCAAATAGACTGAAATTTATACTGAATAACGTAAATATATTTTACTATACATATGTCTATAGATTGGCAATACAAAGGCGACAGCGAGATCAAAAACCAAGTACAACGGTTTACGAACACTGTGTGTGTGCGTGACACTAGTGTGGCGGACTACTAACTAGCCTTATTAAACTTGCTAAAAATTCACGTATTTAAGGGCGTCCCCGAAAAATAGGTTGTTATGTTATGTTATGGAAATTCTATAAAGTCTGATTTGATGATATTGATATGACATGAATAAAATATATGTTGGTGATTAGTTCATGGTGTTAAAATTTGATGTTTAACATTTTAACAATTTGTTGAAAAATATGATGATAAAAAATTTAATTGGAACGTGCTTTGTTTTCATAAAAAACGTATAGGCTCCACTGGCATAACATACATTGTGTGTCTATATACGCGTAGCTTTAAGATCTGTAACTTTGATGTTTAACTTTTCATTTAAACATTATAGTTATTCAATAAAACTAAATAAACTACATTTATACTGCGCGCGCGTTTTTTCCGTCCCTGTCACTCTCAGTAAATTTGACGTAAGAGTGAACGCAATAGCTGCAAAATGCGGGGAGGCCCTTAATACATAAACACCGAAGTTAAGCCCCAATACCAGAATTAATGTTGGATGCTAAAACCGTTGTGGGCCGTTATCGGGTCCGTGAGAGGTCTATATACAATGAAATATCTATGGTTATTTATATCTAGAATGAATTAAAAAAAACATTTTTTAAAAATCTAGAACATCACCCCTCTCCACCAATAGATGTTTCGCGAATTTTTCATAAACTCTTCTACCCGTGTCCAGATAAATGCATGACGCCTTACTTGCTTGGGTAGTCCAGGGGCTGCAGCTTATAGTTATATCGTGAGCTCAACGGTTGAATTAAATAAAGAATACGATACTTAAGAAAAAGAGAGCTGAGAGAGAAGCTGTTTTAACATACATACATATACTCACGACCATAAATCCCTAAAAGGGGTAGCCAGAGCTTCAGAGGTACAAACTCCTCAACCATATTTGGAAGTTGATAGGGGACAAGATAGTAGAAATTAAGTATCGTTGGTAATGTATTTCAAACCGGATCGTCCAAAAACCACTTAAAAGCCCCATACCCTTAGTCGCCTCTTTGGACACCCGTGGGTAAAAAGGGGTAGTGACATTCTAAGCCGGCACTACACGGCAGCTGTATTAAACCACGACATTTAAACACATAGTTAGAAGTACAGGCGTACAACCACTACAGATACGCTAATGTGAAACGTTAAACTTTTTTTAATTAGTATTTTTTATTTGTTTCCAGGAATGCATTTTTCACAATCGGTCGCAATCATACAAAGCCAAGTTGGGACGATACGAGGGGTACAAGTACTTTATAGTGATCAGGTATGTATTTATCAGCGAGTTCTATACTAAAATATTTTATAAACTATAACCAGAAAAAAACCAGAGAGTAAAATAGTAGGTTTCCAGTATGTTCATGTGACCGACTGTCCTTAAGAGTTGCAAAATTAAGCTGACTGATGACCGGTGGATGACGGCAGCGCAAGACCGGTCGTTGCAGAAATCCCTAGCGGAGGCCTTTGTCCAGCAGTGGACGTCTACACGTTGTATGATGAACCGATGACCCCATTACCCGCGAGTAAGGGCCTCACAGGCTACTCGAAGAACCCCTAATTAGTACTCCCTTGCGCCACTGGTATAGTGGGGTATAGGGTTGTGAGCGCGATGCTATGACATATGCCTTCCTCTTGGTCACTAAGGACTTCTCTTCTTGGTACAACAATCGGTAGCAAAGCAAGACTGCTCGTTAGGACCTTAGAAAAAGGCTTATGTCTAGCAATAGGCGTCCTTTTCATGGGATAGGATGATGACTTGCGCAGAACATTAAGCAGATTGAAAATATCATTAAAGACATACATACATATACTCACGACTATAAACCCAAAAAGGGGTAACTAGAGCTTTAGAGCTAGAAACACCTCAGTCACTTTTGGAAGTTAAGGGGGTAAATAATGTAATACGAATGTTTTTGATGATGGGTCTCTAACCGCATCGCCCAAAAATCGCTTAAAGAGCCCCAATACCCTTAGTCGCCTTTTACCATCACATATGTAAAGAAATGGGGTAGTGCTATTCTAAGCCGACACTACACAGCTATAAGTTTAGTTATACAGTCGTTTTTATTTGTCTAATATAATATTTTGTTTTATTTCAGAATCCTTTAGCTGTAGATCTAGTGATAAATTTGCCGCTCGACGGCGTCAGATTAATATTTGACCCGGTCGCACAACGTCTCAAGATTATAGAAGTGTACAATATGAAATTAGTCAAACTTAGATATAGGTAAGTTTTCATTCTTTTCTTTATAAATAAGATTTAATTATTTATTTATAATGTGTGTATGATCTTGGTAAATATTCGCTTAATTAAAACTGACTGTTATCGACCAATTTGAAACTTTTACTGCAGACTATAGTAGGCGCAATTTGTACTGAGTCGTGAGCAATACAGGTCAAGAGAAAGCGAGATAGACATATGTATATAATTTCAGCGAATTCTTTGTAGCTCGCTAACTATAGAAACGTGGTTTTTTGACGCTTATTTGTAGATTACATTTAAGCTGCCTATAGGTATAGTTGGGCGATGTTGCTGGAGACTCATCACCAACCACCCTTTATTTCACTAAGTTTCCTGTCTAAAGTATGTCTTATTCTAAAGCTCCGGCTTGGGAAAGAAAAATTTCGGCACCAGCGGGGATCAAACCCACGACCTCCGGGTATACGCCTCCGTTGCTCCGCCAATTGAGCTATAGTGTCAAGTGGCTATTTATTAGTAATAATCTCCACATGAGGTTTTTTATGAACAAGACATTCTAATTCCGTTTTGATTATGTTATTTTTAAAGCCATTTTCTTTTCCAGCGGCATGTGTTTCAACTCTCCGGAGATAGCGCCATCTATCGAGCAGGTGGAGCACTGTTTCGGCGCGACGCACCCCGGCCTGTACGACTCGCAGCGCCATCTGTTTGCGCTCAACTTCCGCGGCCTGTCCTTCTACTTTCCCGTCGATAGTCAGTTTCAGGTGGGTTTTATCTTTGTTTAGTAGTTTTTACTTCGTGTGTCTTTGCAGGTTATAGAGAAATAGGTGATTGATATACTAAGCCGACAGCGGACTGTTCTAACTTTCCATCGATTGTAGATTTCAGGTAAGGCTGGCCAGTGCGAACGTTAACTTTTAGTTTGTTCAGAGAACCCATTTGATACAGTTAGTAGATCAGTGTGAAAAGCAATGGCTCAAATCCAGAACGGTATTGGGTAAAATTCAGAATCAGGTAATGCACGCCGATGTGCCTTATCTAAAGTGCCTTTTCCATGGAAAAAGCATGTAACAAGATTTAATGCATTATTTCACGATAAAGTTGAATGTAATTGCTTTGCGAATTGAAGATATAAATGATTCAAAATAAAAAGAAAAACTGTGTGTATTAAAGAAAAATAAAGATGAATTCAATTATCAAAACGCATACCATTAAATCACATCTTGTAAACCCCAGTATCTTTAGACGGACTACTTTCTTTGATAACAATATTTCTTCACATTTTTGTCAGAAAATTAACATTTGATCTATGCATTTTTCTACCATTATCCTATGTAAAGAAAGAAGGTTATTCATTTGCTGAAAAAAAGGCACGAAAGCTAATAATAAACACACAAAATAAGTACTAGAAAATTAAGTATCAGAAAACAATATAACATACTTATAAATATTTTTATATTTCCCCCGCAGCCTGGGTACGCACACGGCCTGGGTTCCCTGCAATTCCCTACAGGCGCATCGCCCGTGGTATCCCGCACCACGATATACTCAGGCTCGGCGCACTCAGCGCAACCGGCCTGGCCTGGCCCCTTGCCTGAGTTGCCCCTGTCCTGTTATAGGCAGCAGATGCATCTCAGGCGGTGCGATGTGATGCGCCCGGATCAGAGAACCAGGGGATTGAGGCTGCATATGTTTACTCAAGGTATGATATTATTTGGGAAATATATATATTAGTTCATAGCATAAATATTGAACTATATTTTACACGGAAGACGCATTTAAACTAGTAGAGAATGTGGTCAAAAGGGAAGCGTCTGGAGTCCAGACGCTTCCCTCCAGACTCTGGAGTGTAAAGATTGAATGAACTTGTATGAATAAATTGTATGTAGAAGCGGAATGAGAGATTTACTAGTATCGTATCAAGTGGGGACTAATTAGGGACTAATTTGC
The DNA here is from genome assembly GCA_963576735.1 of Bedellia somnulentella. Classification (NCBI taxonomy): domain Eukaryota; kingdom Metazoa; phylum Arthropoda; class Insecta; order Lepidoptera; family Bedelliidae; genus Bedellia; species Bedellia somnulentella. Next base: position 8,403,525 of record OY755193.1, read on the forward strand.
TGTGTAGTGTCCGCTTAGAATAGCACTACCCCATTTCTTCCGGTGGGTGTATGTAAGAGGCGACTAACGGTATTGGGGTTTTCAAGGGATTTTTTTGGCGATGAGGTTGGAGACCCATTACCAACAACCTTTATTTTACCATCTTTTCCCCACTTAACTTTCCAAAAGTGGCTGAGGAATTTCTAATTCCTTAGCTCTGGCTACCCCATCTAGAGATTGGTAGCCGTGAGTATATGTATGTATGTATGTAATTGGAGCGAAGCTCCATTTACCCCCGACTTCTGTATTAGGCTTGTCACAGAACTCCTAAATGGTTGATCCGATCACAGTCAAATTTTGCACGATGGTTCAAGACATCAAGGACTAGGTTTTAACGAAGAGAAAATTTTGATAGATGTTACCATTGAGGAATAATAACCCTTAACAGTTTCCAAAAAAAAAAAAAGTCAAAAGTCAAAAAGTTTATTTTTCAAAATTAAGTTAAAAACTAAAATTTTTTGAACGTCAAATTTTTAAATTTATCATTAGTCCGTTGCTTCGGAAGGTGTTCGTAAAGAGAAGAAGCAACAAAGAAACTCTTTACATTCACATTTTTTAATTTTTTCAAAACATGGTTTGTACAATTTAAGTTTATTAACATGTTTTTACTTTATAAAAGATTTTCTATGCGATAAAACCAAACGCTAGTTTGACATATTTAAAATAAATTGTCCATCACAAAAAACCAATCACATAACGTGAGAAGAAAAATCCTCACCAGACAATTATTCCTACGAATAACGAGGGAAGATTTATTGCTTTACGGGCACGGTCATGTGCGCGTTGGGTCCTATATTATATATTATCCAATATTAGTATATGGGAAACAACTGTAAACAAAACTCGCCATTTCGCTCCAATTTGGCATGCAAAGCATTCATGCCCACCTAGTAGTCTCTGCCTACCTTAATGGCGTGAGTGAGTATATGTTTACACCCATTCACGCCATATCACACACAGATCATTTCACATAAACGGATCTAGTTAGACCCAAAGGAAGTGATTAAGTTTGAGTCTATAAACCTTAGGAAGGCAAGAGAGATTTATCTTTATCATATTTTATATAAACCTGGGGAGAAGCGTTTTTAGGTTATTAACTTCCTCATACTCATGCCGATTATTCCCTTTGGGGTACATAGTGACTATTGAAGATAACTTTGCAAAATAAAGAAAAATATAGTAAATATATATATATATACATCTTTACTATATTTTTCTTACAAATAGTCACTATTATCCCACCAAAAACATTAAATGTAAAAAATGCCAAGTCTCTCGATGCAGTCTTTCCATCGTAAAAAGTTTTGAGATCTCATAGAAGCCAAGTCCTATTCAAAATATTTCGTAGTTATAAATCAACATTTAGTAATTGTATCAATAGTTTTCTTTATATTATAATTATAGTGACTTGGCAATGAGAACAAGAAGAAACAAATAAAACGGCATATTTGGAGGAGTTGAAAGTTACACACACCGCATGCGTAAACATTAATATCACAAAATTAATTTTCTTTTGGTTTATCCGTGTCGTCCCAACCGAATTTCGGCAACGGCAGTCAGTCTTAGTGCACTCTCGATTCATTTACTTTCATAAAGCGATGGCCCCTAAGGTATTCTTAATTATTGTATTGGAGCATGTAGTCGGTAGTGACCATCATGATTCACACATAACAAATAATCTGATCACTGGTCTCGTCAGTAACATTTGCACATAATTCCAGGCAGCAAGCAGCTTTTAATTTGTGCTCATTGCCAAGTCACTATAATTATAATATAAAGAAAACTATTGATACAATTACTAAATGTTGATTTATAACTACGAAATATTTTGAATAGGACTTGGCTTCTATGAGATCTCAAAACTTTTTACGATGGAAAGACTGCATCGAGAGACTTGGCATTTTTTACATTTAATGTTTTTGGTGGGATCTCATTTATTTTTTGTAAGTGTATTTCTTTCTTTTACTTTTAGGTGACCTCACAATTTCTTGGACGTCAGCTACTGCTTTGCTTAGAACCCATTCTCTATCTCTATCTCTTTTGTTTCTTCTCTGAGGCTTCATTACTTCTAAGGTAGACAAGTCTGGGCGATATATACTTCGGAGTCGATTATATTCAGTAAACATAGACTTATAGACTTGCATGTCATCCCAATTCTCCACTACATAATGGACGACAGCACGCCTAATATCGTTTGACGACTGAAAACTCCCATACATGCTGTATGACAACGAATGAAATAAACACGACCCATCTTCAGGAATAGAGATGACTCTGTGTGGACAAAGGTCGCCATTTATGTACAATATTTCACGTTCCATTACACTATATTTACAATTACTTCTGTAACAATAGGGCTTAAACTTATATATATATATATATATGCAAACTAAATAGAACTAACTAACAAATAACTAACTAAATAAATATATATCTACTAACTTACAAACTATAACTAAACTAAACTAAATAACACGTAAAGTTCTCCGAATATCTATTATCACTACAATATTTTTTAGTTTCGAAATAGGTTTTCATAGACAGATGGCGCTATCAAATGAAAATTATCGAATTATTTTGAAGTACTACTTACACTGCGCTTTGTAACGAAACCATAGCGCGATTCAGACAGGTACAACGCCATCTATCGAGCGCGCATACAATATTTATCGCAATACAATGGAGTTTTAGCTTTATTAATTTAATGAACTTTATGTATTAATTTGTATTAATGATAGTCTATGTATTACATTTATATTATTCTTTTCTATTCTATGTATGTATTCATCCAATTGAATAGGTACTTGAACAACGAACAAAGTTAACAATGCAGTCAAAATCCATACATAATGTTCTTGCCAAACCGCAAATATAAAATTGTTTTCTATGGCATATAATTTTTTAATGTTTTTATAATTTTTCCTTTATATGTGGCTAATGACCTATCTTGGTGCAAAATTTGAAGTTTCTAAGTCTGCTAGAAGTACCTTAGATTTTTGATGATCTGTCAGTGAATCAGTGAGTGACAAAATGGTGTAACTTTGATCGACCGTAACTCCTAAACTATTAATTCATTAGGCGTGTAATTTCGAACTTAAGCTTGTTCTAATGCCTACTATTATTCACCGAAAACATGAACTCCTAGCTTTGTCCACGTCGAAGATATAGGGGGGGCGAAACAGCCGCGAACCGCTTCGAGAAAAGATGGTACGGCCGTGCCCGTTTTGCTCGAGACTTGGCAGGGGCACTGCCGTGCCCCCAGATACCCCAAAGGGAATAATCGGCATGAGTATGAGGAAGTAAATGACCTAAAAACGCTTCTCCCCAGGCACCTCCCGCTCTTTAGAACCAACCAAGGTGTCGGTAACTCGCGTAGTGAGGTTTGGAGACAGTTGTCAAGCCGTGGCCAGAGCCTTAGGAGCCCCGGCCCGCCTTTTCTACAAGGCTGAGGATAAAATGAGGATTCATCGCCCCACTGGAAAGCGTCGTTTGCCACCCGCTTCGGATTACTTCTTCAATTATTTCACTTTGGGATTGGTATGTGATTTTTGTATTTCTATTTTATTTTTATGCTAGTGGTCCACCTCGGCTTCGCATGGATGGTGTTAAGTATTTTTCACTGCTTACCCTCTATGATATTTAGCGTGATGATGTATCAATCATCAAACAAATTTTTCCTCTTTGTAGTAATAGGGGGAAAAAGGGGGAAAGCGTGGGACTGCCTTCTATCGGGTGAACACATTGCATAAGACAAATGTGGTACTCTGGACACCAGTTAACAAAGAGAACACGTGATGTACAGAAGTATTACCACTGCAAACCCTTTCGGGGATTTGCGGCATAAACGTTGAGTTGAATTAATTTTATCTGTATTTCTGTTTTGCTGTGTAGTGTGGCTTAGAATAGCACTACCCCATTTCTTCCGGTGGGTGTACGTAAGAGGCGACTAACGGTATTGGGGCTTTTAAAGGATTTTTGGGCGATGAGGTTGGAGACCCATCACCAACAACCTTTATTTTACTATCTTCTCCCCACTCAACTTTCCAAAAGCGGCTGAGGAATTTCTAATTCCTTAGCTCTGGCTACCCGTTCTAGGGATTTACAGCCGTGAGTATATGTATGTTATGTTCTGTTTGGCTTATTTTGGGAACAGCTAGACCTATTTTGACGTTATTTTCAGTGGCAGATAGCGGACGTTGTAAGAATAAATTACTCCTTATTTAAATAATCAATATAATCAAAAGGCTTAAAAAATTGATTAGCCAGCACTAGTAGCATGAGGCTTGAAAGAGCGCATATGTCACATTAGAAGTAAAAACTGACAGATTGCTCATACAAAATCTGTCAGTATCCCACTTCTCATATGACATACTCGCTCTCACACGCCTCATGCTACAGGGGTAGAATGAACTTGATGATGAGGAAACTTTTTGGAGATATCAGCTCCTTTGGTTGCCTGAAACAATATTAATATCATACACCTAATTTCTAATGCTTGATAATTAAATTGAAATATGTTTTATGTGTGTTACTATTGTATATTTACAATAAAAATGATATAAATTTTTCATTGCATTTGAATTATTATTTTAATGAGATTCTTAATATATATTCAATCACCTCAGGACATCCTCTTCGACGCTCGCACCAACCAAGTAAAAAAATTCGTACTTCACACCAACTATCCGGGACACTACAACTTCAACATGTACCACCGGTGCGAGTTTCAACTGCCTGTGCAGCCTGAGAAGTTAGTACACTATTTTATTTATTTTACATACATACACACTGTGATAGCTCAATGGGTAGAACACCGGTTATCGTGCAAACGACTAGTGTTCAAATCCCGGGCCTACACTGATTTGTCTTTTCTAAAGACATATGTGTGGTTAATTTATCATGGTTGTTAACGGTGAGGGAAAACATCTTGAGGAAACCCACATGGCTGAGTTATACTTAGTCATGTGATATTCGTACAAAACGGCGATAGGCCTGGCCCCTATCACGTGAGTACACTATCCAAGAGAATGTGGATACTCTGAACACCAGGTTACAAAGTCACGTGATGTTTAGAAGTATAAGTACCTCTGCCAACCCCTTCGGGGATAATCGGCGTGAACGTTTATGTTATTATGATTATGTTTACATACTTATACTCATGCCATTTTTTACCATTGGGGTAGGTAGGACTATCGACCGCTACTTTTTAAGTTCATGGCAAACCTCTCTAGCTTCGTTTACATTCATCAATCTTTTCAAAACTATACACATGAATTAAACTTAAAAACCTATTAGTTTTCAGATCCGACACCAATGCTTTAGTAGATTCCAGTGTTACTGCCATCACCATAACAGCATATACAAAATTAACTTTCAAATCACTTATAAGCTGTTGCTCATTTTATTGCATAATTCCTATAATAATAATTTATTATAGAATAATAATAATATATTTTGGCGACGTCTGTTGCCGAGTGGATAGGTAATATCTTCTCTGACAGCAATATTTATGTGATGAGCGTAAATGATTGTTTCTTAGTCTTGGATGATATTTATTTGTGCAATATATTATATTATACATACATACATATACTCACGGCTATAAATCCCGTAACGGGGTAGCCAGAGCTTTGGATTTAAAAATTCCTCAGCCATATATTATATACATATCGTTTAATATCCGATAATACAAGGATTACTTAGTTTGAGGCTAAATTGATCTGTGTATAATATGTCTGTATATTTATTTCTTTCTTTATAAAATAAAAATAGTTGGCTATGGCAGTAAAAGCATGAGAGCAGAGTAGATGCAGTAGAGATGAGGAATAATTGTAATATGTTAGGTTACCTGCTAGCTTGATCTGTGTAAAATATGTCTGTATTCATACATCATACATACATATACTCACGGCTATAAATCCCTTAACAGGGTAGCCAGAGCTTTGGAATGATTAATTCCTCAGCCACTTTTGGAAGTTGATTCGGGAAAAAATGATAATAATAAACTTTTTTGGTGACGGGTCTCCAACCACATCGCCCAAAAATCACTTAAAAAGCCCCTATACCCTTAGTCGCCTCTTACGATCACCCACGGGTAGAAATGGGGTAGTGTTATTCTAAGCCGACACTACACGGCAAATGTATGTATGTCTGTATATTTATTTATAAACTAAAATTGCGTCTAATCTCTACACAAAAAAATATTCTAATCCTTCAATTATATAAACTTTCAGATCCGAAACCAACGCGTTGGTAGAATCCAGTCACTCTGCCATCACCATAACGGCGTATAGCAAATGGGAGAGCGTGTCGGGAGCATTACGACCGTGCGAGCGGCCAGTGGTACTAAATAGGGCCTCTTCTACAAATACTACTAACCCGTTCGGTTCTACCTTCTGTTATGGATACCAGGATATTATATTTGAGGTAATGAAGCAATAGCTGTATATCATTTTGATTCATTTACAGACAATGGTAAAGCGTAATTTAAATCTTTTTGTTCATGAAAACCTCATGTGGGGATTATTACTAATAAATAAAGGAAAGAAAAATTTTGACACAGGCGGCAGGCGTTTTCAACATTTGCATTCTATCTGAATAGGTAGACAAGTGGCCTTCCGAATTAGTAAAAATTCGGAGGTACTAAACGCAAACACTACTTAAACGTGTAAAAGAAATAAAGGATAGAAGAATTTCGCGCTGGCAGCCATTGACACGGGTGGCTCAATTGGCCGAGCGACGGGGGCGTATACCCGAGGTCGCGGGTTCGATTCCCGCTTGTGTCGAGATTTTTCTTTCCTTTATTTATTCTTTATTTATAAGTGTTTGTTTGTTCAACTTTGTTTTGCTTTTTTGCTGTGTCGAGTTTCGTTTTTATAATTCACTATAGAAAAAAAAACGTTTAGAAAGGAATGTTAACTTCACTCAGGAAGAAACGGACTTGTTGGTGTCGCTTGCAGAGGCCAAAAAATATGTATTAAAAAATTACTGAAAAATGAATTTAAATGAACTTGACTAATTCAAGAAAAAAATCTTTCTGTAAAATATCCTACCTTTAATATTTAATGTACTTTCCCTCCGTGTGGCATCGCAGTGGGACGCCTTTTGTATATGTATATCGGAATTATCATAAATACAGTTTTAATTTACACTGAAGCCACAGAATACATCGCAATTTGCCCGATAATCGTAAAAAATATTTACATACCGTTGCGTTTAAATTAGGTTCTCGAATGAATGATGATGATTTATGCATGATCAAAATTGAAACACTCCCATGCAAATGAATAAAACTTGCTGAAAATGTGATCATATAAAATTTAATACCTACTAGACCGTAGTAGTTTTTATTTCACTTTCTACTTACGTGAGAATATTAATAACAGCACTTTTAGTGAGCCGAAATTTCATAATAATTTGGGCGAGGACAAATTACAAGGGGCCTTCGAGGACGCATAATATGTTCATAATATTCGTCAATGTAGTCTTCCAAACATTCAAATAGGTCCATGTTAGAGCACATCTTATACAATTTGAACATTGGTAAAGCAGTTTCATAATTTACCGTCTACAAGTGGCGGTAAATTATGAAAAAAATGTGAAAAAAGTTTCTTATCTCCCGGATAAGAATTTAACAGCCAGTTGATGTGACTGTTAAGATACGAGGGAGTTTATCTGCAAGATATCACTATCTGAGACCTGTGAAACCGAAACTTGTTGTTAATCCGGCAGATAAGTGCCGAATAGACTATCAGAGAGTTTATCTGTGAGTGGTGAAACTGGCCCTTATTATTATTATTGTTGGGCGCTAACCGCCTCGGGTTTCCGCACTTAACCCAGCTACGAGGTGGGCCATTGTACGTGGGCCATTTGGCCGTTTAAGTTTCCCAACCTAATTCAGACCAGAAGGACAAAAGCTTATCCAGGTTAGCCATTGCCTCTGGTAGCGACTTTTTGGATCCGATGGTGTTATTTCGGATATCGGTTACTCCGTTGCATTCCTGGAGCACATGAGTGACCGTTTCGTCCGCCTCCATGCACGCACGGCACAGAGGGCTGTCGGTGTTGCCTAGAGTGTGGAAGTGTTTGTTTAGGGCATAGTGCCTTGTGACAACACCCACTAGAGTTCGTAGATTTGGTCTGCTAAGGCGTAAGGCATATCTGGTCAGATTTTTCCTAAGAGTTGGCATTGTCTCTTTAGACTGTCTGCAGCCAGACGTGCCTTGCCAACACGCATTAGCTAGGGTTTGTGTTCGTTCCCTTAGCCACGTGCGCAGCTGGTTGAATGGAAGAGGTATTATGGGTTCGGGTCCATACAGAGACATAGCCGATCCCCCTCTAGCCAGCTCATCAGCCGCATCGTTGCCTAAGGACCCACTATGGCCTTTTATCCATTGCAGGATAATATTGTTGTCCTGCGCCACTTCTTCTAAGGCTTGGTGACATTCCAGGATTAGACCTGAAGTGTATTCGCTTCGATTGAGGGCTTGCAGGACAGAAGTGCTGTCCGATATAATTTTTATGGTCATTTCTGAGATTTTTCTTGCTTTTATAGCCTGGGCAGCTTGGATGATTCCAAAACATTCGGCCTGAAAAACAGTGTTGTATTGGCCCACGATTTTTGATATTCTTATATTTAGATCTAGGGAGTGTGTGCCAGCCCCCGTGCCTTGATTGGTCGTAGACCCATCAGTATACACACGTAGAAACTGGCCCTTAGTAAGAGCGTAAGAGATGGCTGTTTTACAGCACGCGATATATAGTTAAAAGGTCGCTGGTACTAGCTATGCAGGATATTATATTTCAGGTAATGTATCGTTTAGGTGTCGGCTTAGAAAAGTAGTAACTCATTGCTTTTCGAGGGTGTCGAAGAGGCGACTAAGGGTATTGGGGCTTTTAGAGTGATCGTTGGTCGATGTGGCTAGAAATCCATCACCAACCGTCCTTTACAATATTTTCCTCAATCAATGATGATTTAACGTGGACTCCAATGTCTCCAATCTATTAAAATACACGTTATCATTTTAATATTGAAATCATCGGCAATAATTATAGGTATCATGAGGCGTATGAGAGCATACGTTACATGAGAAGTGAGGTACTGACAGATTAAATATGGATAATCTGACAGTATTTCGCTTTTCAGGCTACATACTCTCTCTCACGCGCCTCTTGCTACCTAACCAGGAGGCCTCACGAGCGTTATTTCATCGTCATCATACCAGTTCGAATGAGATGACAGGATACGATACTGCGAAAGAGGATGGCTATTTATGCCGCTCGATATCTCGTTATAAGGTCGCTCGTGCTAGCCATGCAGGCCATTCGGCCTACAAAATCCTACCGAACTAGGTTAAATCTCACAATGTGAGTTTGCCGAGATTTAACCGTTATTACTGTGAACTACTGTGTTTATTTCAGGTTTTAATTAGGTTAAACATAGATACATATACTCACGGCTATATTTCCCTAGAAGGGGTAACCAGAGCTAAGGAATTATAAATTCCTCAGCCACTTTTGGAAGTTGAGTGGGGAAAAGATGGTAAAAATAAAGGTTTTTGGTGATGGGTCTCCAACCACATCGCCCAAAAATCCAATAAAAAGCCCCAATACCCTTAGTAGCCTCTTACGACACCCGTGGGTAGAAAGGGGTAGCGACATTCTAAGCCGGCACTACACGGCAATTAGGTTAAACTTAATGAATATTAATACATACACATACTCAAGGCCATTATTCCCAAAAAGGGGTAGCTAGAACTTCAGAGCTAGAAGCTTCTCGGATGATCGAAGATGATAGGGGAAAAATGGTAGAAATAAAGCGTCGTACGGGAATATTATTAACAAGAATAAATTATTTTAATATTTATTAATAAATTACCATAAAATAACTGATTTTGTAGGTGATGTCAAATAACTACATCGCATCGATAACTCTTTACCAGCCGGAGGGGTCGAGGCCGGCTTACCGACTTAACCATATCGCGTGACACAAACAGGTAAGTAATCCTATTAATATTATAAATGTGAATGTTTAGATGTTTGTGTGTTTGAAGCAAAAAGGCTTCTGAATTACCGAATGTATATGAATGAAATTTGGCAGAACGCTAGACAATGACCCAAATTGTAACATAAGATACTTTTTATCCCGGACAAAATTAACCGATAAAGTTTTCACGCCTGATTGAACTAAGAGTACCGGAAAAACTTTGTCATAAGCAAATTTGACAGTACGAAGTCTATTGGGTCAGCTAGTTACTAAATAAACCTACCCTTTTACCAGTATATATTATATTTATAAACAGACAGTTACTCCGCGATAAAGGGGAGGCCTGTTGCCGTTTTGTTGGAATACATTGTAATATGACTAAGTACAACTTAGTCATGTGAGTTTCCTCGCGATGTTTTCCCTCGCCGTTATTAAGCTTGATAAATTAACCAAACATATGACTTAGGAAAAGGCACATTTGCGTAGACCTGACTCAAGATTTGAACTCACTTTCCTGAGTGTTCTTATTTTATGGTACTTAAAACATGTTAATGTAGTAACTATGAAATCTGATAGGAATACTTACGCCCGATTTCTGAATTGAGTATTCAAGCTGAGAACGACTTAAGTATTGTCTCATTCAGTTGTTAAGATTTCAATGCGACAGAACGATACTTAAGTTGTTCTCATAGACCACAGAGGACTCAAGTTAATAGAGCGGAAACCAAACGTAGTGCAGTATAAAAATTGCTGAATTAATACCGCTTAAAACTAATTGTCAAAATACGTTGTCCCTACACCTTAATGGGTTTATTCAATGTTCTGAAATTTGCTTCGCTTAAGTCAGTGGAAATAAACTGAATCACTTACGGAAATTGAGTTTCTTGGTTTCTTCTCGAATTAGCTAAGTTCTCTATGTCTTTGACTAAGTGGTTTTGATAGAAATCAATGTCTTCACAGTTGAATGGTCTGACAAATTTTATTTTTACAGATGGCATAAAAAGCAGGCTCACTCACAACACTAACCAAAAAGTGTTTATATCCCCGCATTAAAATTCCATAGGTGTGGCAACATTTAAAAGGATTGCCACACATTCTCGAAGTGACATATCCATCTGGATGCATCTTTATGGACTTATACAGTATTTTAGAGAAAATGTGATAAAAAAGTGAAAAAAAAATAAAATAAAAAAAACTGTAAGATCTCAGCGGTGTGAAGTTTGTAAGCTTAATTTTATTCCTTAGAAAAGTTTGTAAAAAATCGACAGTTATTTTAAATCGTTTTTTTTATATGTAAATAATATTTTTTTATATGGTCAAAAACAAAGTGACTTTTTTTTTTGTGAAGTTACGGCATCAATTTTGGGTTTACCTTCAACGATAAAAAAATGGAAAAATAAATTAGATTTAAGCCATTTTATTTTAAATTTTTTGATTGCCGTATTACCAACTTATTATATAGAAATCCAATCTCAAGGATAGGTACTGTATGTAATAGTTAATCAATTTATGACGAATCTAATTTGGGAGTTGTGTAAATTTTAAATGGATTGTATGGGTTAGGGTGTGTGATATGTATGAAAAAAGAAAAAAACTAAAAAAATTAAATGTAATTAATAATTATCTCTTTTCAAGCACCACGCTCATGCCATCAATATTTATTCGTTTTTTGTGTAATGTAAATATTATATCGTATTTATTTATTGAACAGTAATAATAGAAAAAAAGACTTCGTTGTTTGAAAAACAGTACTATAGTTTTGTCTCATTATTACACATATATGTTGCACTAGTAATAAAAGTTGGGACGTTAAAATCAAAAGTTCTTTTTGTACGAGCTTAATAATGTTTAGATTTAGGGTTGTGATATAAGAGCAGTTTTAAAACCATTTGAAAAAGTCTATTAATCAAATAAATGTTTTTCTTGACCGATTAAAGCTCCTTGATTTTGAAAAACATCTCTGGATATTTGCATAAAGAATAATTTCTAATATCTAATCGGCACATAATTCTGAAATAAAATTACCAATATTATTTTAACCTTGTTTATTCAATTACAAAGATCCACATTTTCTCTTTATCACATTAAATTAATAATTTAGTACATTCTAAACTAAATTAATACAATTTCTCCCAAATAGGTGACTAAGTTTTTTTTTTATTTACTCTATAAAGTGACGCGTTCAGCACATGGCATTACTTAATATTTAAGACAGTATAAGGCTAGAATTTAAAAGATATATTATTTTCTTTTTATCACAATATCATTGTGCTTATGGCTGTGGTGCCATAAAAAAAATAAAAAATGACAAATGCAATAAAAAAATAGGTTAGTTTTTTGCTTTGTACATGGAAGGAAAGGTTCTTGATTTTCAAAGCAAACAAAATTTGTGTGTCTGATAATTTAATTGTTTATAACAAATAAAATTTAAAAAAATCTTACCTAGTGTTACAATTTTGTGGTAGAAAATATTATTTTAAACAAACGAAAATAGGTTTTTATAAAGTACCTCATACTCAAAAGTATAATTAACGAAAAATGAAACATAATTCTATTTTTTTAGTTTTAGAAGACTAGATCATTTTTTGTCCATGTACAAAGAAAAATGTGTTTAATATGTTAATTTTGAGTGCGGCGTGACTGTAAATAGTCACAATATTATCGTATATGAAATTTTCTCGCACTCAAGTTAATATTTCTGTGACTAGAGTGGACGTTGTGTTCTTAATTGTAATATTTCACTATTTGTTTGTATTTTTAAGTACATGTCAGCCATTTTGAATTGCATGGGCGACTTTTCAAATTTATCAGTCAAAATCATAAGAATACAAATCAAGTAATAGCATATTTAAAATGCTTATAACGTCTATATTTCCCTTTGGAGCTTGTCTCACCTTTGGAATTATAACATATTTTGCTAAATTCATAATCTAAAAGAGTGATTGGCAAGGCTGTAAATCCACCCTTACGCCTTTAGACTGCTCGAAGAAGAAATAATTTTGCGATTGCAAGACAGCAAACACATCGTTTTGCCGTTGCCTAGTTGGTAGCCGACTAGCTTCTGGGTTTGGAGCATTCATTTGTAGATTTAAAAATTTGTTTCTGAGTCTTGGATGTTAAATATATGTTTAATTCTTTTAATACATTGGTTCTTTAAAAAGATATCCCTCACATTCTCACGTATCGGTGGATTAGCAGCCTAGCGGTAAAGATTTACGATCCATCAGTTAACTGAGTAAATTTGATACTGTTTTGTCCTTTTGAATTTCAAATATGGCTGACATATTCGTGTATGTATAAACGTGTAGTGGCGTTATATTATGCATTTAGTCATACTTAACTTGATATGCATTACTTTGACTGAGGAATTTATTTCAAAAGATCATACAACTTTTCTTGCAAATAGAAGATTGAAATCCTTATTATATTTACTTCACTTAAAGAATTGGCAACAATTTTACAAGTAGCGCTTAATTTGTAATATATTTCTTCAGTCAAAATAATGCTGTCAGTAATTTGTGGTTATATAGTGAATAAAAAATGAGACCCAAAATTAGGGCTTTCGGGAGCATTAGTTATGAAGTAAAAAAACATGGCATTCGATTAAGTATTCAAGAATTAGAAGTTACCGTGGCTCGTTGTAGTAAATAATAAAGAAAATTATCTCCTTTGGCAAATTTTCCTTAATCTTTCTGAAGAGTATGGGGCTTTTTAAGTGGTTTTCGGGCGATGCGGTTGGAGACCCATCACCAAAGATACTTTATTTCTATCTTCTCCCCTAACAACATCCAAATGCGGCTGAAGAGTTTCTAGCTCTGAAGCTCTGGCTACTCCTTTTAGGGCCGTGAGTATGTTTGTGTGTATGTATGTCTTTCTGAATTTTGCAAGCAATATACCCAAACACATGATATTTGCTTGCCTAGTTCCTGTTTTCGCGGCTCTTGGCAAGGGCAGCTTGGTCTGAAATCTTAGCTGCCCCTTTTTGAGAGCTAATGACTTTTTAGAAGTTGAGTGAGGTAAGGAAGGGATAAGCTTCTTTCTTATTTATTACAGTGGGTCTTTAATGTTTTTTATGACACTTATCTCCACTAAAAGACTTAAAATTCCTAAATTGATAGAATAAATAAATTCAGATTCTATTTTGCTAAAAGTTGTAGATGATAAATTTTCGAATGGAATATAGTTGTATTGGAAATTTGGTTTATTACAATATTATTAAGTAATTTATGTATGCGTTATATTAATTTAAATAATTTGTATTGGAGTGCTTTCAAAGTTATCGAAATATGTTGAAGGTTCAGAGAAACAGTGTTTAGAATAATTTTAAACTCATTATCAAATACTGCAGAAAAAATATAAAATTATATCAATAACAATATTTTATATGTGGATTTTTATTGGATTTTTTTTTTATTTTATAGGTTAAATGCATCACAAAATAGTGTTCAGTCTAAATATTTTATTATTCAGCTATCTATGTTTTAATACATAATTAATATAAAAAATAAAAAGCTGTGTTTTTTCACGATACGTTAATTTGTAACTAGTCTTAATCTTACTCTCATATAATGTTGGTTTTATTAAATCGTAATAACTGTATCGCGAATATATCAAATTTAGATTGTTTTTATTTTTCTACTTATTTTAGAAAAACTTATAAAATAACATTTTTAATTATATACCGTTGAGTTGGTAGTATTTTACTGTACATGTTGTGATTTCTACCAATTTTAGATTTTTTTGCAATTCGAATAACATTTTAATAGTTTAAAATGTAATCGTTCAATTAGTTTAATCCGGTCAATTTATACATTCAAGGTTACATAAATTCATAAGAAGCTGAAAATTGGCACAATTGTTCAAAACATGATTATAAATGAAACCTCAAAAGTCCCAATCGTTTCGAGGTGTGCTAGAAATTTTACACGAGGTCAAAGGTAAAAAAAATGAGTTTTTTGCGATTTTAAGCGAAACAGTGAGTTTTTCGCAAAATCACCCCAGTACAAAATTGTAGATCAGAAAATTCTCTACAAAAAAAATATCTATAATTTTTTTCCCAAAAGCCACAATTTTGAAGATATAACGCGTTGAAAAGTTCGATCATTGGTAATCTTCATACTCTGCACACGTTTCCACGCCACCTATGAGATAGTGTACTTAGCGCGTTTTATTTTAACGTGGTATCCCCTGTAGGCCTATTCAACGGGTCTGCAGTGATTTTATTTGTCTTAAAACTATTGTAAAATATTATTGTACATATCGGTTGGTTAAAATAATAGCGGTGTAATTGAAAATGAAATGATTAATATTCCTCGTCTGATTCGTAATTTTCCAGGATTACTGTTTCTTGTTCTTCGTCTTCTTCTTGTTCTTCTTCCTGTTCTTCCTCTTCTTCTTTTTCTTCTATTTCACAGATCAACTGTCCCACTAGCGATTCCTCATTGGTATCATATGAGTCTCCTAGATTAGCTGACTCAACATTAGAGCACGATCGGCCTTGGCAGTTTGTGCATGCCAGGGAACAAAACAGTCCAACTTTTCTGCATCCACATTTAGCATTACAACCTTTTTTACAGTTGCAAAATATTGAGTAGAGAAGTTATAAGTGAAAACATATAAGTAAAAACTTATAAGTGATGTTCATACGTGGCGTAAATGTGCAAAGTATGAAGATTACCAATGATGGAACTTTTCAACGCGTTATATCTTCAAAATGGTGGCTTTTAGGAAAAAAAATATTGATATCTTTTTTGTAGAGAATTTTCTGATTTACAGTTTTGTACTGGGGTGATTTTGCGAAAAAACTCGCCGTTTCGCTTAAAATCGCAAAAAACTCATTTTTTTGACCTTTGACCTCGTGTAACATTTTTAGCACACCTCGGAACGATGGGGACTTTTGAGGTTTCATTTATAATCATGTTTTTAACAATTGTGCCAATTTTCAGCTTCTTATGAATTTATGTAACCTTCCTCCTTATTTTAGGCCTAAATTGACCGGACTATTACAATCTGTTATTGTTTCATTTTATGAATTTAGAAGTCCTCATTTTATATACTTTTTTAATTTTCTATCGCAATTTCTTCTCAGCCTGAAATTCGTTTTGTTTTAATTTTTTCTACTACCAAATCACTAAATAGATTAATTGAAGGACGTATGCAAAATGTAAAGGTTATATTTTAAGCATATTATTTATTTATTAGGAGTTACATAATACAATATCAGTGTATAGTTTCAATATTATATGAATCAATTTTTGTATTTCGAAATGAACGGTTGATGAGGAGGTGATGTCTCAAAAAATACCAAAAAAAGTAAATAAAGAAAATAAAACTATTTCGTACAATTTCCTTGGTTTTATTTACATACATACATACACTCACGGCCATAAATCCCAATAAGGGGTAGCCAGAGCTTTAGAGCTAAAAATTTCTCAGGCACATTTGGAAGTTGATAGGGGTCAAAATGGTAAAAAAATAAAGTATCGCTGGTGATGGGTCATCATCGCCAAAAAACCACTTAAAAAGCCCCATACCCTTAGTCGTCTCTTACGACACCTGTGGGTAGTTTTAAGTTTGCAGTGGCATTTCACGGCAACAGTCTTATTTCTGATTGTTTTGAAGTGCGAATAATAAAAGAGAATGTAAGAGGAGATTGAAGAACAAGAGATAAGGATTACGAGAGGGTAGAGGGAGAGGTTCTACAATAGTGCAAAATATAAAATATGTAATTACTTTTACTTACTTTATTACTTTTTTTATTTTATTCAGAAGATTTACAGCATTCAAACTTTTTGATACAAAATTAGTGATTATCTTTTAGCCATTTACAAATCTTCACACATAATATCTTGCTAGCTTAAGGAAAAGGAACTTCTTGCGTTTACTCGTATAATGTTCAGATATTCGGTTCGTTTGATGAGGCACTTATTTATGTGACGATGAAAAGATGATTGGCTTGTAGTGTAGGAATACAAGTTTTAATCTACATATCGTTTTTTCGAAATGATCGAGTTTTATACATAAAAAGAGTGAAAATCATACATAATTGTGTCCCTTTTGCTGCTTAGTATTATTTAACTGACACCGCGTAAAATAAACGATACAATAAAAGTCTCATTCATAGTGATGAATGAGACTTTTATTGTATCGTTTATTTTACGCGGGAGGGTAGTGACCCTCCTCATTTAAATTTCATCATCATCATTATTCAGCCTATAGACGTTCACTACTGGACAAAAAGCTCCCCTAAAGATTTCCACAACGATGAGTCCTGTGCTGCCCTCATCCAACGGCTTCCCGTGATTTTCACCAAATCATCGGTCCACCTTGTCCGAGGCCTACCCATACTGCATCGTCCGGCGTACGTGGCCGCCACTCCAGAACCTTTGAGCCCCAACGGCCGACGGTTCTACGTGGAATTTAAATGCACTTTTCTGATGTAAAGTGCCGAGTAGTGTCGGCTTAGAATAACACTACCCCATTTCTACCCGTGGGTGATCGTAAGAGGCGACTAAGGATATAAGGGCTTTTTAAGTGATTTTTGGGCGATGTGCTTGGAGACCCGTCACCGAAAACATTTATTATTACCATCTTTTCCCAAATCAACTTCCAAAAGTGGCTGAGGAATTTCGCATTCCAAAGCTCTGGCTGCCCCATTAAGGGATTTATAGCCGTGAGTATATGTATGTATGTATGTATGATGTAAAGTGTGTACTCTGGTGCCGATATATCAAGTGATATTCAAAAGAACTAGTGCCTCTGCCAATGGTGTTTCACGACCTCAATGATTCGTCTACTACGCAGAATATATACAATGATGTAATGTAGTCTGTGATGTGATAATTGGCCGAGTTATTTTATTTGTGGTGTAGTTACAGAATACTGATTATTTTTGGAGGCTGATTCTCGTATGTAGCACAAACCTATTTTGCTA
This sequence comes from Bedellia somnulentella, assembly GCA_963576735.1. Classification (NCBI taxonomy): domain Eukaryota; kingdom Metazoa; phylum Arthropoda; class Insecta; order Lepidoptera; family Bedelliidae; genus Bedellia; species Bedellia somnulentella. The sequence goes on from OY755193.1 coordinate 8,421,482, forward strand.
TACTAAGCTCAGCACTATAGGGGCATGATGGGAAATTGTATGGCGGGTCAGTAGCGTGACTTATACGTGCCGTTTGTTCTTTCTACTACGAAGTGGGTATTGCACGACGACATACTACTCTGTGTAAAAAGTATCGGGAATATGTCAATAAAAAGACCCGCGTAAAAGAGGTAGTTCAAATTTTTTTACTGCATGTTGGTAGCACTGTACTGATTTAGCGCGCAAAATTTGAGCGGGATCTGTCATTTAATTTGTTTTAAACTACATTTTTTGTTGGTCATAGTTTTGAGTCCTCGGCAATTTTTACAATGGAAAATATTGTTGAACAAATAGTGTGCCTTAAATTTTGTGTTTCGAATGATATTTCATGTGGTGAATCAAAATGTGGTACAAAGAGAACGGTAGCCATTGAAGGCGTAGTGTTAATGCTAAATTGTTCCCTTTCATTTGCTACAGTACTCTTTGTACTATAGCAATTATACGCACTTTCATTAGATTAGCTGTGTAGTGTCGGCTTAGAATGGCACTACCCCATTACTGCCCGTGGGTGTTCGTAAAAGGCGACTAAGGTAATTGAGCTTTTTAAGATATTTGGGCGTAGCGGTTGGAGACCCATTACCAAAAACCTTTGTTTTACAATCTTATCCTCACTAAACTTCCATCATTCATCGTTCATATCCTCACGGCTATAAATCCCTTAACGGGGTAGCCAGAGCTTTGGAATGAGAAATTCCTCAGCTACTTTTGGAAGTTGATTGGGGAAATGATGGTAATAATAAATGTTGGTGACGGGTTTCCAACCACATCGCCCAAAAATCACTTTAAAAGCCCCTATACCCTTAGTCGCCTCTTACGATCCCCCACGGGTAGAAATGGGGTAGTGTTATTCTAAGCCGACACTACTCGGCAAACTAAACTTCCAAAAGTGGGAATTTCGTATTCAGAAGCTCTGGCTGCCCTTTTTAGGGATTTATAGCGTTCAGTTTATGTATGTTTCTAAGTTACCTTATCATGACAGTACTCTTTGTACCATGTCGGTTATACGCACTTTTTTTAGATTGGACACTCTTGTGAGCGGTGTAGCCTAGGCTTAGACTAACCCATTTTCGGCTCTTTAACAACTCAAAGATAACTGAAGCTTTTTATATTATTTTAGGAGGATGTGGCCGAAACTTTTCTAATTTTATGCGAATATAATCTGCTTTCTTACTATTTCTTACTATTACTTACTGTTCGCTGACTGACTTCACAAAAACAGCACTACGCTATTTATGTTATGAAGTTGATAGTTATACTTGTAGATGTAGATAATAAGGAAAGTAAAAATAAAAATAAAAAAACTAGGATTGTATAATATAATTAGAATATAATATATGTGAGAACTAATCGTATTAGGCCGTGCCTGTAAAGATTATTTCTGTGTAAATAAATAAATAAATATTTGATGTACATAATCGGTATCAATTACTATGTAATGAGAATTGCCCGCCTAGTCGTGGATCACACAAGTGTCATGATCTACAATTGACCCGCATATTAACCTGCTAAATTAAATTACATCCGAGATGTCAATGATGCCACTGGCTAGGAATGTGATGAAGAGTTTATTAAAATTAGAATGCATAAAAGTAATAAACCACTTAGTAGAAATACTAAACTGTTCATAATGTCTGAAGGGGTGTTAAAGGAAGAATTTGTTTGTTAGTGATTGATAGATTGTTTGCCCCTTTGCCCACTACCCCTTTCTACCCACAGGTGTCGTAAGAGGCGACTAAGGGTATGGGGCTTTTTTATGTGGTTTTTGGGCGATGCGGTTGGAAACCCATCACCAAGGATACTTTATTTCTACCATCTTAACCCCTATCAACTTCCAAATGTGACTGAGGACTTCCTAGCTCTGAAGCTCTGGCTACCCCTTCTAGGGATTTATAGCCGTGAGTATATGAATGTATGTATGTATGCACAGCAAAATTTAGAAACCCAATGAAACTCTGAATCAAATTGCAATTGATTATTAATTATTTTACTCCTCACTGATCAGATACTGAGGCTTGAGCCTACGCTGTTTAGGGTGATTCGGACGTGGCTTGGAAGACTAACAACTTATACCGTGATAGTAGCCGAGACCGACGGCTTTACGTGTGTTCCAAAGCAAGAAAACGTCATACTTTTTGAGATAATCAGCTATTCACCCTGCAATATTATAACAAAACTGACCTCCTGCGAGATTAATTGATCAATTTTCCTCAGTTAAATCACTTCGAGAACTTCGGTACGTGAGTTATATATATTTTTTTTATTATTTAATATATACATACATATTATAGACATATCAAGTGAGCCCCAAACTAAGTAAGACTTGTATTATGAAAAAGTAACTTAGCGAAAAACTGTACATTAAAGAAAAAAAACCAGTGGTATATGTTTAATTTTCGACACTGAAGCCAAATTTGCGCTTTTTAAAAAAAAAATGTCTGTCTGTCTGTCTGTCTGGACTGTCCGGTCATCACGTTACTTCTGCCAGACGGATCTTGATAAAATTTGGTATGAATGTAGCTTATACATCTGGCCAACATATAGGACATCATTTATTCCGGATTTCGCAAGGGTTCCCACAGGAGCATCAAAAAACTATAACCTTCCAAACCAAATCGTTACTAATGTAAATGGGTGAATTTCCCAAGTGATGTTTTTTTTTTGTCCTCGTTGAAATTCATATTTCAAAAAGAAAATACCGTTTTCAATTATTTATCAACGTATAGGGTAGGTAGTTACCTGACTGGGGCAAAAATATTATTTGGCTAAGTCTATGTCTTTAGGTAGAAATTAAGACCTAAACCCAGTTTTTTCTCACATCGGTGCAGTCCCCCTACTTTTTTTACAGACAAATGTGCTTGTAAGACCACCAATAATGTTAAATGTAGCTTAAAAATTATTCTTATCGATAGCGTATAAATCATTTTATTAGTAAACTAGTGGATCGTCCCAGCTTCGCACGGGTAGCGTTGTTTTTTTAAATATCTGAGGTTTCTTTCTTCACTCACTGCTCAAGCATTGTGAAATTCAGCGCAATGTTTTCAATTTATTAAATTTATAGCACTCCCTAAACAGTGTAGTTTGGTGATATTGAATGCGCTTTAATGAACGGTTCAGTATTTCCGTTTAATAGCAAATTTTGGAATAAAACGCTATGAAGTATTTATAACAATCTAAAAAATAAATCATTACGTAATGTAAGATGCAACTACTGGCGCCATCTAGTATGTTATATGTAAATTAGTAAAGATTTGGTTTTGGTCACGGGCGCGATGGCTTATTTTATGTATAATTTCGGTGTTTCTCTACCGATTTCTATGATTATTTTTTTATTGAATAGGTAATAATGTTACCTTTTTTTAATTAGGGATGAATGAGAGGTTTACAAACGTAAGAGTAAACAAATATAATCAGAATGTTCCGAACTGCTAAGCTATCAGGAATTACGCGTGTTATTGTGAGTCAACCGTAAAAGATAGACATAAACTGTTCACAATTTTTTTTTAGATAATTTTATGAAGAATATTTCCGTCATACATGATTTCTATGTAAGTTTAACCACTAGGCTGCACACCCGACGGAAGCTTAAAAAATGAAGTAACTTCTCCCGTTTTCCCATAATTTCCCAAAATTCCCCTTTACTACTCTGCTGGAAAGTATACAAAAACCTGCCCAGGAGTATAAAGAATAATTGTACCAAGTTTCGTTAAAATCCGTCGAGTAGTTTTTGTTTCCATAAGGAACATACAAACCGACAGACAGACAGACAGACAGACAGACAAAAATTTTACTGATTGCATTTTTGGCATCAGTATCGATCCCTAATCACCACCTGATAGTTATTTTGAAAATATATTTCATGTACAGAATTGACCTCTCTACAGATTTATTATAAGTATAGATAGATGATAGATTTTACTTTATAACTAGCGATATTTTTTACTGAGTGGCACAAACATACTTGTCTTGGAATAATGTAGCAAATCGGTGGGTAAAATTGAAGTCTCTCCAATCTTGTATAAACCAGTCCTATGGCCTCCCCTCCCGCGAATTTGCTCAGATTTAGTGACGTGCGTAAGCGCAATCAGGTCGGACGTGTACAAGATCGCTGCGTTTTCCCGCCAAAAACGTAAGTATTCAGATTTTTGGGTCCTGGACATTTTTTTCAAGTTATCGGTGGTTGCTTTATCTTGCTTAATTACTGGAAATTTTACAGTTTTCTACTTCTAACTAAGGCATTTATCATACTAGTTTTCATAACTGTTTTTGAATAGTGCCTAGATATAATATTTTTTCAGTAAACCGCGAAAAATTGTGCATTTTCTCATGTCGGTGTTCTCATATCGGTGGAATCGGTGGCTTTTTTCCCCACCGATGTGATAAATTCCACCGATATGATAAGGAAACTTGGATCGGTGGCTTATTTCTCAAATCGGTGCATTGAATTGTAAACAACGCATAGTTTTATCATATCGGTGAATGGACTTCTCATGTCGGTGAATGGCTTTATCATTTCGGTGGATTGATTTATCACATTGATATATATTGATATATCCTATTATTAACATCCGTGTGTAGTTACCATAGATTAACGATTCGTTTTTCTTTACAAACGAGAAATGATAATTTAATGTAAACTGGCCCAGAGGAAGAGCATTTTTTTGCAGCATAAGCCCGTTGTAGAAATTTAGTAAGTTTAGTAAGTTGTTATCAAAATTATATATTTTTGTGATTAAAAGTAATAATTAAAGTAAGTACGTTACTCATGTGATAAATAATTAATGTTTATCTATTGTAAAAGACTGATTTTCTTAAACTCAAAGAATTTATATAATAGAAGTTATGTGTAGATTATAAATGTTAATTTAAAATTTAAACAGTAACGACGAACGACTTATTTAAGATGCAAGAGTTGTGGACGGATAGCAATTAATAAAGTAATTTTGAAACAACCTCGTTGTAGTTATTTACTTATATTATCCGCAACATGTACATATAAAAATATTACATACTAGCAGACGCCCTGCGGTTTCACACGCATAGTTCCTGTTCCCGTGGGAATTTCAGGATAAACCATAGCCTATGTGTTAATCCAGGTTATATTCTATCTCTCCACCAAAATTGATTGAAATCCATACAGCCCTTTTTGCGTGAAAGAGTAACAAAGATCCATCCATCCTTACAAACTCTCGCATGTATAACCTTAGAAAGATAACTACCAATGTCTATACATAGGCAATCTATAGGTGTAGGGGCCATGATCCTGTAGGAAATTTATGAAATGATATATCACCTTAACTCTATTTCATACTTTTCCTAGGCAATGTAAAAAATTCCTAAGCATTCTATAGAATACCTGTTGAATCACTGGCAAACTATAAAATCTAATACCTATGCTACAATGTGAAGTAGGAAAGAGGGGTAAAAATAAATGCAAGTGCGTAATAGAGCAAGCGAAGCTGAACAAAGTAAAACGAAGCTCTACGGAGCCAGCGGAGAACACGGAACGATGATGGGGAGTTTGCGGAGCTGGTGGAGTGGAACTTCGTGGAACTGAGTGAAGTGCAGCGCAGTGAAATGAAGCCTCGCGTGTTTGGTTATTATCATACACTGAAAAATTAACGACCGAAAATGCAAGGTATATTTTTCACTAATTTTTAACACATTGCCTGATGTTTATTAGACATTCTTTAGAATGCCTAGGCAAGGTGTACAGTCAATATTATTTCATACATTGCCTTAAATACAGATTGCCTATAACATATGTAATACAGCTAGATTGGTAGGTACGGCTGCACTCAGAATCTAAACGGTATGACGGTAGATGTAAATAAACGTACGCAATTTTTATGAATACAATAGCAAGATATTAATAAATTGTTTGTTATTAAAACACCTTGTAAAACAGGTTATTCATTAATGTTTTTAAAATTGATAGATTTATCATTTCGGTGGATAGAATTATCATATCGGTGATTCGACTTATCATGTCGGTGCCAAGTCTTCTCATATCGGTGTTCATGAAAAACGATCGCTGGATATTGTATCATATCGGTGGCCATCACAACTTAAACCTCAATATTTCCTTAGTTTAAGTAAATACTAATATGTAAGTAAGTGTAACGATATAAATACCCATAGAAGAAAACATAACAGTTGGAAAACATGTATAAAAACATGATTTCAAAAGATTCACCGATATGATAAAAAAAACAGCATTTGTTGAAATTCACCCAAATGTATATATTATATATACTAGATGGCGCGAGTAGTTGCTTTCTACATCGCGGTATGAGTTCATCTTTTATTTCAATTTAGACTAAACTTTTATCACAGTTCGAATTCGAAGTCTACCGATTCAGTTACTTTGTTAATATTAACATACATTACATTACAACCCAATTTTAGAATTGCCATCTATGACTGATCGGCTACAAACTCTCACACAATCACAAACGGTCACAGTGTAGGGAGCAGCACCGGGCCACCACCGCAGCGTCAAACTGCTATCCATCCATATTTACTAAATATACATACATACATATACTCACGGCTATATTTCCCTAGAAGGGGTAACCAGAGCTAAGGAATTATAAATTCCTCAGCCACATTTGGAAGTTGAGTGGGGAAAAGATGGTAAGAATAAAGGTTTTTGGTGATGGGTCTCCAACCGCATCGCCCAAAAATCCAATAAAAAGCCCCAATACCCTTAGTAGCTTCTTACGACACCCGTGGGTAGGAAGGGGTAGCGACATTCTAAGCCGGCACTACACGGCAATATATTCTCATTTTTGAAAATAGTAACTTGGTACAAAATGGTTTGTTACATGATTCTTATGACCAATTCTAAAGGGTTTTTGAAACTCACCCCCTAAGCGTCACACCATATTATATTAGTATAGAGATTTTCGACATTTCTGTATCTAGAAATTTGAAACTTGATGCGATTCATCTATCAATAATTCATGAGTACATACTAACGGCTATAAATCCCAAAAAAGGGTAGCCATAGCTTCAGAGATAGTTCAGAGTCAGTAGATCTTTATCCACTTTTGGAAGTTGAATGGAGAAAAGGTAGTCAAATGGGTCTCCAACTGCATCGCCCAATAATCACTTAAAAAGCCTCAATGTTATTTATATCTTTTACAACGCCCACAGGAATATAAACATAGAGAAACAGAAGTTAAGATAGTGTTTTGATATTTTGGATGTAAACCGGATGCAAAAATGTAGTCCACGCGGATCTAGTCGCGGGCAAAAAGCTAGTATTATATAATACTCATATAAATAACATCCAACACTGAAAAACAATAATTTATGCTCCTCACATAAATATTGCTCTCAGCAGGGATCGAACCCGCAACCTCCAACTATACTAACAGTTATTTTAACCTACTAGGGCAGTACCGTGCCGTGTAGTGCCGGCTTAGAATGTCGCTACCCCTTTCTACTAACACCAAAACCCTTTATTTTAGCATCATTTCCCCACTAAACTTTTCAAAAGTGGCTGAGGAATTTAACTCCTTAGCTCTGGCTACCCCTTTTAGGGATTTATAGCCTTGAGTATATGTATGTATGTATGTATGTTATATAAATAAAGACGCAGTATTCTAAATCGAAAATACTTAATTGCTCTCAATTGTGATATCGTTTTAATAACATAATCGTGGATGCTACTAAGAATCGCTTTCAAATTAATAAACTTTATCTCCATAGCAATTTAGGAATAAACTGATAAAATTAATTGAGTGGTGTGATCATTACATCATGTATCATCCAACGGCTTGTTCTTTATCATTTTATTGAAAAACTAGGCCGCCTTTTAATTTCATACACACATACATATACTCACGGCCATAAATCTCTAAGAGGGGTAGCCAGTGTTTTAGAGCTAGATACTCCTCAGACATATTTGGAAGTTGATAGCGGACAAGATGGTAGAAATAAAGTATCGTTGGTGATGGGTCTCCGACCGCATCGCCCAAAAACCACTTTAAAAAGCCCCATACCCTTAGTCGCCTCTTACGACACCCGTGGGTAGAAAGGGGTAGTGATATTCAAAGTGATATGAAACTTGGCTAATTAATCAACTTTATCTCAAAAGCAATTTAGGAACAAACTGATAAAACTAATAGAGTGGTGTGATCATTATTTATTTATTTCATCATGTGATCTTTACATCATGATTATAAAGCAACGGGTTGGATTTTTTATTATCATTTTATTGAAAAACTAGGCCTCCTATTAATTTTATTATAATCGAAAATAACATTTTGATACCTTGGAGAAGTAAGTGAATCATTGTTATTAAGATGTAGTGTCGGCTTAGAATAGCACTACCCCATTTCTTCCGGTGGGTGTACGTAAGAGGCGACTAACGGACTTGGGGCTTTTTAAGGGATTTTTGGGCGTTGCGGCTGGAGACCCATCACCAACGACCTTTATTCTACCATCTTTTCCCCACTCAACTTCCAAAAGTGGCTGAGGAATTTCTAATTTCTCTGTCTCTGTTATTAAGATGGCTATAGAAGAGGCTCAGATTAGTACCAACACATTTCTGTTTGCGGGCGTGGTAAAAGGCGACCTAGGGATTTGATTATTTTTAAGTCATTCCTCACAACCCATATATGTCCCCACCAAGGGGCACGAGCCTACCCTATATAGGGCGATTTGGCCTTAGTCCACCACTCTGACCAATTGTGGGTTGGCAGACTAACGACTACTACCGTAATAGTAGCCGAGACAGACGGCTTAACGTGCCCTCCGAAGCACGGAATCATCATAATTTTCGGATAATCAGGTGATTCAAGCCTGCAATATCTTGCCAGACTGGGCTAAATCCTACAAATTAAATTTGTTAGGTTACCATCCCCCGGGGATCGAACTCGAGACCTCCTTACTTGAAACTAAGCGCTTAACCGCGAGACCACGGAGGCAGTCGTGAGTAACTGATTGTCCGGCGATTTTGCTGGAGACTCATCACCATCAACCCTCTTAAGTTTTACCTTCTTTTCACCTCACTCCACTAGCAAGAGGGGCTGAAGATTTCATTCTGAAGCTCCGGCTACACCTTTTTGGGATGCCGTGAGTATATCGTGATTATATGTATGTTATGTATGTATGTATGTACATGTATACATTTCTTAATGCCGTGTGGTGTCGGCTTAGAATAACACTACCCCATTTCTACCCGTGGGTGATCGTAAGAGACGACTAAGGGTAAAGGGGCTTTTTTAAAAGATTTTTGGGCGATGTGGTTGGAGACCCGTCACCAAAAACATTAATTATTACCATCTTTTCCCCCATCAACTTCCAAAAGTGGCTGAGGAATTTCTCATTCCAAAGCTCTGGCTACCCCGTTAAGGGATTTATAGCCGTGAGTATATGTATGTATGTACATTTCTTAACTAATGTTCCTTTTCAATCTAATATTCAAATTTCTCGTTTCAATGTGAATGTAAATAAACTCACGTACATTCAGTACGCATGACCATAAGACGTCTGCTCGAGTTAAGAAGTCTACTATGATGTAGTGTCATGAAGAAAAGTAAACACTTAAGAAAACTAGAGCATAACTTTATAAAACAAAGATAAAAAATTAAAGATGACGTCGTGAGGGTACAATGTGTTGATTTCTTATCACATTGATTCGTCCGCTGTGTAGTGTCGGCTTAGAATAGCTTTACCACATTCCTTCCAATGAGTGTTTCAATGAGGCGACTGAGGGTATTGGGACAATTTAAGTGATTTTTGAGCGACGTTGTTGGATAACGTACCCATCACAAAACACCTTTATTTTAAAATCTTTTCCCGCTCAATTACAGAGGAATTTCTAATGATAGCCGTGTAGTGTCGGCTTAGAATAACACTACCCCATTTCTACCCGTGGGTGATCGTAAGAGGCGACTAAGGGTATACATACATACATATACTCACGACATCAATTCCCATTGGGGTAGGCAGAGACTATCGATCGCCACTTCGTACGATCCTGACAAACCTCTCTAGCTTCGTTTACATCCATCAATCTTTTCATACATGCTCTTTTATTCTTCATACTTCGCACGCCAGCCTTTTTGAGCACACTCTCAATTTGGTCCAAGTGTGTTCTCCGTGGTCGTCCTCTACTAACATTACCATCCACACTAGCTCTATAGATCCCTTTTACCAATTTTCTATCATCCATCCTCTCCATCCATCCATTAAGAAAACTAGAGCATACCTTTTTAAAACAAAGATAAAAATTAAAGATAAGGTCGTGAGGGTACAGTGTGTTGATTTCTTATCACATTGATTCGTCCGCTGTGTAGTGTCGGCTTAGAATAGCTTTACCACATTTCTTCCACTGAAAATTATAATGAGGCGACTGAGGGTATTGGGACATTTTAAGTGATTTTTGAGCGACGTAGTTGGATAACGTACCCATCACAAAAAACCTTTATTTTAAAATCTTTTCCCCACCCTACTACAAATAGTGGCTGGTGGCTGAGGAATTTCTATTGATATGTGTTTATTTATTCATTCATGCTGTGTAGTGTCGGCTTAGAATAGCACTACCCCATTTCTACCCGTGGGTGATCGTAAGAGGCGACTAAGGGTATAGGGGATTTTTAAGTGATTTTTGGGCGATGTGGTTGGAGACCCGTCACCAAAAACATTTATTATTACCATCTATTCCCCATCAACTTCCAAAAGTGGCTGAGGAATTTCTCATTCCAAAGCTCTGGCTACCCCGTTAAGGGATTTATAGCCGTGAGTATATGTATGATGTATGTATGTATGTTCTAATGATATGTGGTTATTTATTCACATATTGGCTTAGAAATTATACTCCTCTTGTCTCCTTTTTTAATTAAACCAGTCCAATCATAAAGTCTGTGCATCGTCTGGTATTAAATGAGTCATATCGTAGTAAGTATGACACACGTAGTAATATACAACACATAATACCAAGATGGTGTCAAGAGTTCAGAGATTAGTTCAAAGAGCAATTAATGATTGTGCAATTGAAGAATTATCTTATTACAGTCCTTTACTGACTTTGTTCTGCGGTTCCATTCTACATACATATACTCACGGCTATAAATCCCTAGAAGGAGTAGCCAGAGCTTCAGAATAGGAAATTCTATAGCCACTTTTGGAAAGTTGAGTCGAAAAGACGGTAAAATAAAGGTTGATGGTGATGGGTCTCCAACCGCGTCGCCCAAAAATCCCTTAAGAACCCCAAAACCTTGAGTCGCCTCTTACGTACACCCACCGGAAGAAATGGGGTAGTGCTATTCTAAGCCGACACTACACAGCTATTTACACAAATTTCATACAACTTTCTATTCAGTAACAAAGTTATATTTATTTATTCTAAGATAATGTTATACATTCGATAATATTAAATGGAGTTAAAGGATTTATTTCCAAGACACATAATGACAAGTAAGAAAAACAATATATTGCCTATCTAACTATACTCACAACGGTATACAATCTTAGTAAGGGGTAGCCCGACCTACCGAATTAATAATTCTACTTCGTAGTGCTATTAAAAGTCACCCCTACACGGGTTTTTTGAACAATAGAGGAAGTTTGTCCAATTGCTTTTGTTCATGACCTGTTTTCTATAATGCTTGGAAAGTGAAGACACCTCGTATACACATATATCGACCCATATCGTTGACGGCAACCGTTATAGCTCAGTGGGTAGAACACGGCTTATCGTGTAGACGATAAGGGTTCAAATCCCGGGTAATTTTAATAATTTGTTGAAATATGTGATGAAAAAACTTGTATTTCAAGATGCTATATTTTCGAAAATCATTAATCATTATGTATGTAAGTATGTGTATGCGTAATTTTATGTCCTTTTTTTTATCATTTTAATTTATAATTATTAAATTAACACCCTCAGTAAATTTGACGTAAGAGTGAGCGCAATAGCTGCAAAATGTGGGAAAGCCCTTAAAACAATCATTTCTTAGAGAATATTAGAAGAAGAAGAAATAATGTTTATTAGGGAATTTATTACAAGCCCTACCCCCCCCGCCAATACATTCCAAAGCCTCAAAACCGACAACCACGGGCGAGATCGTGTAGTGCAATTCTTAGTCAACAAAACGGCGTGCAGTTCTTGAGGATTCCGTAAAATATTAATAGCTATCGCTATGAAGCCGTCTTCAAACACTCCACTTAATGAGTTAACGTTTTTTACGGTTTGTTTGTTTTAAATGCTTTTCTTTGATATTGTTTGGCTATGGTGGATGGAATGTTGTTTATGATTTTAGTTAATGGGCATTTTAATCGAACATTTGCGGAATTGTATCAACTCAACTGTTCACTACGTATATCCCCGAAGGCGTTAACAGAGGTACTAATACTTCTGAACATCACGCGACATTATGCTTCAGCGCGTTCGTGCGAGCTCCAACAGCATTCTGCGTGTGTTGAGTGACAGGTGGGACTCCCCAGTCCCCACTGCTCCGGCACTGGGTGAGACTGCACACCCCAAATTGTCGGTAGTATTATCCAGAGCAGTACAATTATAATAATAAATAATAATAATAAAAAACTCTTTATTGCACATTACAAAATAAAAACAACAATTACAAAAAAGATCGGTATAAAAGCCAAAGTACAACTGGCGGTCTTATCACTAAGAGCGATCTCTTCCAGACAACCCATTAATGGAAAGATTTGCTGGATTAAAAACATGTTCGGTAGATGTCCAATAAATTAAACTGATTTGCTTAAAAACTAAAATTATTCATCAAACTATTATCAATCTATTTTAAGTATTACTAAATATTTATTAAGTTCTAATACACTTACAGATACAGATAGTATTCCATAAAATAAATAATATTCAATAAATACAATACATATGCAATATATATAAAGATTTTTAAATAAAATACATATATACATTTTACGACATAATATATAATAGAATATATAAACTTTTGTATGCAACACAAATAATATTATAATGTTTCGGAGAGGAAGTGTTTTTTTACCATTTTCTTGAAAATAGGGAGAGACTTGGCTAATCGCACCTCTACAGGAAGACCGTTCCATAGTTGTACAGCCTGGACGGTAAAGGAGGAACTGTAAAAATTGGTGGAATGGGAAGGGGTACTCAACAAAAGATTGTGGTAAGAACGCAGATTGAGGTCATGTGAAGAGTGAAGGAATTGGAAACGCTCTTTAAGGTAGGAGGGGGTGGCAGGATTAAACAAGATAGAGTACAGGAGAGACAGAGTATGTGCATTCCGGCGGAGACGAATTGGAAGCCACTGAAGTTTATTGCGATACGCAGAGACATGGTCATATTTACGCAGTCCGAAAATAAACCTAATACATAAGTTTTGTAAGCGCTCAAGTTTGTTCAGTTGATCTTCAGTTAGATCGAGATAGCAGGTCTCAGCATAATCAAGAATAGGTAGTAGAAGAGATTGGGCTAACGCAGTTTTGGTAGCAGTAGGGAGAAAGTTACATAGCCTCCTTAGGGACCCTGCTGACGCAAACAGCCTCCGGCTTACTAATTCCAGTTGCGGTACCCAAGATAAGGTGCTATCTATCATCACACCAAGGTTTTTTACAGCAGCGCTGAAAGGAATGGATGTGCCATCAAATAAAACAGGCGGTAGTGATTTATAGTCAATCTTTGAAACGATTCGTGAGCTACCAACTATAATTATTTGCGTTTTATTCGGATTAACTTTCAATCCATATGCTTCACTCCATTTCAAAATTTGCATTAAATCATTATTAATTAAGCTTATGGACATATTTATTTGCTCAAAATTAGCATGTGTGTAAATCTGAAGATCATCTGCATAAAGGTGGTAGGAAGAAGTAAGTTTATGAGAAATGGAGTTAATAAATATAGCGAATAAGAGAGGAGACAACACACCACCTTGTGGAACACCGGCATTTAACTCAATCCACGGAGACATGGCATCTTCGAGGTGAATGCGCTGCCGTTGCCCCAGTAGATAACTACGAAACCAGTCAACTACCGTTGGAGATATGTTAAGAGAACGAAGTAAAGCAAGTAATATTTCGAAGTCAACCGTATTAAAGGCGCTACTAAAATCAAGCAGTGCTAAAACAGTCAGCAGTCCCTTATCCATTCCCAAACGCATGTCATCAGTTATTTTGATCAAAGCCGTTACAGTACTATGGGAAGGGCGGAAACCAGATTGGAAGGGGTTAAGCAGATCATTCCTAGTGGGAAAATCACTTAACTGTTTATGTACCAGTCGTTCAAGTACTTTAGAGAGGAATGGCAGAATAGATATAGGACGATATTCAGAGAAGGACTTAGGATTAGCTTTTTTGGGAATAGGAGTGACCTATAAAGGAATAGGGCTTCTTTCCATACCATAGGGAGGGATTCTAAGGATATGGAATTATTAAGGATTTCAGTAATAACAGGAAGAATAAGGTCTAGGATAGGCAATATCATTTTTCGACTAATACAATCACCACCTAGTGCGTTTGACGTAATGGACATAATATTCTTCTTAACATCACAATCGGAGAATTGACAAAAATTAAAGGGAGGATAATCCGGAGCTGGTAGTGTAGAAAGAAAATGTAATGTTTCAGCTTTTTTAACACCATCAAAAGTAGATGTCGTGGAGAAATGGTTGTTAAGCGAAGTGATGTCTAGATCTTTTGGGATAGAATCGTGACGAGATTTTCCAACTCCTAAGGATCTAAGAAACTTCCAGACTTTAGCTGGATCGCCATTTTCAACGGATTCGTGGATGTGGTTTCGCTGTCCATCCCTACACACCTTATTGCAGTGATTCCGAATCGACACATACTTTTCCTTGTTTAGATCTGATGGTCGCGACTTAAACTTTGACTTGGCTCGTGCTTTTTTCATCAATAGATCCCTAATTTCGTCTGTGAGCCATGGTGCCGGAAAATGCTTCATTTTAACTGATTTAACGGGAGCGTGAATATCGTACAGTGCCGTAAGTTTTGTATTAAAAGTGTTGACTTGTTCATCGATAGTAGCCGCTGTGGTACATGTCATCCAGTCAATATTAGAAGCATCATGTCTCAGCTTATCCAGATCTATACTACCAAAACTGCGCTGCAGAAGAATTTTAGACTTATTTTTAGGGGGCCGGACTTTATAGGACAAGAATATTAGATCGTGATGAGAAAAAGCATCTGCAGCAGTTTGGCCTTGCAGAGCCACGTGGTTAGGGGAGGAGACCGCTATAAGGTCGAGAAGAGATGGCGTGCAATTTGGTAAGTTATGAGTATGTATTTAATTTTAACTATGTATATGTATTTAATTTTAAATGTTATTCTTGTTACTAACATAGGTATTTAAGTTTTTGTGATTACTAAGAATTATATGGATGAATAATCCGAAATAAATGATTTTGATTGATTGATTGATTTATCAGTATTATGGTATGTCGTAAGTTGCTATATTGTCGCACACAAATTATAATACATTTTCACCGTTATATATCCCACTAAGGGGTAGCCAGAGCATCAGGATTAGAAATTATATGAGTCACTTTTGAAAGTTGAGTGAAAAAAGAAGTGTAAAGAAAGGTTTATATTAAAATTACAAGTACATACATATACTAACGCCGCGTACTAAGGTACCGTTATGGTAGGCAGAGACTATCGATCGCCACATTGTACGCTCCTGACATGATACACACGTGCGTACCACGATGCTTTGCTTATCGACTACAATGTTAATAAAAAAGGATAATGTTCGTGGTATCTAGGTGACCTTAATTTACCGACCTACCTGCAATCAAGTTTAAAATCCCCAGAACAGGAAGACAGCCATAAAAATTTAAAAAATCCTAGATGTTTTCGAAGTTGACTTGGGCGAAATACAGTAAAAAATAACTTTTTAAACTATATTTATCCACAATGCCCATGGCTGTGTAGTGTCGGCTTAGAATAGCACTACCCCATTTCTTCCGGTGGGTGTACGTAAGAGGCGACTTACGGACTTGGGGCATTTTAAGGGATTTTCGGGCGATGCGGTTGGAGACCCATCACCAACAACCTTTATTCTACCATCTTTTCCCCACTCAATTTCCAAAAGTGGCTGAGGAATTTCTAATTTCTCAGCTCTGGCTACCCCTTTTAGGAATTTATAGCCGTGAGTATATGTATGTATGTATGTACCCATAGCTTCCTCAAATAACACCCGCAAGAAGTATAGGGTACGGTAAGTATTGGTACACTAAAACCACCCACATTTAATCTAATAAAATATTTTAACATGTAACTCCATAGCAAAAACCGCGTGATCGATAGTCTCTGCCTACCCCAGTCGGCTCTTGTCTCGTGATTATATGCATGTATATTGTTCAGAAGAATAGAACTTCTACCACTGTTTTAATGATATATATTGGAACATTCAGTATAGGTAAGGGAAATATAAGTAATATAGCAGCCCGTCCCGGCTTCGCTCGGGCATGAATTATCATTAACATTTTGTTTTTTATTTTATTACATGTATTATTATTTAATATATTTATTTTAAGTTTTAAGCTATGTTATATTTTTTTGCTGTGTAGTGTCGGCTTAGAATAGCACTACCCCATTTCTTCCGGTGGGTGTACGTAAGAGGCGACTAACGGTTTTGGGGCTTTTGAGGGATTTTTGGGCGATGCGGTTGGTGACCCATCACCAACAACCTTTATTTCACCATCTTTTCCCCACACAACTTCCAAAAGTACATACATACATATACTCACGGCTATAAATCCCTAGAAGGGGTAGCCAGAGCTAAGGAATTAGAAATTCCTCAGCCACTTTTGGAAGTGGCACGCGACAGGCCAACGTACAGTTGACCGTGAGTAAAACAATTCTTTCGCAGGTCAATCCCTACTAATTTGAAGGTATGGCCTTGGAACTTATTAATTGTTAAAGCAAAAGATGTTTTAACCGGAAATTGTAGCCGTTTAAATGGAATTGGCAGATCAGTTGGGATCATCGGTATCCTCGGTATATGAGCTAATTGACCGGCTGCTGGGCCAGTGATAATAGTCGCTACAATTAAATTTTGCTTTAACTCTTTGATAAGCAGCCTCCCGTACCCCTTCGTGACGCCTGCAACAACTTACTATGCATAGCTAATCGAGCGGAGTTTTATCTATTTTTTTAATTCGATATAACTTTCGAATGGAATGTTCGAATTGAATAATTCAAAAAGTAATATAAGGGTATTGAAGTAGTCTGAAATAATATATACGTTTTTATAAGGATTAGATAGGTACAAATAAAGAGCCTTTTCTAAAGCAGGATTTTAATTTAATTTTTAAATAATTTTATATAATGACGCTTGTTGTGAGATAACTATAATAGTTAGAGACATGCTGTCGGGGCATTTTTTTTAGATAATGATGTGTTCTATAAAATTGTAGCACATAATTTTATTCTATTGTCAATAGTTTTCGCAGCGCACGCGATGTAAGGATTTTTTTTGGTATTTCTTTAACACCTTGGGTTACATTTTTGAAGTTTACGTAAGGATCCCTAATTTTTTTGAAAATGAAATATAGCCTATGTCACTCGGGAATAGTGTAGCATTAAAACAGTGAAAGAATTTTTCAAATCCGGCCAGTAGTTTTGGACCCTATTCAATTCAAACAAACAAACAAAAAATCAAACCTTTCCTCTTTATAATATTAGTATAGATAAATGAAATTTTCAGACACCTAAATTAAGTACAGCTTAATAAAGAGAAAGGGCATAATTTATGTTCCTTGTAATTTACAACATGAAATAAAGGTTGTTGGTGATGGGTCTCCAACCGCATCGCCCAAAACTCACTTAAAAAGCCCCTATACCCTTAGTCGCATCTTACGATCACCCACGGGTAGAAATTGAGTTGTGTTATTCTAAGCCGACATTACAAGGCATACTTATACTAATACTAAAAACAGGTTGTTAGTGAAGGGTCTTCATCCGCAACGCCCAAAAGCCTCATACCCTTAGTCATATCGCGTCTTACGACACAGGCAGAGAGTGGTAGTGCTTTTCTAAGCCGACACCACACGGCATACTAAAATACTAAATACATGGCTAATACGATATCTGAAAATAGAGTAATGTTATCATTTCATAATGTTGCCTTGTAAGTTAGTGGTATTGTGTATCTTCAGATAAGCAAAGGCCGGTTAAGATAGCCGCATGAGCTAATCATACAAGATATATAAACCTTGTTTAAATTGCAAACAATTTTAACTGATTTACACGCTTTGGTATTTTACCTATTACAAGAATATTATTTAGAATTAGAATATTATTCCCCTTTAACAAGAATATTAATAGCTATATACTACGGGTTCGGGAGAAGTTTCTTTACATTACCTCAGTTAACAGCTGTATAGCTTTAGCTTGTACCGGGGATCGCTAGTAGAAAATGGAACTTTGCATTATGTTAAACCCTGCACCTTACTCTTTGTACAAAATAATAAACAAATACTGTAGATTTACATCAATATCAAACTCGTTGGCTATACGTTATAACTTGATGATTTACTAGGAAAGTATAGGATACTAAAAATAAAAAATCACAATGTTGCTCCAATCCAATTCATTTAAGATAAACATATACTAGTACCAAAAAAGATGTCACATCAGAATAAAAAAAATGATTGGTGTCACCGACCGAGAAGTGTCAGAAAACTATGTTTGAAATATTCGACATCAAAAAAGTCCATATTAGTGTTAATCTAGAGACCTCCGGTTTTTTGCAAAATTGTAACTCGCCATTCCATTAACAACATACGTTAATTACAGAAAAAACGGATAAACAGTTTTTGAAATATTTTGAAAACTTATAAAAACTTTGAAGTGACATTTCTTGAGAAGTGTCAATAATTATGAGGTAAAACTTGGCAGATTGCTATCGAGCATTATGACGAATACATAGGTTGTACTCATTTGTTAATATCATCAGGGGCATTATTTGTTCCCTAACCCGGCTACAGCCTTTGATATAAAAGTTCAACAAGAAAAGAATCCAGCCAACGTATGGCACCTATTAAATGTTACATTATCGCTCACTTATTTAACTTTCTGGGTTCAATCTACAAGTCATATCACTAATACTTTCTCTCCAGGAGTATCGTTCGCGATGACGTAAGGCTTCGAGCTTGGGTAATTGGGGCATAGCTGGGCATTTGGCTATGGGCTAAATATCCAAAATGAGGTAGGCAATGCTTGCTGTATAGTGTCCTATTGCATTAGTGTGTAGTGACACACACACCTGGATTAAATAGAAAATGTGCTCAAGAAGGCAGGTGTACGAAGTATAAAGAATAAAGGAGCTTGTATAAAAATAATGATGGATGTAAACGAAGCTAGAGAGGTTTGCCAGGGTCGTACAAAGTGGCGGCATTGCCTATCCCACTGGAAAATAATGGCGTGAGCATATGTTTGTATGTTAATTGGGTTAGTACACACGTTTTTTATTGCTCAATTTGCACAATATCTATAAATATAAAAGAAAGTGGTGTTAGTTACACTATTTATAACTCAAGAACGGATGAACCGATTTGGCTGCAAATTTATGGAGGGGTAACTTAGAACCAGGGAAAGGACATAGAATATTTATCATTTCGCTAAAAATCGTAGGGGCTTAGCAGTAAAAAAAATAACACCATCCGTGCGAAGCCGGGGCGGACCACTAGTTTATATATATAACCCAAATTATTTGAAAATATCCACAAATAAAGTATATCATATACTTAAAAAACAAAATATATATAATTCGGAACAACATGATACCTAGCATGAGTGCTATTTTTTATCGTCACGATATCGGTTATAATAAAATGACAGTATACGACACTAAGTAACTGCAAAAGAGATGGCTGTTCTATACCACGCGATATCTAGTTAAAAGGTCGCTCATACTACGAGCTCGTAGTTATGCAGATAAACGTTCGACTATGCTCAAATCAAAAGCTTATTGTGTTATTTTCAATCGCTCTCTACCGTCACGGGTCAGTTTCCTAATCAATGGAAAGATTTTTTGGAAAAGAGCACGAATTATAACTATTCATAAGAAAGGGGATTTTATGATGTATCAAATTTATTTATTTGTTTATTTATTTGAGAAACATACGGTACACAATATTTCAAATAAGATAAAAATACAGAGAAGTTCTTGACCTATAAAGTTTCTACCAATTGTTATACAGACGATACAGAAAAACGCAAATTAAAATAACTATTGAAAACACAACAATTATACATCAGTTGTAATATGGATAATTTATACAGATGAAATTAAGTAATTATAAAATAAAGAATTATAGACCTATTTCTATCCTTCCTTGTTTCTCTAAACTATTTGAATCAATAATCTGTCCCATTATTACAAAAAAAATATATTATTATGTATAATAAGTAAAAAAATTATAGTAAGTAAATCACAACACGGTTTCAGAAAAGGGCGCTCCGTGGAATCAAATTTAGTCTGCTATATTAATGAACTCTCCCACAAAGTCGATGCTGGCCACCAAATTGATGCAATTTACAAAGACTTTGCCAGTGCATTCGATAAATTCATTGCTGATTAAGAAACTTGAATTAGTCGGTATCAGTGAATTCAATGGTTTAATTCTTATCTAGAAAGTAGAGACCAATCTGTTTCAATTAATAGCCACGAATCTAGATTTTTTTATGCAGAATCAGGGGTTCCCCAAGGTTCGCACTAAGGACCTATTTTTTTCTTAATTTTTGTTAACGACCTTACTCCCAATATAAAATATAGTAACCACCTCCCTCTTTGCTGACGATCTCAAAATCTATAGAACAATCACATCTCCTGAAGATAGTTCTCTTCTTCAAAATGATCTCAATAATATTTTGAATTGGTGTTAATCAAACAACATGCCAATAAATGCACAAAAATGTTATCACATGAAATTCACTCGTAAACAAAAGGCTCTCGACTACAATATCGTCTTGGGACCGATTTACTTACTGAAGTGTCTGAAATTAGAGATCTTGGTATAATTATTGACTCCAAACTAAAATTTTCATCTCACATTGATAATATGATAATATAACGAAAAAAGCAGCACTTATGCTAGGATTTGTGAAACGGAATAGTAAGGAATTTAAGCCCGAGACCAAAATTTAACTCTTTAATTCTCTTGTGGGGAGTCATCTGGAATTCTCTTCTGGTGCTTGGAGTCTATCTTATTCCGTACATTCACAACGAATCGAAAGCATACAAAGATCTTTTACTCGTCAGCTAGCCTTCATTTCCCGCAATATTTCTCACAGATCTCCTTATGAGCTCCGCCTTAAATTCTTTAAAATGTCTTCCTTACGTAATAGACGAGAAATACATGACTTATTATTTCTTTTCAAAGCTTTATATAATTTATTGGATTGTCCTGACATTCTCGAATCTATCTCTTTCCCTATTCCGTACCATCTTCCGAGACATCCCATTAAGAAACTATTTTGTGGCCCTCAATCTCGCACAAACCTAGGAACCCATTCTCCAATTAATAGGATATGCGACCTTTATAACATATACAAACACAAATTAGACATTGACATCTTTCATGACTCCTTTGGTTTGTTTAAGAAATAAATTTGTCAGAAATACTAATAATAGGCTATTTGACTAAGTTTTGAAAACTATCTTACGGTGTTAATTTGTTCATAAGGAGCCCTAAAAAAATATTTTTCTGTCTTAATTTTAGCTATTGTATTAAAAAATCGAAAAAGAAAATGCAATATTCAAATGTGCCGCGAAAACGCGACTTTAAGTTATATGGCGGCTGTATCACAAATGACGTCAATTCCGCATTAACCACCAATGAGCAAAGCGATACATAGTCTGTTTAATGTGCAATCTACGTCATTATAGAAATAGCCAATCACGGTCGTTTTTAGTCACGTGACAAATGCATCAAAAATACTTATTTTAGAAGACGGATTTTAGTGAAATAATGCAATATTTTTATCGCGCATTATTACACACACATTGCTCCAAAAAAGAAATATTAAGACTAATAAAATAAAAGAAATGTATATTTTTATTACAGTCAAATAGCCTATTGCCGTGTTCATTTTGTTGATCCTGTTTTGCATCGCTAGTTTTAACTTTGTTATAAACTTTTTTCATGTTTTAAATATTGTTACAATATAATTATATGTTTAGTCAGTGTTGTCGTTAAGGTAATATAATTCAACAATGTCGTGTACGCCTTTAAGGGTTTTCACAAATAAATTTTTATTAATGTAAAATTAACAACTATTATGTCTGTTGTCTTAACTGCCGGTGTGCCTTATTTAAATAAATAAATAAAAATCTATATCCATGAGAATATGTAGAGTAGTGCCATTCTACACTAACATTTCTTAGGAAATCTTATCGCAGTTTTAATACTATGTAAGTAATTACTATCATAGCACAACATTGACTCATTGAGTGCGGATTACTAATATCTTTATCTTTGTAGTACCTCTGTCGATTCATAATGAAATCATTGTTTACGGTATTTTCAGTGTGTACTCATCGCCTGAATTGCATGTAAACTTGCATCTCATAATTTTCAAACCCGAAATCAGAGGAAACGATTCATTCACCCTCAAGATAAAGCTTACTGAAGAAATATTAATTAAGAAAGAAAGAACAAGTTTATTCACTGCTGCAAAAAAAAACAACTATTAATTAGGTTTACAAACATTCATAATTAAAAACAGATGAGTTACACACGAAAAGAAAAACAAATAGTAATCACAAAATGTTACAGAATCATACACTACTTACTCACTCGACTTCAAGTATACATACATACATATACATATATACTCACGGCTATAAATCCTTAGAAGGGGTAGCCAGAGCTAAGGAATTAAAAATTCCTCAACCACTTTTGGGAAAATGATGTGGGGAAAGATATTTAAATAAAAGTTGTTGGAGATAGGTCTCCAACCGCATCGCCCAAAAATCCCTTAAAAGTCCAAATACCGTAAGTCGCCTTTAACGTACACCCACCGGAAGAAATGGGGTAGTGCTATTCTAAGCCGTCACTACACAGCAAACTTCTACTATTATAATATAACAGTACTACTAGTATGATTCCAATAAAGTATTAAGAACTAGAATGTCAGCAACCACCTACTATTCAGGCCTTTTTAGACACCGACTGACTAATCAATAGTCATTTCACTGCTCCTTATTATTACATTATTTATTACAAGCGTTGCGTCCGAATTCTGAATAATGTAATGTACTAGCTGTTGCCCGCGACTTCGTCCGCGTCAATTTCTATTATTATAATCGCGATTAAGAAGTTTTATAGCTTAAAGCCTTCCTCGATAAATGGAATATCCAACACAAAAAGATTTTTCAAATCAAACTATTAGTTCCTGAGATAAGCGCGTTCAAACAAACAAACTCTTCAGCTTTATACGAGTAATATTAGTATATATGAAAGGATTACCGAATTTAAACTAAGCTCGAGAGGTTTGCCAGTATTGTACAAAATGGCATCGATAGAGTTTGCCCACCCTGACGGGACCAATGGTGCAAATATATGTGTGTAAGTATAAATTATTGGCTTTGTTGTGTCGATTAGAACTAGTTCTAACATATTTCTCCCCCAGGGTCTTTTAAAAGACGACCGAGGTTATTGGGGCCTTTAACCGATTGTTAGGCGATTGGAGACTCATAACCTCATGATAACCTCAGCATCGAACACCTCAAGTATGCCGGTGCGCACTTACCTAGGGTCCTCTCAATGCCTTTTAATCTATGTGTGAGTCACAGTCACTTACCTGACGACCTTATGTACACAGTGGTGGTTCCGATTATAAAGAATAAGACTGGTGATGCCTCAGATTTGTCAAATTATAGACCCATTTCGCTAGCCACAGTTGTAGCCAAGGTGCTGGACAGCTTGCTTGACAAACAGATGGATAAACACCTCCATCTTCATGATGCACAGTTCGGCTTTAGGCCAGGACTCTCAACTGAAAGTGCCATCCTCTGTCTCAAGCAGACTGTCCAATACTATACAGCTAGAAAAACGCCTGTCTACGCATGCTACCTGGACTTATCCAAGGCATTTGATTTAGTGTCTTATGACAAACTGTGGCAGAAGTTAAAATTTGAGACGGACCTACCCCACGAGATTACGGCAGTGTATCGGTACTGGTATGGCCACCAACAAAACAGTGTGAGATGGGCAGGAGAATACTCAGACGCGTATGGGCTGGAGTGCGGGGTGAGGCAGGGGGGGTTGAGTTCGCCTCGTCTCTTCAACCTATACGTTAACCAGCTCATTGTTGAGCTCAGCAGCGCTAATATTGGGTGTTCCATAGATGGAGTATGCATCAATAATATAAGCTATGCTGATGACATGGTGCTGCTGAGTCCATCAGTTGCTGCACTGAGGAAACTACTGCAAATTTGTGAGTCGTACGCGGCGGCCCATGGGCTCAGATACAATGCAAGAAAGAGTGAATGGATGATCTTTAAAGCCGGTACTAAATGCTACTCTCCCGTACCAATCACTCTTTGCGGCAGTGTTCTTAATAAAGTACACAAGTTCAAGTATCTGGGCCACTGGGTTACCGACGACATGAGTGACGGTGAGGATATAGACAGGGAGCGTAGGGCGCTGGCCGCCCGCTGTAACATGTTAGCCCGTAGGTTCGCACGCTGCTCGATACCAGTCAAGCTGACTCTCTTTAGAGCTTACTGTCAGAGCTTTTACACATGTAGCCTGTGGACGAACTTCACGCAGCGGACGTACAGCGCACTACGCGTGCAGTACAACGATGCGCTCAGGATTCTATTAAGACTGCCGCGTTACTGTAGCGCTTCCGCCATGTTTGCGGAAGTTCACATTGATGACTTCTACGCTATAGTGAGGAAACGGAGCGCCTCGTTATTGAGGCGCCTGCAGGCTAGCACTAATGGAATCCTGAGAGCATTGTCCGAGCGCTGGGACTCGCCGATGATGAGGAGGTGGATGCAGTTACATTTCAGCGCATCACCCCTCGTACTATAGTTTGTAAAGTAATTATAAATTTTAATTAATTTTAATTTTATTTTATGTTGAATTTTATTTATTTTATTGATTATTACTTTTTTTTGATGAATTTTCTTTTTTATTGATTTTTATTATTTTGATTTTATTCTTTGGGACATAACTTTTAATTGACATGTTTTTATCATTTTAATTTATGTGTATTTTGTAGTTTTCATTTTGTGTTGTATGTAATGGCTAAATATGGGCTACTAGCCTGAAATAAATGATTTTTATTTTTATTTTATTTATTTATAACCATTCATCCTTTAACTATCTTTTCCCCACATAACTTTCATGACGTGATCCGTGAAAGGTACGGCGTAAAAGATGATTTTGTAAAAAAGATATAAAAAGGAATGTTGAGGTGGTTTGGGCACACAGACAGGATGGATGACAGTAAATTGGTGAAAGAGATCTATAGAGCCAATCTGGAAGGTAATGTGAGTAGAGGACGACCACGGAGAACACACTTGGACCAAATAGAGTGTGTGCTCAAATTGATGGTTATAAACGAAGCTAGAGAGGTTTGCCAGGATCGTACAAAGTGGCGATCAATGTTACAATCAAAGTCTCTGCGCGGGACCTATCTACCCCAATGGGAAATGATAGCTTGAATATATGTATGTATAACTTTTAAAATTGTTAGAGTAATAATTCCCTAAGTCTGGCAACCCTTCCCTTAGGACATATAGCCGTGAGTATATGTATCCATTGCCGCATAACAAGCAGACATTGTAATGAAAGCACGGCATTTCCAATTCCGTACACTTAACTACCCCTTTCCTGGAACTTATAACCGAGGGTATATATACGTATGTATCTATTGCGGCATGACAAGTAGAACTTAAAATGAAAGATTTCATGAATTCGGTTATCTGCGTGATATTGTTTTATTTTTTGTATGCCGTGTAGTGTCGGCTTAGAATAGCACTACCCTGTTTCTACCGATGGGTGTACGTAAGAGGCGACTAACGGTATTGGGGCTTTTAAGGGATTTTTGGGCGATGCGGTTGGTCCATCAACCTTTACTTTTCCATCTTTTCCCCACTCAATTTTCCAAAAGTGGCTGAGGAGTTTTAAATTCCTCAGCTCTGGCTACTCCTCCTAGGGATTTATAGCCGTGAGTATATGTATGTATGTATATTTTTGTTTCTATTTTTATATATGGTTTCATATTATTTTTGTAAAATGTGTATTTTTTTGTATTATTGTTGATTTTTAGACGGCAACAATATTTTTTTTGTACCTTTATCTTTTTTCTTTTAATTCCGTACACCTAGTTACCCCTTTCTCGGAACCTACGGCCGTGAGTATATGTATTGTGGCAAACAATTCGACCTTGTAATGAAAGTCAGTAGGGCAGGGCAGGGCTAGAGCAGTTCATTCGTCCACACGCCATTTCGATGGTCGTGACCTACCTTTAGGCTTCACCGATTGGAAGCCCATTTTGTCTATGATGACTCATTTGTCTGAAACTTAAAATGGTTTATGGAAATTAGTTTTATACTACCGTGATAGCTCATTGGGTAGAACTTATCCTGCAGACGATGAGTGTTCAAATCCCGGGTCAGACCTACGAACCCTTCGGGGATATACGGAGTGAACTTTTCAGTTTTATTATGTAATATTTGCTATGCTGGGAATAGTTTTAATAAAGAATGAAAAAAAGAAGAAGAAGAAAGAAAAAACATTTATTCGCTGCTACACACGTACAAAGGAAGACACAGCACAAAAATAAGTAAATACAAACACATAGAAAAATAATAATAAAAAGACAATATCATACACACTAATTCCAAGATATAAAAGAAAAAAAAAACTAGAATGGGTTGAATTCATGATCAAAAGAACCCTAGAATTTGAAATTCTTTAGCCACTGAGATGAGTGGGGAAAATATTACAAAATAAAGGATGATTGATGAAGGGTCACCAATCTCATCGCCCAGTAAACACTTAAAACACCCCAATACCCTCACTTCGTACAGCACCCACGTGCGACCGCGACGTGCGTGTTAGTGCGATTCTAAGCCTGATAAGAGTTGGAATAATCTGTAATTTTAAGTCAGTCAAGGTCCTATAATAAGAGCTCTAGGCTCAAGACCCACAGGTTAACCCTTTATAAGGCCAAAATATGATCGAAAATTCATTGTATTTAACTTCTATTTGTAGGTAGATAATATTGAAATTATGGCGGTCACTATTTGGCCACTGCCTTATAGAGGGTATTTTAGCTAGAGAGGGTATACTCCAAAATATTTATAAACTATTGTTTAGACGTGGCAGGCTAAGAAGGCTCCGTACTTCGGTTTGTGGATTGAGAGTTTTATCGAATATCGTTTATTTAACACCGTAGTAAAGTAATCCTTAGCATCAAGAGTAAAAGGGACACAGATATGTATTGTTTCACACAGATGTATGAAGCTCAATAATTCTGATCGAAAAAGAAATTTCGACTGAAGCTCGGAATTCACCTACGGTTATCACGTTAAGCCTCCGTCGGCTACGGTGTATTTAAAAGTTGTAGTCGTTATATTTAATTTGGAATATGTCAGCGACCAGCGTGGTGAACCTGGCGTAAGTACCCTATCAAGTCCAAGCGAGAGTGCTATTTAATCGTCACGATATATCGGTTAGACTGAGATGGCAGCATAAATACCATGTAATTGCAAAAGAATTGGCTGTTTTATGCCACGCGATACCTAGTTAAAATGTAGCTCTTACTAGCTATGCAGGATCGGCTTGTGGCCCTCGGTGGTAGGTACATACATATGCTCAACACAGTTTTTACGGAATTTTAAATTATCATCCGAAAAGTTAGTAGGTTTTTATTTGCACAAGGTGACAGGCAGCTAGCCTACCACAGTCACTTGTAAGTAGGTGAAGCTCTGTTCTACTTAATTAAATGGGAATTGATCAATTTAGGTTAAGATAACATTATCAATTTATCTTTAAGATAAATACTACGTGATGTCTCTGTTATACAAGAGCATTTATGACCATTTTATTACTTGTAAAATAAGTTTATTTTTATACATACATACTAACATATACATACGGTCATAAATCCCAAAAAGGGTTGGCCAGAGCTTCAGAGCTAAAAAGAAACTCTTCAGCCACGTTTGGAAATTGATAGATGATGAGATGGTAGAAATAAAGTGTCGTTGGTGATGGGTCTCCAACCGCATCGCGCAAAAAGCACTTATGAAGCCCCATACCCTTAGTCGCCTCTTACGGCACCCGTCGCGGGTAGAAAGGGGTAGTGACATTCTAAGCGTGCCGGCTTAATACTTAAGAATTTTACGAAACCCATTCTTATCTTTTACTCACGGCCACGGGAGTATTCAAGCTGAGAACGACTTAAGTATCGTTTTGTCTCATTCAGTTATTAAGATTTCAATGCGACAGAACGTAACTTAAGTTAATCTCAGCTGGAATACTCAATTCAGAAATCGGGCGTTACTCAACGATGTATTTAATATTTGACTAAGAAACAATCATTTATGCGCATCACATAAATGTTGCTAGTCACCTCTTGACTCGGTCACAGATCAGCAAAGAGAAGAGATGGGATAGTGCTATTTTAAGACAATGCACGAATTAAGTTAAATTATTCATATTTAGAGCTGTTTAGTGTCGGCTTAGAAGAGAACTACACCGTTTCTTTCCGTGTGTGTGTGCGTAAGAGGCGACTAAGAGTATTGGGGCATTTTAATGAATTTTTGGGCGATTCAGTCACAGTAAATACCTTCTTATTTATTTATTTTTATTAGGAACATCAACAGTGACATAAGTAATAATACACAGTTAATAATGAATCCAGTAAAGCCAATAACAGATGTTCACAGATGTACAGAAAACAATCTAACAATAATCTCGTTTTTCGTTACATTTGATGAGCCTAGAACTTATAGAATATTACTAAAAGCTAATAAGCAAATTTTCAACACATGTTTTTTTTTACAGCAAGTAACTCCAACAAATACATACAATTTTAAGAGGAAATAAAATAGATATTAACAACAATATTTAAAGCAAAATTGTTTTGATCCACGATATCTCAAGGGTGTGTGTATGTGCATGTGTGTGTATATATGTGCGTGCGTGCGTGTGTGTGTGTGTGTGTGTGTAAAACAAATAAAATCTGTGACATATATAAAGGCATATGAGAATGTATGTGTTAATAATTATGCTCATATAATATGTATTTTAAGAATTAAAAAGTACGTCCATTACAGCTTATCTGAATGCGCATCTACTTAGATTGAATAGATCTAAATCATGGAAGTTTTTATTATATTCGGATAATATACGACTAAATGCAGGACTAAAACTTTATTTTATTTACCATCTTTTCCCCACTTTCCCCACTCTGGCTACCCCTTCCAGGGATTTATAGTGAGTATATGTATGTAATTATATCACTTACATAAAGGATAGTTTGTGATGGGTCCCCAGTAACGTCACCGCCCAACAATCACTAAAATAGCTCCAAAAAACCCTAATTTGTCTAACAACTGCAGAAAATGGCTGATGATCGTCTTATTCTGTAGCTCTGGCTACACCTCTCTCGGATTTAGAGCCGTAAGTATATATTTTTAAAGTGATTATACAATGTAAAATTTTGTATAAAACATACATACATATACTCACGGCTATAAATCCCAGGAAGGGGTAGCCAGAGCTAAAGAATTAGAAATTCCTCAGCCACTTTTGGAAATCACTTTGGATAGTAAAAATAAAGGTTGTTGGTGATGGGTCTCCAACCGCATCGCCCAAAAATCCCTTAATAGCCCCATACCGTTAGTCGCCTCTTACGTACACCCACCGGAAGAAATGGGGTAGTGCTATTCTAAACCGACACTACACGTCAAAAACAATATTAATATTTGTATAATAGAACAGGAAAATAATTGTTCATATGTCGGCTCATGTTTCAAATTATCGCGAGCTAGATCTGTTATACGAATATACCTTATAATTTAAAATGCATGTATGTATTTTAACAGTTCTATTTCATATATCCAGGATAAACCATGTGAAAACGAAATTGTCACTGTTGAAAATTAAAACTGTGTACTCACGTGATAAAGAGCAGGCCTATCGCCGTTGTGTACGAATATAATGTCACATGACTAAGTACAGCTTTGTCTAAGGGGTTTCCTTACGATGTTTTCCCTCATCCTTAATAGAATAGAATAGAAAACTCTTTATTGTACATCAGATATGGAAAAACAATTACAAATACACAGAATGAATTAACAAAAGTACAATTGGCGGTCTTATCACTAAAAGCGATCTCTTCCAGACAACCTTTGAATGGAGAGGTCAATAAATTAGAGACATGTGAGATAGATGTACAACAACATGGTGAAACTGATGACTATGCGTTAATCTGCATAAACAATACAACAATCCAGTCATACTTAAATCTAGTTATAAAATAATAAACTATTAACAAACATATAAATACTATGATACAATAAATTAAAACTACATACAAATATTATGATACATATTATTATTTATATACTTAATATATATAATTTAATTTGCAACAGTATTATAGCGTTTCAGTGAGGTAGTGCTTTTTTACCATATCCTTAAAAATAGATTGGGATTTAGCCTGACGAATCTCTACCGGAAGTGCGTTCCACAATTGAACAGCCTGCACAGTGAAGGAGGAGCCATAGTAATTGGTTGAATGGGAGGGAATGCTTAATAGAAGATTATGTTCAGAACGTAGATTAAGATCGTGGGAAGAGGAGAGAAATTGAAAACGTTCTTTTAGATAGAAAGGGGTGGCAGGATTGAATAAAATAGAGTGAAGGAGAGAAAGTGTACGTGCATTCCGGCGGAAACGAATAGGAAGCCATTTCAGTTGAGTGCGATATACAGATACATGATCATATTTCCTCAATCTAAAAATAAACCTAATGCAAAAGTTTTGGAGGCGCTCAAGTTTATTAAGTTGCTCTTCAGTTATATCAAGGTAGTCAAGAAGGGGCAAGAGAAGTGATTGAGCTAACGCAGTTTTAGTAGCAGTAGGAAGAAAATGACGCAACCTTCTGAGGGATCCCGCTGAAGCGAACATCTTTCGGCTAACCATTTCTAATTGTGGCACCCAAGATAAGGCGCTGTCTATCATTATCCCTAGGTTTTTAACTGTAGGGCTAAAAGGAATTGATGTTCCGTCAAATAATATAGGCGGTAGTGACTTATAGTCGATCCTAGAAATAATTCGAGAACTACCGACTATAATTATCTGTGTCTTATTTGGATTCACTTTTAGTCCATATGCTTCACTCCATTTCAAAATACGCTGCAAATCAACATTAATCAAGTTTATGGACATATTTAATTGGTCAAAATTAGCCTGTGTGTAAATCTGAAGATCATCTGCATAAAGGTGGTAGGAAGAAGTTAGTTGAAGAGAAATACTATTAATAAATATCAATACATAGTATAAAACAAAGTCGCTTTCGCTGTATGTCCGTATGTATGCTTAGATCTTTAAAACTACGCAACGGATTTTGATGCGGTTTTTTTTATTAGATAGAGTGATTCTTAAGGAAGGTTTGTATGTATAATAAATGCATAATATAGAAGAGAAACACTGATAAATTTAAAGGTTTCTAATGTGATGTCGTAAATAAGCACGTTTTTTTGCGCTTATATTGCAAACGCTGGCTGAACCCTACGAGATAGACCAAAATAATGTACTACATTATTGTTCACCTTAAAAAGTTCAACAAAAAAGTCCGCGATGGTATATGTCTATCTCTTAGGGATAACCCAGCATAACCATTTTTATTCTTTACTAAAAAATGGTTATTTACGAAGTGATTTTAAACAATACAGCATAAATCCTTATCCAATTAAGTACCTTAAATAAATTGTGCATTTATTATAGATCAATATGCTTTTTACAGCATGAAATTTAAGTGAATATTACCGAAGATATTACAAATTTAAAATGCAGGGTCGTAGTTGTTTGCGCCGGGCGGCGCGGCGCGTCGTGCCTATAAATAGCGCGTCGATGCATGGCCGCGCTTCGCCATGTAGCACTTTATGATTTGCAGCGATCGCACGCGTTTATCGGCCCCCTGATTATGTATCTTTTGCGAGTGACGATTGTGTCGCAAGTTGCACGATCGTCGTTGTCAATGTCATGAATTTGTATGCGATCTGATACTTTTGACAGCGACAATATTGTAACTTGCGACACAATCGCGGTCGCTAAAGATACATAATCAGCCCGCCGAGCTCTCTAGCGAGGAAAATATCAAGAATTAATTAAACTGCTTAATTATTTGAACCCTCTGCAATGGCACACGTTTGCTGGTAAAATCACTAAAAAAATTCATAATAGAGTGCACAATACTCACCGGATGTGGTACCGGAGAAGATGTACTAATTCCCCGAATTCCTCTGATACAATCAGATTTACCGTTCCAATTTAAACGCCTACAATTTCCGGTAAAGATATCTTTCGCAATGACCATTAATAAATCGCAGGGTCAAACTTTTAACGTTGCAGGATTAGACTTGAGTGTTGAGTGTTTTTCACATGGCCAATTATATGTCGCGCTGTCAAGAGTAACGTCTAAGCAAAACATGTTTGTATTGGCTAATGACAAAAAAGCTGTGAACGTTGTGTATAAGGACATTCTGTAGTAGGTATATTTTGCATTGCACCCGTGCGAAGCCGGGGCGGGTCGCTAGTAGCGAATAAAAGAGGAGACAACACACCACCTTGTGGAACACCGGCAGTTAACTCGCACCAGGGAGAGTAAGACTCCTCGATGCGAATACGCTGCCGTCGTCCTAGTAGATAACTACGAAACCAGTCAATCACCGTTGGAGATATGTTAAGAGAACGAAGTAAAGCTAATAATATTTCGAAGTCAACTGTGTTGAAGGCACTACTGAAATCTAGCAATGCCAGGATAGTCAGCAGACCCTTATCCATTCCCAAACGAATGTCGTCAGTAATTTTGACAAGAGCCGTGACAGTACTGTGAGAAGGACGGAAACCAGATTGAAAAGGATTAAGGAGATCATTTTTAGTGAGAAAGTCACTGAGTTGTCTATTAACCAGTCGTTCAAGAACTTTAGAAAGGAAAGGGAGGATAGATATAGGACGATATTCAGAAAAGGACTTAGGATTGACTTTTTTAGGAATAGGGGTAACTTGGGCTTCTTTCCATATTGTTGGAAATGATCCTGAGGATATGGAATTGTTAAAGATTTTGGTGATAACGGGAACAATTATGTCAAGGATAGGCAATATCATTTTACGGCTAATACAATCACCGCCTACTGCGTTTGATGTAATAGATATAATGTTCTTATTAACATCACAATCGGAGAATTGACACATATTAAAGGGTGGATGATCCGGAGTTGGAAGTGCAGAAAGATAATTTAATGTTTCAGCCTTTTGAAAACCTCCAAAGGCAGAAGATGAGGAAAAATGATTGTTAAGTAACTTGAGGTCAATGTCTTTTGGGATTGAATCTTGACGAGATTTTCCAACTCCTAAGGATCTAAGAAACTTCCAGATTTTAGCTGGATCGCCATTTTCAACGGATTCATGAATGTGGTGTCGTTGTGCATCCCTACACACCCTATTGCAATGATTTCGAATTAAAACATACTTTTCTTTATTTACATCAGTTGGTCGAGATTTAAATTTAGACTTGGCACGTGCTTTTTTAGTCAAAAGATTTTTAATATCAGTACTGAGCCATGGTGCCGGTAAATGTTTCATTTTCACCGCTTTTATTGGTGCATGAACGTCATAAAGTGCTGTTAGTAGAGTATTAAAAGTGTTCACTTGTTCATCGACAGTATCCGCTGTAGTACATGACGTCCAGTCAATGTTCGAGGCATCATGTCGCAGCCTATCCAGATCTATACTACCAAAGCTGCGTTGCAGAAGAATTTTTGACTTATTTTTAGGAGGGCGAAGTTTATTGGACAAGTACAGAAGATCGTGATGAGAAAAAGCATCAGCCGGAGTTTGTCCATGAAGAGCAACATGATTGGGAGAAGAGACAGCTATAAGGTCTAAAAGAGACGGCGTACAATTTGGTAAGTTATGAGTGGCATCAAGATAAATTAACCACACGTACGCCCGACCCGGTATTTGAACCCTCACGGTTGTAATAATAATAATATGTACAAATATTAGGTCTTTACCTAAGAAATTGCCGTTTTGTACGAAAAACTTGTATTTTTTAATTGTATTAATCGAAGTAATCACCCATGCAATCAATGCATCTTTGCCAACGCAGTGGCAGTTTATTGATACCCTTCTTGAAGAAATCAGCTGGACGGGAGGCAACAAATTCTTCAAAGGCATTTTGTACTGCCTCTCGGGTATTAAATTTTTTTCCCGCCAAGAAGTTATCCAAATTCTGGAAAAAGTAGAAGTCTGTAGGCGCAAGGTCTGGTGAGTACGGTGGATGATGGAGAGCTTCCAACCCCAGTTCTTGCAACTTGGAGACCGTCTGCTGTGCAGTATGAGGTCGCGCGTTGTCGTGCAGGAGCAGCGGAGACGAGCGATTGACCAATGCTGGTTGGAGATGTGCCAGCTTCTCCATCATTGTGTTCAGTTCTTCACAGTACACATCTGCAGTAATGCTCACCCCGTTTGGTAAGAAGCTGTGATGAATCACACCGGCGCTAGACCACCAAACAGTGACCATCAATTTTCTAGGGGTAAGTTTTCGTTTAGGGCACTGTTTAGGTGCTGAACCAGGATCCAACCAACTTGCTGAGCGCTTGCGGTTGTCAAACAACATCCATTTTTCGTCGCAGGTAACAATGCGGTTCAAAATTACTTCATTTGTGTGTCTGTTGAGCAGTGCAAGGCACGTCTCGACGCGTACTTCGCGCTGGCGATCATTGAGTTCGTGGGGCACCCATTTGTCAAGCTTTTTTACCTTGCCAATTTGACGCAAATGGACCAATATTGTTTTGACGCTAACGTCGAAAGCTGCTGCTAATTCCGCCGTAGATTGTGTATCATCAGCTTCCACAATCGCCTTTAATTCGTCATTGTCGACCAAAGTCTTCGGACAACCACGAGGTTCATTTTTCAGGGCGAAATTTCCAGAACGGAAGCGAGCAAACCAATAACAGGCGGTGCGTTGGTTTGTAGTGTTAGCTCCGTAAACGTCATTGATGTTGCGTGCCGCTTGTGCCGCGTTGCTGCCACGACGGTACTCATATTCCATAATTACTCACATCTATGGTATCTCATTTCATCGTCATCAACTACAAGACCACTGCTGGACCTCCTCCAAAGATCCATCGCCTTTGCGCGATTTTATAGCAAAAAATCATACGTACATCTCTCATACTCACGACCATAAATCCCAAAAAGTGATAATCAGACCTTCAGAGCTAGAAACTCCTCAGCCGCATTTAAAAGTTGATAGGAGACAAGATGGTAGAAATAAAGTATCGTTAGTGATGGGTCTCCAACCGTATTGCCCAAAAAACACTTATAAAAGCACCCATACCCTGAGTCGCCTCTCACCACACCCGTGGGAAGAAAGGGGTAGAGACAAGCCGGAAATACATGGCATATATATATGGCAAAAATTTTCAATCATTTCTGGTGTCAAAAAAACACTGTAAAGTTTTGCCCTCGGTACGTTTTTATAATAGTGTCCTAAAATATAAATTTTCTCTATAACTACTCTAATAAATGCTCTTTTATTCTTTTCACTTGCGACTTTCCCCTTTGCTGAACGTTTTCAATTTAGTTTTTAAACTTATTGTGCGGCCGTCCCCGACTAACGACACCATCCGTATTGGCTCTGTATATCTCTTTTGACACTTTATTGTCGTACATCCTGTCTGTGAGCCTAAACAACCACTTTAACATTCCTTTTTCTATGTTGCACACTACGTCATCTTTCACACGTAACCGTCCACGAATTTCACTATTTTTCAACTTGTCGCACAGCCTAACATTACGTATACTTCTGGTGGATCTAGTTTCCACTGCATTTACTCTACTATCATCCCTATTTTGCCATGCCCAACATTCACTACCATATATCAGCGATAGATCATCTGTCTATAATAGTTTTACTGAAATTATCAAGGATACGATAGAGAAACATCTAATTTCGGTAGAAATTCTTTTCATGATAATATACTCGTAGGTATTTCAACCAAAAATTATATCCATCCCTTAAAGCGTGATTATCTAACCATCATAAAAAACACACAAAAAGTAGGTTAAAACATACAATACAATACTTTTTATCAAGTACTCATTATTGCTTGTTGACTCAAAACAGCGTTCCAAATCGAATGACACATGATTCGATTCGAGTGATAAATAATTCACACTAGGGTCGTGCCGCGTGTGACTCACGCACGACGCGAGTGTCGGTTATCAGTGTGGCTACCTTGGTACAACACTACTGATTTGGTCACCTTGATGACTGTTTTTTTCTTAAAGTTCACATAAATATACTCACGGCTATAAATCCCAAAAAGGGGTAGCCAGAATGTCAAAGCTAGAAACTGAAGAAGTTGGTGATGCGCTCCAACCGCATCGCCCAAAAACCACTTAAAAAAACCCCTATTAAATTAGTCGCTTGTTACGATCATTCACAGGTAGAAATGGGGTAGCACTACACTAAACAACATTAGACTATTATCTCATTATGACTTGAGAGTATTACCGTAGTGCCGTGTAGTGTCGGCTTAGAATAGCACTACCCCGTTTCTACCGATGGGTGTACGTAAGAGGCGACTAACGGTATTGGGGCTTTTAAGGGATTTTTGGGCGATGCGGCTGGAGACCCATCACCAACAACCTTTACTTTACCATCTTTTCCCCACTCAATTTCTAAAAGTGGCTGAGGAATTTCTAATTCCTTGGCTCTGGCTACCCCTTCTAGGGATTTATAGCCGTGAGTATATGTTAAGTTATGTTATGTGACTTGAGAGTTTGATAATAAATAAAATGTGTATCATATGCATGTGTTATTATGATTAATGATGTGTGTAATGCATTTTTCATTGATTTGAAGAATTTCCAATACAAATTTCGAATAAAAATAGCCTTGGTTCTTCCATGCATGAACTAAGTATATGTAAGTATTCTTAATCTACTCCATCGTCAGCGATATTCACTAAAAAAGTTTTCCTATAAGATTAATGAAAGTATAACCTCTACCCTACCACAATAGAAATCTTTTCAATCCACTACTACGAGCTACGCTATACTACACAATCACACCAGCATGGCTAGCACGACCAACCTTTTAACTAGATATCGCATGGTGTAAAACAGCCATCACTTTCGCACTTACATATAACGTATACTTTTATCTCATTCTAACCGACAGAGTCACTTTAAAATAACGCTCACGCTAACAAAACTCGAGAGAGGCGCCCTCATAGCGTCCTCTCGTTAATTTATAGTCCAATCAGTAATTTCGTTCCTCTTTTGTTTTGAACCGGTAATTGTGATCAGATCACCTGTCATTGGCTTTGTAAAACAATTGTATGTTCTGTACCATGTTTGTTGTGTTTGCTGTTGGTGGTCAACGAATAAATAAATAAAAATAAAAAAAAAAATTAAATTATTTTAAAACCAACAAATAATAATTTGTAATTCATCATCGTAACTAATATTTTGGTAATTAAAAATAACTATCCTTTGTAAACGATGCTAGAGAGGTTTGCCAGCATTGCACACAGTGACGATCAATAGTCTCTGTCTACCCTAATGGGAAATAATGGCGTACATATAGTATGCAAAACCAACTAACTATAATAAACTTCAGACATCATCAAAGGCAAAATATTGCAATGGACTCAAATTATCTAACCAACATTGTTTAATGTAATAAATAAAGAATTAACAAAGGAAAGAAAAAAATCAACACAGGCGGGAATCGAACCCGGGCGTTTACCCGAGGTCGCGGGTTCGATTCCCGCCTGTGTCGAAATTTTTCTTTCCTTTATTTATTCTTTATTTATTAGTAAACAGAAAACTCTTTATTGCACATCAAAAAAGGAGAAACATTACAACATACATACATACATATACCCATGGCTATAAATCCCTAGAAGGGGTAGTCAAAGCTAAGGAATTTGAAATACCTCAACCACTTTTGGAAAGTTATGTGGGAAAACATGTTTAAATAAAGGTTGTTGGTGATGGGTCTCCAACCGCATCGCCCAAAAATGCCTTAAAAGCCCCAATTCCGTTAGTCGCCTTTTACGAACACACAACGGAAGAAATGGGGTAGTGCTATTCTAAACCGACACTACACAGCAACTTTACAAATAAACAGAATTAAATAACAAAATTACAATTGGCGGTCTTATCACTAACAGCGATGTGAGATACTGACAGATTGTTTATGAGCGATCTGTCGGCTTCAACAGTTAACATAATTTTTAAATAAAATAAAAATTTAAACCCTTTCGGTAAAATTAAAACACTGGGAAATGTTTGGAATCACAGTTATTAATTTACGTAATTGCAACACATTTTTTTTGTAAATGGATATTAAGTTCCCATTACGTATTTACCACGCATTTGACGGTAAATACTTAGATAAGAAATTTCATTGCTTTTTTATAGTTCTACGAACGATCAAAGGCATGTTACTTGAAATCAGTACATATGATTGTGTATAGTGTTAGAACACACTTACATACAAACATACATAAATTCACGGCCATTAATCCCAAAAGGGGTAGCCAGAGCTTCAGAGCTGGAAACTCCTCAGCCACATTTGAAAGTTGATAGGGAACAAGATGGTATAAATTTAATATCGTTGGAGATGGGTTTCCAACCGCATCACCCAAAAACCACTTAACAAAGCCCCATACCCTTAGTCGCTTCTTACGACACCCGTGAGTAGAAAGGGGCAGAGACATTCTAAGCCGACTCTGCACGGCACAGAAATAAATATGATTGTGATTAGTAATAACTCCTTGTACGACACTTTTCCACATATAATCTTACATATAATCTTTTCCCCACTTACTTTCAAAAATGGCTAAAGAATTTCTTGATTCTGAAGAACTGGCTACCTTTTTTAGGGATTTATAGCCGTGAATATATGTATGTATGTTTTCCCACACTATTTTGATTCGGTCTTTTTGTACGTGACCCCCACTAAAGATACTTCGAGCCCTATGGACCAACATTACTGTATGCAACTGTGACGCCTCGTAAGATTACTTCATCGATGAACATATACTCAGACACTCACGCATTAGTACCCATTGGGATAGGCAGAGCCTACAGATTGCCTTTTTGTACAATCCTGGCAAACCTCTCGAGAATATTTTCATAAATGCCCTTTTATTCTTCACATTTTGGAAGCGTGTCTTTTTAAGCACTTTTTCTAGCACTTCATCGATATATGGGACTGAGGGGAAAAGAACTTTTACATTTCTCCCGACACAGCTGAACTATATATAATGGATACATTTATTTAAATAAAAAAACATATTAAGTATCGATATGCATGTATCGTATAAAATGTTGTGAAATTATCTTAGCAAGTAATGACATACATACATATATTCACGGCTATAAATCTCTAAACCACTTTTGGAAGTGAAGTAAGGAAAAGTATTAGAAAATAATTGTTTCTAGCCTCATCGATCAGAAATGGGAACTAATTTTTTGAGCTGTTATTTAAAAATTTGAGATGTTATTATGATTCGTTGAAAAACATTTTGAGCAGTTATTTAATTTAATGGCGGTTGAATAATTATTGCGACAGTAAAACATAGAATGTAATAAAAAATATATTAGTCGGTTATTTTATCATACAATGTCAATTCTAAAAATAATTGAGTAGTCCAATAATTAAATCGGCGGTTAAAATGATGGAATGGGCAGTTCGATAAATAGTTCGGCAGATCGTAACGATGCATGCCTGTTTGTATGTATATTTGCTCGCTTGTTTGCATGTCGGGGGGTGCAGGGGGGCGAAAGCCCCCTGCAGACAAAGAAAAGTTAGGTGGTCACATTTAATTAGGTTAGGTTAGGTTAGATTATGTATAAAACGAACGAGCGTAGCGCAGCGGAGCGAGCCCTAAATGCCTGATGCATGCCTATATGCTTACGTACTTTATAGAATTGCTTAGAATGAGATTTCTTACCGACAAATTCCGATTTATTACTGCCCACGCGTAACTGCCCGTTCTATATTTTTTACCGCCCATTTAATTATTTTCCTACTCAATTATATATTCAAAGATCCATTTCATAATTTTTTATTACTCATTTTTGTTTACTTTACTGCTTAGTTTTAACTGCTGATCTAGTTATTAAACGTGCCATTTATAATTTTTAACTTACCAAAACCGCTATATACAACCGCCTCTTTAAATCAGTGCTATCA
Organism: Bedellia somnulentella; assembly: GCA_963576735.1. Lineage (NCBI taxonomy): Eukaryota > Metazoa > Arthropoda > Insecta > Lepidoptera > Bedelliidae > Bedellia > Bedellia somnulentella. The sequence goes on from OY755193.1 coordinate 8,461,983, forward strand.
AAAATCACTTAAAAAGCCCCGCTACCCTGCGTCGCCTCTTACGATCACCCATAGGAAGAAATGGATTAGTGCTCTTCTAAGCCGACACTACACAGCAAACAATAACAAGTAATAAAATAAAATGTAAATTAAAAGACTTTGTACGGGTACAAAGTCACATGACTATAATTATAAGTAGGTATAAAGCTATGAAGGATTTCTCACGATATTTTCTTTCACAATTAGCAATCCTGATAAATGATATTAATAATGACTCAATGATGTTAGACCAAGATTCACGATCTTCTCAGCCGCTTTCTGAATTGATAATTCCAAGTTGAGAGAAGTCTCACTCAAATTTATGATTTTTTATTAACGCCTAAGATGAGTTTTTAGTATCTGCTTTATTCTTTGATTCTTCCAGCCGTTTTGCAAATTTCATCATCTACGAGTACCATTTGGGATTTTCGGAATTACAGTTGGTTTTTGGGACTAATAACCGTGAGTATCTGTATGCATGTCACATAACAAAACGGTGATAGTGGATGTGTATTCACTAGTTTCGTATAAAATAACAACAATAATCTTAACGTTGCTGTGTAGTGTCGGCTTAGAATAGCACTACCCCATTTCTTCCGGTAGGTGTACGTGAACGTAAGAGGCGACTAACGGTATTGGGGCTTTTAAGGGATTTTTGGGCGATGCGATTGGAGACCCATCACCAACAACTTTTAGTTAAACATCTTTCTCCGCTCAACTTTCCAAAAGTGGCTGAGGAATTTCTAATTCCTTAGCTCTGGCTACCCCTTCTAGGGATTTATAGCCGTGAGTATATGATATAGTATGTATGTAATAATCTTAACGGTATGAGTGGTATGACTAATGTGCTACGTCACTGAAAACACCGTTGTACCGAGTAAGATAAAATTAGTCATAACTAAAGTCATATACAGATATAGGTCTTCAGAAGATTAAGTGCCTCTACCATTTCTTGGGAATATTAGTTATTGGGTATTTTGAAGTGAATGTTGGGTGATGCGGTTTGGAGACCAATCACCCGATCCTTTATTTTACTATCTTTTCCCCACCCCACTTTCAAAAGTGACTGCATAATGTCTTATTCGGAAGCCCTGTGCAAGGAAAGGGAGTATCCAGGTTCGTTTTCCTGAGGGGTACGTGATCAAAAAAGATTTTTTTTTTGGTTTCAACTTTAATACATTGGAAAAGTATAGCTAAAACAATGTTTAGAGTCTTTCATAAAACAATTCAATATGAAATTCACCAATAAATGATTTATATTAAACGCAATAATTACACAAAACATTCAATTTAAAAAGAATAAAAGTATGTAGGAATATCGCGGTGGATTAGTCTGTTTACCTTTATTGGAACAAATGGCGTGAATGCATTAATATAGAAAAACCGTGATAGCTCAGTGGCTAGAACACCGCTTATCGTACAGACAATGAGAGTTCAAAATCCGGGTCGGGCCCACACAAATATGTCTGTCTTTACTAAAGTCGTATGTGTGGTAAATTTATAATAGTTATTAACGGTGAGGGAAACATCGTGAAAAAACCCACTTGGCTGAGTTCTACTTTGTCATGTGACGGAGTATTCGTATAAAACGGCGATAAGCCTGTCCTCTTCCACGTAAGTACATTATTCAAGCAAAACGTGGGTACTCTGAACACCAGGTGACAATGTCACGTGATGTTCAGACGTATTAGTACCTCTAACGATTCCCTGCCCCCTCTAACAATTTAGACGTATTAGTTCCTCTGCTAACCCCTTCGGGGATATATGGCTTGAATGTTTGAGTTTGGATTAATATAGAAACCAATAGAATTTTCTCTGGTGCAACTCTATAGCTTCAACCACATTGCGGTTAGAATATTGTAATTAATACACAGCTGAGATATAATATAATGTTTCCATTTGGTTATTGTTATTGCCCAGTAGTATCGGTTTAGAATAGCACTATCGCATCTTTTCCATAGGATTTCGTCGTGCGTTTTTAGTTATTGTTTTACGAAGCAGTTGGGAAGTTCAGCCAAGAAGATTCAAGAAGAGTAAAGTTCAAAAGTGGCTAAGGAATTGTTTGCACCGAGGGGAGAGTCTACTCTTCACATTGAGGACGATAAAAGGCATTTCTAACCCCTATTTAGAGTTATTTCTATCTCGCTTGCACAAAACGAATGTTCGGATTTTGACATTTTCGTAAGTAAAGAACAATTTATTTATGCTGTGTAATGTCAGCTTAGAATAGCACTATCCCATTTAAATTTCTTTCCGTTGGTGTTCCTAAGATGCGGCTAAGGGTATTGGGGCTTTTAAAGTGATTTTGGACGATGCGGTTGGTACCACCAAAAACATTTACTTTACATACAGTCTTTTCCCCACTCAACTTCCAAAATTGTTAGCCGTGTAGTGCCGGCTTAGAATGTCGCTACCCCTTTCTACCCACGGGTGTCGTAAGAGGCGGCTAAGGGTATTGGTAATTCCTCAGCTCTGGCTACCCCTTCTAGGGAAATATAGCCGTGAGTATATGTATGTATGTATGTAACTTCCAAAAGTGGCTGAGGAATTTCTTATACCGAAACTCTGGCTACCCCTTCTAGGTATTTATGGCCGTGAGTATATGTATGTAAGTATGATTTATATTTAGCTTAGTAATTCAAAGGGCTAATCCAGCCAGTCTCCTCGGAACCCTGCCTGGGAAGTGAAAAAGAATCCTTTGGCTGGGAAGATATGGATGATAATAAAGAATTAAATACTCAAAAAGCTAGCCTTTAAGTACTGAATTAGTACTTTTCTAGTGCTGCAGTTCTATAAGGGGATACCAGATTAAGTGCTCTTTCCTAAATCTTGATAGTTTATTTCAGGTCAAGAACGTTCAGAGTGTAGTTTAAATCCTAAATACCATCACCTCTTTGACATTCCCTGGAAGGACAAAGGTACTGAACGCACAATCGCCAGACGCCCCAGACAAACTGAGGTAAATGGCACCGAAACGAATTTAATTGTAAGGTTGCATGCAGTCGTATTAATCATAACAATGTTATAATAATAAGTGAATAAGGGTTTCTGACACCCGTACATATACTCACGGCCATAAATTCCAAAATGAGTAGCCAGAGCTTTAGAACTGGAAACTCCTCAGCCACTTAATTACCTTTGGAAGTTGTCTGGGGATAATATTGTGTAACAAAGGTTTTTGGTGATGGGTCTCCAACCGCATCGCCCAAAAATCACATAAAGAGCCCTTATTCACTTAGTCGCCACTTACGATCATCGATGGAGAGAAATGGGATAGTGATATTCTAAGCCGACACTACACGGCCATCATATCGTATTAACCATAACAATATTTTAGAAATAAGTTAAGAAAGTTTTATTATTTTTACTAGTGGATCGTCCCAGCTTCGCACGGGTAGTGTTTTTTAAATATCTGAGGTTTCTTTCTTTAGTCACTGCTCAAGCATTGTGAAATTCAGCGCAATGTTTTCAATTTATTAAATTTATAGCACTCCCTAAACAGTGTAGTTTGATGATTTTAATGCGCTTTAATGAACGGTTCAGTATTTCCATTTAATAGCAAATTTTGGAATAAAACGCTATAAAGTATTTATAACAATCTAAAAAATAAATCATTACGTGTTGTAGGATGCAACTACTGGCGCCATCTAGTATGTTATATGTAAATTAGTAACGATTTGGTTTTGGTCAAGGGCGCGATGGCTTATTTTATGTATAATTTCGGTGTTTCTCTACCGATTTTTATGATTCTTTTTTTATTGAATAGGTAATAATGTAACCTTTTTTAAATTAGGGATGAGTGAGAGGTTTACAAACGTAAAAGTAAACAAATATAATCACAATGTTCCGAACTGCTAAGCTATCAGGAATTACACGTGTTATTTTGAGTCAACCGTAAAAGATAGACATAAACTGTAGAGGATTTTTTTTTAGATCATTTTATGAAGAATATTTCCGTCATACATGATTTCTATGTAAGTTTAACCATTAAAGCTGCTAACGCGACGGAAGCTTAAAAAATGTAGTAACTTCTCCCGTTTTCCCAAAATTTCCCAAAATGCCCCTTTACTACTCTGCTGGAAAGTATACAAAAACCTGCCCAGGAGTATGGAGAATAATTGTACCAAGTTTCGTTAAAATCCGTCGAGTAGTTTTTGTTTCCATAAGGAACATACAAACCGACAGACAGACAGACAGACAGACAGACAAAAATTTTACTGATTGCATTTTTGGCATCAGTATTGATCCCTAATCACCACCTGATAGTTATTTTGAAAATATATTTCATGTACAGAATTGACCTCTCTACAGATTTATTATAAGTATATAGATTACATAGAAGAAGGTGAAAATAGCAATTTGATATTCGATGACCTTACTAAGTCTGGGGTGGCGCGTGTGAACTCCTCAGTCATATGTGTGTTCTAATGATTAAACTTGTAAACACATAACTCACGGTTATAAGCATAGCTGGGCACCGTTAATCAAATAGTTAACTTCGTTAATCGTTAATCCGTTACAAAAAAAGTTAGCTTCGTTAAACGTTAAAGCGTTACATTTCGCAAGAGTTAACGCAAGTTAACGTTAATCGTTAATCCGTTAATATGTGTAAAATTGCATTTTTATATCCTTGCGTTATCACTAACGCAACGATTTAATAATGCAATTTTACACACATTTTTACAATTTTTTTGTTCACACTTATAAAACCTGTTGGTTTATGATGTTAGGAAGGAACTGGAAGTTAGGAAGAAAACAAAATACTTGTTTAATTCAAATGTGTAATTTAATCGCCGGGCATAAAGTGCATATTCCCCTTCATGAACATTAACATATTGAAGTTCTCGTCTGAAAGGGAGGCTCGCTTTGGTGTTAAAATGTCTTTACCCGTGGAAAACAGACGTTCAACTGCAGCGCTTGAGGGTACAGCAGTATTGTATTTGATGAATAGATTTATGAATATCTGTTCTCCGAGGAATGCAGCATCGTTGAACGAGTCTTTTGATTTCATGTCCAGCCATGTCTTCCAACTTCCTTGATATGGTTTTAATTACTGCACTGCACAGTACACTTTTTCTAGCTAACTGCACTCTTTTTTTATCAACACGCAAATGAAATGATGACTTACAGTAATAATTATAATAAGAGCTAGCGCGCACTGGTGACTTTAGTCACCGTGACTGTTTTGTCACTCTTATCAAGTCCATGGATGTGTATGGAGATGCGCGCATGTTACGACGTGACAACTGGGTGACAGTTGGTTTTCATTGCGGTGCGCGCACTTGTAACGTGACGTGACAGTGACAAAAACTTTATTGTCACGCAGACAAAAGTCACCAGTGCGCGCTAGCTCTTAATAATAACCACAAACACAAACAAAACACTCGTCACTCTAAGTACCGGCGCGGCGCTAATTAATGAAATGATCAAACGAAACAAATCTCTTCGCAGTTTTCTCACTCGCACGCGCCGGCAAAATATATCTAGTTTTGTTTTTGTCTCACTTCACTCGCTGCCACGCGCCGCCCGGCACTCGTCATTTCATTTCATACTTGTCTAAACCTGTTTTTCGCGCCGCGTTGCGATGCAGGCCGTGCGGTAAATAGTAGGTACCCATTGGATTAACGATTAACGGACTTCTGACTGATGTTAACGGAAGTTAACGTGTCCGTTAACATTTTTAAAAGTTAACTTAAAAGTTAATCAGTTAATCAAAATATTAACTTCGTTAATTAACGATTAACGGATTAACGAGTTAATGCCCAGCTATGGTTATAAGTCCCTAGAAGGGGTAGCCAGAGCTAAGGAATCACCAATTCTTCAGTCACTTTTGGAGGTTGAGTGGAAAAAATGTGGAGTTTTATTTAAAAAGCCCCAATACCCTTAGTTGCATCTTACGAAAATCCATGGAAAGAAATAGGGTAGTGTTATTTATTATAAACCGACACTACACGGCGATCATTCATTACTATGTTCGTTACTCATAATGAGGAGGGAAAACAGGGCACATCGTAAGGAAAACTTCATGGCTGAATTTATAAGCAGCTAAAGATATATATTCTATCACGTGGCTTGTGGGTACACAGACATACCAAAAAGAAGAGTCTCTTAGTATCACGTGTTCAAATTCATGTTACGTTCAGTAAGACAAGGCGTGATCAATATAGTCTTGTATATTTTGTTCCAATATTAATAAATTAGAGAACCCCTTCTTAGGGCCGTGTAGTGCCGGCTTAGAATATCACTACCCCACCTACCCACGGGTATCGTAAGAGGCGACTAAGGGTAGACAGAGTGAGGATAGAATCGAAAACCGCTTGTGCGGTGACCTCCTGAATAGATTAAGCTAACAATAATACATAACTTATTTTAAAATTGATTAATGGATGTAAACGTAGCTAGGGTGGTTTGTCAGGATCGTATGAAGTGGCGAGCGATAGTCTCTGCCTACCCCAAGGGGAACTAATGGCGTGAGTATATGTATGTATATGCATGTTATTTAAAACTTACTATGCTACTATTGCTGTTTAGTGTCGGCTTAGAATAACACTACCCCATTTCTTCCGGTGGGTGTACGTAAGAGGCGACTAACGGTATTGGGGCTTTTAAGGGATTTTTGGGCGATGTGGTTGGAAACCCATCACCAACAACCTTTATTGCACTATCTTTTCCCGACGCAACTTCCAAAAGTGGCTGAGGAACTTCAAGTTCCTTAGCTCTGGCTACCCCTTCTAGGGATTTATAGCCGTGAGTATATGTATGTATGTATGTATAGACTGAACAGGAAGACATTTTTACAATATTTTCTGATCTGCAAGATCTGGTTAACTGTTTGGATCATGAGAATATGTTTGTCACCGTATCATCATAATGAACTCTATACATCTTATTAATTGTAGAGGTAATAACGGAAGCCGTGATAAGGTATGGCAAGGTGAACCTATAGTTTTCTTGACAGTTTTCCTGTATGTACCAATATTTAGATGTTGAGGTAAGAACGTGATTGTAGTTCCAATTAGAATACTTTCAAATACATTATTTACCGATCTATTTTTCTGTACCTATTTAACTAATGACGTCTGCAAAACGATGCTGACAACGTATTAATGTGTGTAAGAAACTCTGAAACTAAAAGTGAATACCTAAAAATGATGGCTGTAGGCTTAGAATAGCACTACCAGATTTCTCCCCGTGGCTGCTCGTAGGAGGCGACATAGGGTATTTGGGATTTTTAAATGATTTTGTGCGATGTGGTTGGAAACCCATCACCAACAAGTTTTATTTTACAATCTTTCCTTCCTCATAATTAGCTGAGAAATTTCTAATTGCGTAGCTCTCGCCACCCCTTAATAATAATATTAATAACCGTGAGTAAATACCGTATACAACTCTGAAATTATGTATAGATAAGTGCAGTACTGACCAATTTAGCACCTTATTTTGATATTAATTCGATTAGTGAATAATAAATCATCATTTATTATGTTACATGTCATACTTAACACATATTGTTAATGCCGCTTTACTTTAGATACGTTTAGACCGATTTCAAAAATTCTTGCACTAATTGAAAACTAAAACTTTCTAAAGCAACACGGGCTATTTATTATCACGCTAAATATCGTAGGGGGTAAGCTGTGACAAATACTTATCACCAGCCGTGCGAAAGCGGGGCGGACCACTAGTTTTTTTATTCTAATAATGTATGATTAAAACCTTCAAACTTTGTGGTATTCAAACCTGTGACATCCGGACTCAGAAGCTAGTCAACCTACCGACTAGGCCACAGAGGTCGGCAATAAGGGTCTTTCATTGCAAATCGTTTTGATGACAAATCCCCATTTCCAATAGTTGGGTAGGTGGAGACTGTCAGCTGAGCACATTGCTCCAAGCAAACCGTGGGTACTCTGAACACCAGGTGACAATGTCGCGTGATGTTTAAAAGTATTAGTACCTCTGCCAATCCCTTCGGGGATATCCGGCATGAAAGTTTGAATTTGATTCTATTCTTATCAAAAGAATAAAACCGAAAAAATGCATTTATGTTCTGTTGAAGTTATGTTGCTCTCATCCATAGCAATGCAGTTGGTAATGTTTTGCGGATAATTTTAACGATGCGTTTTATTGTTGCAAACTATTAATAGCAAGTAACCTCACATTTTACGATACAACTTTACTGTCGGACCTTGTCTAGACTATTGTAATGTTCTTAATATTTGCTGTTTTTTAATCACTGCTTATCCCATATGAAAAATAGCGTGATAATATAGCCTATGTTGCTTCCGATTGCTGTAGTTTTTAGAAATCGGTTGAGTGTTTTCGGAATATCTTCATTACAGATAAACAAATACAAAAACCAATCATTCCACTTTATAATATACATTTTTTTTTATAACATAAACATAACATAAACGTTCACGCCAAATATCCCCGAAGGGGTTGGCAGAGGTACTAATACTTCTGAACATCACGTGACTTTGTCACCTGGTGTTCAGAGTACCCACGTTTTGCATAGACAGTGTACTCACGTGATAGGGGGCAGGCCTATCGCCGTTTTGTACGAATACACTGTCACATGACTAAGTACAACTCAGCCATGTGGGTTTCCTCACGATGTTTTCCCTCACCGTTAACAACCATGATAAATTAACCACACATATGTATTTTTAGAAAAGACAAATTGGTGTAGGCCCGACCCAGGATTTGAACACTAGTACTACTACATACTCACGGCTATAAATCCCAAAAAGGGGTAGCCAGAGCCTAAGAGCTAGAAACTCCTCAGCCACATTAGGAAGTTGATAGGGGACGAGATGGTAGATATAAAGTATCTTTAGTGATGGTTTTCCAACCGCATCGGCCAAAAACCACTTAAAATACCCCATTCCCTTACTCGCTTCTTAGGACACCTGTCGATAGAAAGGGGGTAGAATTATTCTTAGCCGACACTACACAGCAATAAAATAAATGATCAATTAATCATATTAACATATATTACATACATATGTGTGTATGTTATATATGTTAAAAGTATGGTAGCAGAGCAGCTAAAAATATAACAATCTTTTATTATAATTCCATTTCTGCCAAGTTTCAAGATTCTAGGTCAAAGGGAAACTCGTTTTTGGTTTGCATTTCCTTATCAGTTACATTTAATTGTCAATGTTACAGACAGACAGTTATCCTGTTTAGGTCCTTGTTTGAATTTTGTAAGCATGGACAGTTTTTTTCAACGTAGCTATCGCATAAAATGGAACATTACATAAACCTACCTGAAAATTATTTATAAGTTAAGGGCTATCCCTTTAGGCTTGCTATCAAACATTATATATATGACATTATCTACCCACAGGTGTCGTAAGAGGTGATTAAGGGTATGGGGCTTTTGATAGTGGTTTTTGGGCGATGCGGTTGGAAACCGATCACAAACGATACTATGTTTCTACCATCTTCTCCCCTATCAACGTCTAAATGTGGCTGAAGAGTTTCTAGCTCTAAAGCTGATTGATTGGTTTTTGTATTCGTTAATCTCTAATGAAAAGATTCCGAAACCACTCAACCGATTTCTAAAAACATAGGCTATATTATCACGCTATTTTTCATAAGGGATACGCAGTGATTAAAGAACAGCAAATATTAGGAACATTACAATAGTCTAGACAAGGTCCGACAGTAAAGTTGTATCGTAAAATGTAAGGTTACTTGCTACTAATAGTTTGCAACAATAAAACGCATCGTTAAAATTATCCGCAAAACATTACCAACTGAAAACTGCATTGCTATGGATGAGAGCAACATAACTTCATATGAACATAAATGCAGTTTTTCGGTTTTATTGTTTCGATAAGAATAGAATCAAAGTCAAACTTTCACGCCGGATATCCCCGAAAGGATTGGCAGAGGTACTAATACTTTTAAACATCACGTGACATTGTCACCTGGTATTCGGAGTACCCACGGTTTGCTTGGAGCAATGTGCTCAGCTGACAGTTTCCACCTACCCCAACTATTGAAAATGGGAATTTGTCATCAAAACGATTTGCAATGAAAGACCCTTATTGCTTACCTCTGTGGCCTAGTCGGTAGGTTGACTAGCTTCTGAGTCCGGATGTCATAGGTTTGAGTTTGAAGGTATTAATCATATATTATTAGAATAAAAAAAACTGGTGTTAAGTTATTGTCACAGCTTACCCCCTACGATATTTAGCGTGATAATAAATAGCCCAAGTTGCTTTTGAAAGATTTTCATTAGTGCAAGAATTTTTGAAATCGGTCAAAACGTATCTAAGGTAAAGCGGCATTAACAATATGTGTTAAGTATGACATGTAACATAATAAATGATGATTTATTATTCACTAATCGAATTAATATCAAGATAAGGTGTTAAATTTGTCAGTACTGCTTTTATCTATACAATATACATACATAATTTTAGAGTTGCAAACATACATTTACTCACGGTTATTTATTCGTAGAAGGGGTGGCGAGAGCTACGTAATTAGAAATTCTTCAGCCAGTCATGAGAAAGGAAAGATTGTAAAATAAAAGTTGTTGGTGATGGGTCACCAAACACATCGCCCAAAATCACTTAAAAATCCCAAATACCCTATGTCGCCTCCTACGAGCAGCCACGAGGAGAAATCTAGTAATGCTATTCTAAGCCGACAGCCATGACTTTTAAGTATTCACTTTTAGTTTCAGAGTTTCTTACACACATAAATACGTTGTCAGCATTGTTTTGCCGATTTAATTAGTAAAAGAAGTACGGAAAATGGATCCATAAATAATTTATTTAAAAGTATTCTAATTGGAACAACAATCACGTCCTTACCTCAACATCTAAATATTGGTACATACAGGAAAACTGTCAAGAAAACTATAGGTTCACCTTGCCATACCTTATCACGGCTTCCGTTATTACCTCTACAATTAATTAGATGTATAGAGTTCATTATGAAGATACGGTGACAAACATATTCTCATGATTCAAAACAGTTAGCCAGATCTTGCAGATCAGAAAATATTGTAAAAATGTCTTCCTGTTCAGTCTATAGTAGCATAGTAAGTTTTAAAAAACATGCATATATACATACATATTCTCACGCCATTAGTTCCCATTGGGGTAGGCAGAGACTATCGTTCGCCACTTCATACGACACTCCTGACAAACAACAACAAAAATGAAAATAACCCAAGCTACGTTGACATCCATCAATCAATTTTAAAATAAGTTATGTATTATTATTAGCTTAATCTATTCAGGAGGCCTAGCACAAGCGGTTTTCGATTCTATCCTTACTCTGTCGGTTAGAATGAGATAAAAATACGATACTATGTAAGTGCGAAAGAGATAACTGTTTTATAGAATGCGATATCTAGTTAAAAGGTTGCTCGTGCTAGCCACACAGGAGGGTTATTGGTTAAATATATATCGCCGAGCAAAATTTTATACGGGGTGAACAGTGACTAAATAAACATTTGATATTGGAAAATAACACTTCCCCGAAGAACATACATACAAACATATACTCACGACTATGAATCCCTAGAAGGAGTAGCCCGAGCGAAGGAATGGGAAATTCCTCAGCCACTTTTGGAAGTTAAGTGGGGAAAAGATGGTAAAATAAACGTTGTTGGTCATGGGTCTCCAACCACAACGCCCAATGAACCATTAATAAGCCCCAATACCCTTAGTCGCCTCTTACGACACCCGTGGGTAGAAAGGGGTAGTGATATTCTAAGCCGGCACTACACGGCCCTAAGAAGGGGTTCTCTAATTTATTAATATTGGAACGAACATATATTAGCCTATATTGATCACGCCTTGTCAAACTGAACATAACATGAATTTGAACACGTGATACTAAGAGACTCTTCTTTTTGGTATGTCTGTGTACCCACACGCCACGTGATAGATAGCTGCTTATAAATTCAGCCATGAAGTTTTCCTTACGATGTGCCCTGTTTTCCCTCCTCATTATGAGTAATGAACATATGAATGATCGCCTTGTAGTCGGTTTATAATAACACTACCCTATTTCTTTCCATGGTTTTTCGTAAGATGCTACTAAGGGTATTGGGGCTTTTTAAATAAAACTCCACATTTTTTCCACTCAACCTCCAAAAGTGACTGAAGAATTGGTGATTCCTAAGCTCTGGCTACCCCTTGTAGGGACTTATAGCCGTGAGTATATGTATTTACAAGTTTGATCATTAGAACACACATATGACTGAGGTGTTCACACGCGCCAACCCAGACTTAGTAAGGTCATCGAATATCAAATTGCTATTTTCACCTTCTTCTATGTAATAAAAATAATGAAACTTTCTTCACTTATTTCTAAAATAATGTTATGATTAATACGATATGATATGATGGCCGTGTTGTGTCGGATTAGAATAGCACCATCCCTTTTCTCTCCATCGATGATCGTAAGTGGCGACTAAGTGAATAAGGGCTCTTTATGTGATTTTTGGGCGATGCGGTTGGAGACCCATCACCAAAAACCTTTGTTACACAATATTATCCCCAGACAACTTCCAAAAGTGGCTGAGGAGTTTCCAGCTCTAAAGCTCTGGCTACCCATTTTGGAATTTATGGCCGTGAGTATACTCATACGGGTGTGGTATATACATACATATGTATGTATATATTGAAAATAAGAAACCCTTTTTCACTTATTATTATAACATTGTTATCTATACTTATAATAAATCTGTAGAGAGGTCAATTCTGTACATGAAATATATTTTCAAAATAACTATCAGGGGGTGATTAGTGATCGATACTGATGCCAAAAATGCAATCAGTAAAATTTTTGTCTGTCGGTTTGTATGTTCCTTATGGAAACAAAAACTACTCGAGGGATTTTAACGAAACTTGGCACAATTATTCTTCATACTCCTGGGCAGGTTATAGTATAATTTTCAAAAGAGTAGTGAAGGGTAATTTTGGGAAATTTCGGAAAAACGGGAGAAGTTACTCCATTTTTTAAGTTTCCGTCGCGTGTGCAGCCTTAGTGGTTAAGCTTACATAGAAATGATGTAAGACGGAAATATTTTTCATAAAATTATCTAAAAAACTTCCCTAAACATTATATGTCTATCTTTTATGGTTGACTCACTATAACACGTGTAACTCCTGATAGCTTAGCAGTTCGGAGCATTCTGATTATATTTGTTTACTCTTACGTTTATAATACTAACATTATTACCAATTCAATAAAACATCGAAACACCGAAATTATACATGAAATAAGCCATCGCGCCCGTGGCCAAAACCAAATCGTTACTATTTTACATATTACATACTAGATGGCGCCAGTAATTGCATCCTACATCACGTAATGATTTCTTTTTTTATTGTTATAAATACTTCATAGATTTTAATTCCAAAATTTTCTAATAAACGGTAATACTGAACCGTTCATAAAAGTGCATTCAAAATCACCAAACTACACTGTTCAGGGAGTGCGATAAATTTAATACATTGAAAACATTGCGCTAAATTTCACAATGCTTGAGCAGTGACTGAAGAAAGAAACTTCAGATATTTAAAAACATCGCTACCCGTGCGAAGCTGGGCCGATCCACTAGTGATTAATACGACTGCATGCAACCTTACAATTAAATTCGTTTCGGTGCCATTTACCTCAGTTTGTCTGGGGCGTCTGGCGATTGTGCGTTCAGTACCTTTGTCCTTCCAGGGAATGTCAAAGAGGTGATGGTATTTAGGATTTAAACTACACTCTGAACGTTCTTGACCTGTAATGAACTATCAAGATTTAGGAAAGAGCACTTAATCTGTTTATCACCCTTATAGAACTGTAGCACTGGAAAAGTACTAATTTAGTAGTTAAAGGCTAGCTTTTTGAGTATTTAATTCTTTATTATCATCCATATCTTCCCAGCCAATGGATTCCCTTTCCCTTCCCAGGCAGGGTTCCAAGGAGACTGGCTGGATTAGCCCTTTGAATTACTAAGCTAAATATATAACATACTTACATACATATTGTCACGGCTATAAATACCTAGAAGGGGTAGCCAGAGCTTCGGCATAAGAAATTCCACAGCCTCTTTTGGAAGTTGAGTGGGGAAAAGACTGTATGTAAAGTAAATGTTTTTGGTGATACCAACCGCATCGTCCAAAATCACTTTAAAAGCCCCAATACCCTTAGCCGCATCCTACGAACACCCACGGAAAGAAAATTAAATGGGATAGTGCTATTCTAAGCTGACATTACACAGCATAAATATATTGTTCTATACTTACGAAAATGTCAAAATCTGAACATTAGTTTTGTGCAAGCGAGATAGGGGTTAGAAAAGATAACATAACATAAAGTTCACGCCGTTTATCCCCGAAAGGGTTGGCAGAGGTACCAATACTTCTGAACTCACATGGCAGCGCCATCTAGTGTCCAGAGAAGGTACCCACGTTTTGCTTAGACAGTGTACTCACTGATAGAGGGCAGGCCTATAGAAAAGATAAGTATGCCTATTATCGTCCTCGATGTGAAGAGTAGATCCTCGGTGCAAACAATCCTTAGCCACTTTTGAACTTTACTGAGGATAATAATGAAAAATAAAGGCTTCTTGAATCTTCTTGGCTGAATTTTCCAACTGCTTCGTCAAACAATAACTAAAAACGAACGACGAAATCCTAGGGAAAAGATGCGATAGTGTTATTATAAACCGATACTACTCAGCAATAACAGGCACAAGAAATGTAGGCAATTGATTAAATCTACAAATTAATAAATATAATGCAACCATATTATTTTTTTTATTTTTTTTTTATAATTGTTTTTTGTTCCATTTTACTTATTTTTACTTTATTGCTAATTTTATTGAATCATATTATTGTTATTTTAATTTAATTGTACTTTATTTAGTTTTATAATTATTATTAATTTGGTGTAATTCTTTGGAGTTTTACTTATATTTATATTATTTGTTATTGTTTTGAGTAGCTTTGATAATAATATTATTCAAGAAGAAGAAAATTGCTAACGATAATAACCGATAATGTTGTGTGCACTTTTTTGGCATTGTAACAGAGCCGAATCAAAATTTTTGTAAAAAGGTAATGTTTGTTATAATGCTGTTTGTGTACGTATTAATTAAATAAATAAATAAATAACAATAACCACATGGAAACATTATATTATATCTCAGCTGTGTATTAATTACAATATTCTAACCGCAATGTGGTTGAAGCTATAGAGTTCCACCAGAGCAAACTCTATTGGTTTCTACATTCATTAAAACTCAAACTTTCACGCCGTATATCCCCGAAGGGGTTGGCAGAGGAACTAATACTTTTTAACATCTCGTGATATTGTCACTCGGTGTTCAGAGTACCCACGTTTTGCTTGGACAGTGTACTCACGTGATAGGGGGAAGCCTATCACCGTTTTGTACAATTAAACTGTCACATTACAAAGTAGAACACAGCCATGTGGGTTTTTTCACGATGTTTTCCCTCACCGTTAACAACCACGATAAATTAGCCACACTCTTTAGAAAAAAAATTGGCGTAGGCCCGACCTGGAATTGAACCCGCATCGTCGATAAGCTGTGTTCTACCCACTGAGCTATCACGGTTATTCGACATTAATTCACTCACGCCAGTAGTTCCATAAAGGTAAACAGATAAATCCACCGCGGTATTCCTACATAATTTTATTCTTGTAAATTATTGCTATTAATTTGTAACTCATTTATTGTTGAACATACATATTGAATCTAATGTATTAAAGTTGAAACCCAAAAAAAAATCTTTTGATCACACACCCCTCAGGAAAAAGACCCTGGATACTCCCTTTCCTTGCACAGGGCTTCCGAATAAGACATTCTTCAGTCACTTTTGAAAGTGGGGTGGGGATAAGATAGTAAAATAAAGGATCGGGTGATTGGTCTCCAACCGCAACACCCAACATTCACTTTAAAACTAGTGGGTAACCCTGGCGCGAAGCTACGTCGCGTCCTATAAAAGCTCTTTTGAATTTCTAAAGATATTTTTTTTTTGCCATATCCGACTTAGCTTAGGTACACTCCTTTGCCTCGCCAGGGCGGCCTTCAGCCGCCCGGCACACAAAGTTATGGTGACGCCGCACAGGCCGCAGGGCCAGCAGCACCGAACCGGTGGGGTTTTAGTCGGTAAAAGTCCGACATACCCCCGTCGCTCGAGAGAGCGACGGGGGATCCTATGAGGATTTCCCCACCGGTAAACAAAAAAAAAATAAAGATTTTTTCTGATTGGCCGGTTTGACAAAATTCCGACCAATCACAGCGCATCTCTGATCGACTAAAGTTTGCGCGCGCTTATGGCACTCAAGCAAAGTCTTTGGGCCAAAATCTAAACTTTGAAATTCTGTAACAATTAACTTAATCCAGTTACATCAGATGTCTGAATTTTGTGCACACCACGGCCGCGAACTGTACGATTGTATTTTTTTGTATTTGAACGGGTAATTTCCGCAAGTCGACGTCTTCTGTGCGCCTGTTTTGCGTGATGAAGGGATGGCACTACTCTAGCCATCCCAGCTCACCGAAGTTCAGGATCCCCCTAATATCCTTGAACACCTCAGGGAGCGACCTGGCGTCACCCAGGTGTGTTACCCTGTAATCCGGTACTCCTGTACACTCGAGGAGCACGTGCGCAGCTGTTTCCTCCTTCTCCATGCATGCTCTGCACAGAGGGCTATCTGTAACACCTAAAGTAAACAAGTGTTTGTTAAAAGGGCCATGCCCCGTGAGGGTGGCTGTGATCCAACTAATTTGCTTTTTGTTAAGTTTAAATAGTTTGTTAGTAAGTTTCTTGTTGAACCTGGGTAAAGCTGTTTTGGCTTGATTGCAGCCGCTCTCCGAGGACCAACATGCGTCCCACTTACCTCGTATAGCCTGTTGTGGTTGTGGTAGAATGCTCGCCTGTGAACTGTACGAAACGATACCTGAACCAAATTTCTAGCTTAACTCGTCGCGTCACAGGCTTCCGGGCAAGAAAGAGGCTTACAGAAATAATATATAAAGAAGATACCCAATAACCTAAGTCGTCTCTTACGACACCCGCGGGAACAAATGGATTAGTGCTATTCCGCGCCGACTCTGCAAAGCATCATCATAAACTTGTACGTTGTATATTCCCAAGAAATGGCAGAAGAACTTAACCTTCTGAAGACCTATATCTGTATATTACTTTAGTTATGACTAATTTTATCTTACTCGGTACAACGGTGTTTTCAGTGACGTAGCACATTAGTCATACCACTCATACCGTTAAGATTATTACATACATACTATATCATATACTCACGGCTATAAATCCCTAGAAGGGGTAGCCAGAGCTAAGGATATAGAAATTCCTCAGCCACTTTTGGAAAGTTGAGCTGGGAAAGATGTTTAAATAAAAAATGTTGTATATCTTTAAAAAGCCCCAATACCGTTAGTCGCCTCTTACGTACACTTACACCCACCGGAAGAAATGGGGTAGTGCTATTCTAAGCCGACACTACACAGCAACGTTAAGATTATTGTTGTCATTTTATACGAAACCAGTGAATCCACTATCACCGTTTTGTTATGTGACATGCATACAGATACTCACGGTTATTAGTCCCAAAAACCAACTGTAATTCCAATAATCCCAAATGGTACTCGTAGATGATAAAATTTGCAAAATTTCCGGAGGAATCAAAGAATATACAATGCTAAAAACTAAAGTTAGGAATAAATCAAAACAGACATAAAGAGTCAACTTGTCAATTCAGAAACTGGCTGAAAAGATCAAGAATCTTGGTCTTACATCATTGAGTAATTATTAATATTATTTATCGGGATTGCTAATGGTGAAAGAAAATATCGTGAGAAATCCTTCATAGCTAAGATTATACCTACTTATAATTATGTCATCATGATATAGTCATGTGACTTTGTACCCGTATATATGTCGTAGGATGATTTGATGTTTAGGTTTTTTGCAAAAAACCTAGGGATTTTGCAAAAATCCGGATAATTAGATAACGATTGTAATATTTTCTAATCTTACTAGGTTTTTTTGCAAAAAAACTAGTTGGTTTAGTAAGATTGTACTTCTTTAATGCTGATTGGCTGATTTCTGATTGCTCGCCTACACTTATTCTGATTGGATCGTCATTGTGGTATTGAGATATTACAGCTAGAGTTATAAAGGGAAAGAAATGACAATACTTATTTGATACTTGGAATCAAATATATTTTTTTACTATTTTGTTGGAGTAAAATTACAATCACGTTCGGACATATTATACACAGATCAAGTTACCCCAAACTAAGTAACACTTGTATTATGGGCCACTCGGCCACGACACGTCTTCAATATAGGTAGGAACAATAAATTAATTTCGTTTTTAACCGACTTCAAAAAAAGGAGTGTTCTCAATTCGACAGTATATATTTTTTTTTTTTTTATGTATGTTCGCCGATTACTTCGCCATTTGTGAACCGATTTTGATTATTATTTTTTTGTTCGAAAGAAGATACTCCCGGATTGGTACCATGATGAGGATGTCAGGGTCTGATGATGGGATCCTGGAGAAATCGAGGGGAACCCTGAAATTTTATAGGCAAATGTACCGCGTTTTACATATTTTATGAACAAGTATTGGCATTTGCTTCTGAAAATCATATTGTTATGCTGCTGAGCTGATGATGGAAGGTGTGGGTCCTTAATCACTGAAGATAATACAGGTTCACTCAACATTTCTTTTGTTATGTTATTGTTACCGAGAAAGTACCATAAGACCAGGATCTGATGATGGCATCCCAGGAAATCGAGGGGACTGTCGAAACTCACAATCATGTCACAGTGTATTTGTTCAAAACGCCGATAGGCCTGCTCTGTATAACGTGAGAACGTGGGTCCAAGCAAAGCGTGGGTACTCTGAACAACAGGTGACAATGTCACGTGATATTCAGAAGTATTACTACCTCTGCTTACCCCTTCGGGAATATTCGGCGTGAACGTTTGAGTCTTTCTTGAGATGTAGAATTTTAGACCATCGCCTTTCGAGGGATTTCAAGAACAATGTAAATTTACATATAGTTGAGCCTATTTAATATCGTATAATAATAGAAATACCGGAAATACGAAGAATAATAGGTACAGTAACTGTCGCACTGCCTAATACGAGAGGCATCTTTGCCAGGTCTACCCATCTCTAATAATAATAAAACTTTATTAGACGCACAACATGGTACATATTTGTTAGTAAAGCTTACATCTATTGTTAGTTGGTACATCTAAAACTTAATCTAAGAACATGATTGGTCACGTGTACGTCCGGCGATGAGGTGGGGGCGGCACATGCCGCTCGCCGCACCGGCGCACGTACACGCAGTCGTACCGGTCCGCGAGCGGGTTGTTGCTGGCGCGCACCCGACACAGCAGCGAGGCGGCCCGCTTGCGCATCGTGGCATGGAAGCAGTCCGTGCGGGCCTCCGCAAACATGCCTGACGCGCTGCAGTGCCGGGGCAGCCGCAACAAAGCCCGCATCGCATTATTGTACTGGACACGGAGGTCGCTGTACGCTCGCTGCGTATACACCGCCCACAGACTGCAGGTGTACATACTCGTGCAAAAGGCTTTAAGCAGAGTTACTTTAGCTTCGTATGAGCATCCAACAAATCTACGGGCAATCATATTCGCCCTCACGGACAGCGCCCTCCGCTCCCTGTCAATATCCTCATCATCTTTGAGGTCAGATGTTACAATGTGCCCCAAGTACTTAAATTTGTCAACCTGGGCAAGACTTAAATCGTTTAGCCGTATTGGCGGCACATTGTCACATCTACGACACCTCTGCGACCTAAAAACCATAACAACACTTTTTTTTACATTGTATATCAAGCCATGTGACTTGACAAATCTTTCACACATTAACAGTAGGTCCCTCAGACCGCCTACTGATGCGCTCAGCAGAACCATGTCGTCTGCGTAACTCAAATTGTTGTAACAAACTCCGTCCAAGTGCAGCCCGACATGGGTTCTGCTGAGCTCATCAATCAACGCATTTATATATAAATTAAAAAGAGCAGCAGAGCTCAGGCCACCCTGTCGCACACCACGCTCTAGTTTGTAGGGATCCGACAACGTTTTCGACCATCTAACACAATTGATTTGATTGTCGTACCAATACTTTAGGGTAGTAATCAATTCTTTAGGCATACCTGTGTCTAAAACTCGTAAAATAAAATAACTTTTAACAAAAAGAAAACCGACTTCATAGCGGGAAAAACAAACGAAAATAAACAATCTAGTACTAAAAAGTACGAAATAAGGTTTTTAATTGAATATGAGTACTGTGATTAATACCTTAGCAATTTCTTTATTCCACACGCGTCAGTTCAACCTACCTAAATATTAAAATTCTCTTAAATTAATTTTTGAGTCGGTGCCAGTCAAACAAAAGTGAATTCACCCTACTATCTATCTCTGATTATTACAATCTAAACAATATATATCTATCGCCTAACGTTCTAAATGGTAATACGTACAAAAATAAATTTACCCTACAACTACAAGATATCCTATATTGTACATGTGTATGAAGTGCGAAATACACACCTATTATTGTCAATCATCCCGCAGGCTGGCACCGGCTCACAAATTAATTTAAGAGAATTTTAATATTTAGATAGGTTGAACTGACGCGTGTGGAATAAAGAAATTGCTAAGGTATTAATCACAGTACTCATATTCAATTAAAAACCTTATTTCGTACTTTTTAGTACTAGATTGTTTATTTTCGTTTGTTTTTCCCGCTATGAAGTCGGTTTTCTTTTTGTTAAAAGTTATAAATTGTAGTATTGAGGTATTATATCTAGAGTTATAAAGGGAAATGACAATACCTACTGTTTTTATACTTAGGAACTTTTTGTAACTAAAATCAAATTAAATGTAGGTAGGAACAATGAAGTAAGTACGTCTTAATTAACAACCAATCAGAGATGACGTGTTTATGGGGTACTGCAATCGACCAATGAGTGTACAGTATTCATAAAAACTGACATTTCGTTTCGGAGTCATACTAAACCAACTAGTTTTTTTTTGCAAAAAACCTAGTAAGATTAGAAACTATTATAACCGTTGTCTAATTATCCGGATTTTTGCAAAATCCCTAGGTATTTTGCAAAAAACCTAAACATCAAATCATCCTACGACATATACAACGATATCGGGCGTATTCGCTGGAATAGTCCTGTCCGTGATAACGGATCGGTCCCATCATCAACTCAATAGGTTTTGGCACGGTCGTTTTCTAGGATTGGCTCCGGCAGATACTTGTTTATTTAATTAAGATTACTTTATTATTATAATGGTCTAATCGATACTTCAAACGATAACTAATGTTATGTTAACCTCTATATTTAAAATCCGTTCCTGAGTCAAAGACAGACAGCGCCCAGCCTAAACGGCTGGGCCTAGAAATCTGTATAGTATCTATTTATATATTTAGTAGGTAGATAGTGATAGTGCTTAAAATGAACAATAAGAAAATAATTCCCACGAATTCCCACGGGAGCAGAAATAGCAGAAGATTGAGTTTACATGACATTTCTTTTTTTATATCGTCAATCTAGATATTTTATTATTTTATTTTATTTTATTTTATTCGGAAGATTCACAGCATTAAAACTTTTTGATACAAACTTAATGAATTATCTTTTAGCCATTTAGAAATCTTCACACATAATATCTTGCTAGCTTAAGGAAAAAACAGGTTATATTTACATTGTAATAATCAATATGATAATAATGCAGAGAACTTTTTTTTTTAAGTTAAATATAAATGTATTACATTACAAAACAATATTTAAACATTAAGATGTGCCTGCTACTGGTTGTCGTCAAAGTACTGCCGGATCAAACTTTAGTGTATATTTGTCAAATTGATGAATTACTCAGATAAAGGCTTATGGATTTGGGTAACGGTGGTAGCGTTCCTGCGGTTTTCTCAAAATAACTATTCCATGCGATAAAATAACGAACCGTTGCCGTGTAGTGCCGGCTTAGAATGACGCTACCCCTTTCTACCCACGGGTGTCGTAAGAGGCGACTGAGGGTATTGGGGCTTTTTATTGGATTTTTGGGCGATGCGGTTGGAGACCCATCACCAAAAACCTTTATTTTACCATCTTTTCCCCACTCAACTTCCAAAAGTGGCTGAGGAATTTATAATTCCTTAGCTCTGGTTACCCCTTCTAGGAAATTATAGCCTTGAATATATGTATATGTATGTAAAATAATAAAGTCGCAGGCAAAGCTAGTACAAATATATACGCGGAAGAATGCGAACAAAAGCACAGTTATACGAATACTTTTTACTTCGAATAAAATATCGCCGCAGAAAAATGCAGATCTATTTTCATAGTATTGCTTTTGCTCTGAGCGGTGCATTTTTTTGGCAGCAGCTGTTGAGTTCAGATGATTCGCGATGAGGTCATAGACACTTGCGCTGGTAATCTGGCGTTGTTTTGTTTCATGTATGAATGTGGTTGGGTTATGACTGTGTTTTTTCTTTGCGCAAGTGAGTAAGTAAAGTTAATACATACCATACCATACATATACCCACAGCTATAAATATCAAACGGGGTAGCCTTAGTTAAAACAAAATAAACAATTATTTCAAAGAAAAAAATGACAAATCTTTGGTTTTTGAACGTCAAATTGAAACTTAATATTAAGTTAAAACGTACTTCTACTTCGGATTCGGACGGTGTTTTGTTGAGAGAAGAGCCCGTAAGAAACTCATAAACAAACATCTTTTTTCATCCATTACAATTTTGGTGTTAGTCAAAACAAAACAACCTCAGCGACTTTTTGAAGTTGAGTGAGGAGAAGATGTTAAAATAAATAAAGGTAAAATGTGTTTCCAACCACATCCCCCCACAATCACTCAATGTACCTGTAGTAATAGTACTAAGGGTAGGCTAAAAGTGCTAATAAACGATCGAACATGCACGGCGCGCACCACGAACTGTGCGGTGCGCTCTAGCCTACAGACGATCGAACATGTACGGCGCGCACCATCGCACAGTGCACCGCAAGCGCTTCGAACCAGCGCGCACCAATATTAATAATAATTATGTGCGGCGAACCACGCTACACACGTTCGTTTTTGGTACGGTACGTACCACGAACACTGGTTCGCGCCGTACATGTTCGATCGTCTATTAGCACTTTTATAATCTTCATTCGTATTCTGAAAACAACATTAAAAGTGCTAATAGACGATCGAACATGTACGGCGCGCACCACGAACTGTGCGGTGCGCTCTAGCCTACAGACGATCGAACATGTACGGCGCGCACCATCGCACAGTGCACCGCAAGCGCTTCGAACCAGCGCGCACCAATATTAATAATAATTATGTGCGGCGAACCACGCTACACACGTTCGTTTTTGGTACGGCCCGTACCACGAACACTGGTGCGCGCCGTACATGTTCGATCGTCTATTAGCACTTTTAGCACTTTAAGTTATCAATATACATTCTTTATGAAAAGGGATTTCCCCAAAGTGCCGCACGGGACTATACCTTTCTGCGTAGTGAAATATTCAAGAGAGTTATTATTTGATTATTAATTGAAAATTATAATTTAAACTTATACAAATGTCCTTTTGTATATTTCTTTCTATAAAGCAAGACAATGCTTTTCGATTTCTAGTAAGAGGGAGGCCGGGCGCTGCACAGTGCATGTTGCATGAAGACTGCAGATATTTAGCGGAATTTAGCGAAGAAACTTATTAATATTAGTTTTGCCATGGATTTTCGCAAAGTAACGCCTGATTCAATCCAATATCGTAATTTTTTCGAGCAAGTTGGAGAGTGTCAATAAAATTCGGTATGCAAAGTTTTACAAAAGTGGTGCTGATTACGAGACCATTTCGAGATATTATGTTTTTAAAACATATTCTCTTGAAATTAAATTAATCAAATCTAAGGTAACCGTTATTTTATCCAAAAACTGTAACAGTATTTAACCTTCAGTGTTATTTAAAAGACATTTGTTTTTGCAGTTTTTTAATAAAATATCGGAAATAATAGGTTTCTTTAGTATAATATCGTAATAATTTCATTTAAAATCACAAATTCGTGAAATGTTTTGCAATTAGCAACATAATTATCAAACATTTCGCTATATTTGCATGTCGCTACGTGATATTTTCGATTGATGACGTCATTAAGTACAAAAGTTGAACAATCTTTAAAAAATCATAACTTTACAATTACTCATTTTAAATGAAAAATATTCAATTTAGTTTTTTTATTTTCGTGTTTGCTATCGAATAAAAATATTTAATAAATACCAAAAAAAAAACTTTGCATACCGAATTGTGCAAAACCATCCAAATAGCAGTGGTTAAAATAAAATAATTAGCAGTGTTCAGTGTTTTCTTCATTCTAGATTGATAAATATAAAAAAAATATGCGCATAAACAAAATCTATACGATAAAAATATAGGTTAAAGTTTTTGATATTACGACTTATGGCCAACTTATAAACATTACAAATGTAAGTAATTTCTTTGTATCAACCACATATATGTTTAACATAAAAACTGCATAAAATATGGACATAATCAAATACTTAGACTAAATTAAACTCCAGGTCTATGAGGAATAGTAGTAAGGTGATGAGAAAAATAAAGACTGTAGTTATATGAGTGAGTGAATATAGTGAATATTGCTGTGTAGTGTCGGCATAGAATAGCACTACCCCATTTCTTCCGGTGGGTGTACGTAAGAGGCGACTAACGGTATTGGGGCTTTTAAGGGATTTTTGGGCGATGCGGTTGGAGACTCATCAGCTCATCACCAACCACCTTTATTCTACCATCTTTTACCCACTCAACTTCCAAAAGTGGCTGAGGAATTTGTAATTCCTTAGCTCTGGCTACCCCTTCTAGGGATTTATAGCCGTGAGTATATGTATGTATGAATATATATGTTTTGTTTAAATATAACTTAATAGTAAAACGTAATTTTCCTTGCTGTTTTATTCGTTCAAGATTGGTTTTCACATAATTTTACTACAGAGTTTATTTTTCTAACCGCCAAACTGGGTGGTCGGTCGGTTAGGACTAGACAAATCAAAGGTTGACATTAGTCACATTTTTGTTTTCTGACCGGATACATATAGTTTAAGTAAGGTAGATTTTGAAGGTGCTTAGGACTCATTTGGTCGTATATCCCTTATCTTTACCATCAACCCATCACCGGCGACTCTGTCAGACTTCGCCTTCGTAAGAACGTTTTCGATGTGGTTTTCAAACGTCTTACGCGGCCGTCCTCTATTAACAATCCCATCCATATTGGCTCTATATATCTCTTTTGCCACTTTAAGTTCGTCCATCGTCTCTATGTGCCAAACCACCTTCCATTTCGCTATCTTGCATCTCCATCTATCTTTTATCTCCTAGGGAGATTTGTCAGGATTGTACAAAGTGGCGATCTATAGTCTCTGCCTACCCCAATGGGAACAATGGAGGTAAGTATAAGTAAGAAAATTTATTGCTGTAAGCTTCAGTGGTTTGCTATCTACAAAATGTATGTAAATGATAATGGTCACCTTCTGCCACCCATTTTAGACATGTGAGTCGTGACTATAGTTGTGAAGGTTACTAATTTTGTGTACATATTAATTAAGAATGACTATTTATTTTCACCTTTTACGATCATGTAATAAAACACATACATATTTCTTTTCTTCTCTTTAATATACAAAACAATGAACAATAAAATTTCTTAATGGTTTAGTTATTGATAGTTACTTCTGAGGTAAAGGATCATTTAACTAGTTTCCATGATTAAATATATTTTTCGATTAATCTCTCAAGAATCAAAAGTCAAACGTTCACGCCGTATTTCCCCAAACGGGTAGGTAGTAGTAGTGTCACACGGCTAAGTTATACTTACAGTGTATTCGTACCAAACGGCGATAAGCCTGCCTCCTATCACGTGAGTCCACTTTCCAAGCAAAACGTGGGTACTCTGAACACCACGTGACAATGTCACGTGATGTTCACAAGTATTAGTTTAGTACCTCTGCCAACCCGTTTTGAGAAAAGGATAACTGTGATAAAACAACGAGATTTTTTGTAATCAGGACAATCTTGCTATCCCTACCGGGAAGAATAGAAAAACAAGAAATGAATTATATGGATGGATGGAGAAATAGCGTTACTCCTAAATGATAATATTGATAAATGGATCTTGACTTGATAGTGGAGTGGTAGATATAAAGAAGTGACGATAATGAAGATAGCTTTGAAGATTAACGACTGACGCAAAACATATGGATTATTCTTTAAAATAATTTTGTGAAGCTGCACCATGTCTTCTCGTCCAAAATTCCGCAGAGACTTATAATAAAGTTTATTGACCAATGTGTATTGCCAGTAATATGTCTTACGGTACAAAGAGACCTCTTATAGGAGCCTCACAAGAAGGTTCAGAGTCATCCAAAGGTTGAATGGAGAGGCCTATGTTACATAATCAGACTTTGTTGTGCATGAGACCTCATGTGAATATTATTTTACTAATCAGTAAGGGAAAGAAAAATGTCAACTCCAGCAGGACTTGAAGCCGCGACATCCTAAAGACCAATCCAAAGAAAAATTTCGCGACAGTGGTTACTTGGCACCATAGCTCATAAATAAAGAATAAATAAAGGAAAGAAAAATTTCGACACAAGCGGGATTCGAACCCGCTACCTCGGGTATACGCCCCCGTCGCTCTTGCCAATTGAGCTGCCGTGTCAATGGCTGCCAGCGCGAAATTCTTCTATCCTTTATTTCTTTTACACGTTTTAGTAGTGTTTGCGTTTCCTACCTCCGAATTGTCTACTGCCACTTGTCTATCTTTTCAGATAGAATGCAAATGTTGAAAACGCCTAACTATCACATAATTTAAATCTTTTTGTTCATGAAAACCTACATACATACATACATACATATACTCACGGCTATAATTCCCTAGAAGGGGTAGCCAGAGCTAAGGAATTAGAAATTCCTCAGCCACTTTTGGAAGTTTAGTGAGGAAAAGATCGTAAAATAAAGGTTTTTGGTGATGGGTCTCCAACCGCATCGCCCAAAAATCCAATAAAAAGCCCCAATACCCTTAGTCGCCTCTTACGACACCCGTGGGTAGAAAGGGGTAGCGACATTCTAAGCCGGCACTACACGGCACCTCATTGAGTAATAATCCCCACATGAGGTTTTCATGAACAAAAAGATTTAACTCATAAATAAAAGATGTTATTAAAGGAAAGAAAAATTTCGACACTGGCGGGGTTCGAACCCGCGACCTTCGGGTATACGCTCAGTTGGCAGAGCGACGGGGGCGTATACCCGAAGGTCGCGGGTTCGAACCCCGCCAGTGTCGAAATTTTTCTTTCCTTTAATAACATCTTTTATTTATGAGTAATAATCCCCACATGAGGAATTCATGTCAAAAAACATTAAAAAGATTTAAATTACACCATAGCTCAGTTGGCAGGGGTAGTCACTGGTTCAAGCTCTGCTTTTATCAAAATTTTTCTTTCCTTGATTGATTGGCTATGTTAGATGTTTCAATACACAATCTAATTCATAAAGAGGAGATCGTTAGAGAACGGAGTCGGTGACATAGCCTAAAGAATTGCATTAATTAAATGGAATTGGCTTAAAGATGTGATGTATGTAGGCCACCCTCAGGGCGGACGAGGTGAAAGTTGCAGGAAGTCAATAGATGAGGGAAGCACAGGACTGGTCATTGATTATATCTTGGGGGAAACCTATGTTTAGCAGTGGACGTCTATTGGATGATTATGATAATGATAAAAACACTTAAATATTCCGTGTAGTGTCGGTTTAAAATAGCTCTATCTCATTTCTGCCCATTGCTGTTCTTAAGCAGCGACTAAGGGTATCGGGGTTTTAAAAGTGTTTTTTAGACTATGCAGTTGAAGACCCGTCACAGCAACAGCTTTATATTACAATGTTTTCCCCACCCAACTTCTAAAAGTGGCTGAGGAATTTCTTGTTTTCCTTCTAGGAATTTATAGCCGGGAGTATATGCATGTATGTAACAGATTGCAAATGCTCTAAGTGTCTTAATATTTATGCAATTAAAAAGTTAGGAGTTTCAAATTTAAGGGGCATATCATTATTAGCCATTATAAATAATATGTTTTTATGCTGCGGTCCCAGGCAACATACATACATATATATTGTTACGTACCGGGTTCTTAATTTGATAAATACCAGTCACACTTTCGTGCAATAAGGTGTAATTATATTTATTGACCAATAACGCACTTTACACAACACAACAAACACTATCGATAATTAACTATCGATACTCGCACTACTTAACAACACTAATTTACTCCGTTATAGTAACACTGTCCACACCGTTAAGCTTATTTCCGTAATCCGTATATCACTGCACTGTCGTATTTAATTTCTTCGCTCTAGTATTTCGCTTGTTCTCGCTTTAGTTCTTCGCACTCGAATAACTCCGTAGCACGCGTCGCTCTTTATATATGCCAACTCTCAAATACGCGAATATTACAGAAAGTTCTAGTACCACATTCTCGAAAAGTCGATATTCGAGAAACATCTAGTAATTCCTTTACTTATTAGAATACTAGTAACGCCATCTGTTATCTAGTAGTGGCTAATCCTATCTCCTACTTGCGAACAGATGTCGTAACATTACCCCCTCCTTACATTAATACTCGTCCCGAGTATTATTGCTTCCATGGTACTTCGCAAGTCGATCGATGTGAACTATTTTCCAAGCCCCTCTAGGTTGGCGTTGAATTCTGTACGTTACGTCGTTTATTCTAGTGACCACCTTGTACGGTCCTTCCCACCTATTTTGTAACTTAGGGGACTTCCCTTTCTGGCGAGTTGGATTGTGTAACCAGACGAGCATACCCTCTTCGAAACGCGGCGTGTTAGCTTTACGGTCATATCTGGTTTTCATCTTTTCACTAGCATGTAAACCATTTTCACGCACTAGGGAATTTACATCTTGCATTCTTTCCCTCAAATCGCTTACATATTCAGTTACACTCTGCGGCTCATCTGGTGACCCTCCTGTCAACAAATCTACAGGCAATCGTAGCTCTCTTCCGAAATTGACGAAAGCAGGTGTTTCCTTCGTGCTTTCGTGAACAGCTGACCGGTAAGACAGTAAAAATAATGGAATGTGTTTGTCCCAGTCCTTCTGATGTTTTTCAACCATCTTCGCCAACTGTCTCTCCAGTGTTTGGTTGAACCTCTCCACCATTCCATCTGACTGAGGATGATATGGCGTCGTCCTGGTTTTATGCATTCCAAGCAGTTTGCACACCTCTTGAAATACTTGTGACTCAAAATTTCTTCCCTGGTCAGAGTGTATCTCCAGGGGCACGCCAAATCGACAGATCACTTCCTCAACCAGTTTTGTAGCCACAGTTATTGCTTCTTGATTGGGTATGGCAAACACTTCAGGCCACTTAGTGAAGTAATCCATCACCACCATGAAATATTTATTTCCGGACTCTGATTGTGGAAACGGTCCAGCCACATCAACGGCAATCCTCTCCCAGGGAGCTCCCACATTGTACAACCGTAATCCCCCTCTACTCCGGGTCTGCGGACCTTTCACCGCGGCACACGTTGTACATTTCCGGCACCAGTCCTGTACGTCGTCCCTACAATGAAGCCAGTAAAACTTCGCACGAACCTTCTGCAACGTACGATTTACCCCAAGATGCCCGCCCGAAACACCGTCATGTGTTTCCCGCAGTACATCTTTAACCTTGGCTCTGGGCACGACCAATTGTAGGTGCTCTTCTTTACCGTTGGGTTTCTCCCACCTCCGGTACAGTAGACCATTGATCAGAACCAGGCTGTTCCATTGCGCCCAGTAAGCTTTCGTACTCACTCCTGTGGACGCTACTTCACTCCAAGCCGGTTGATCGTGTTTTTCCTTCTTCCATTTCATGATGGGTCTGAGGTTCTCATCTTCTTCTTGGGCCTTCTGCATAGCTTCTGTTTCCCAATTGTTACGTACCGGGTTCTTAATTTGATAAATACCAGTCACACTTTCGTGCAATAAGGTGTAATTATATTTATTGACCAATAACGCACTTTACACAACACAACAAACACTATCGATAATTAACTATCGATACTCGCACTACTTAACAACACTAATTTACTCCGTTATAGTAACACTGTCCACACCGTTAAGCTTATTTCCGTAATCCGTATATCACTGCACTGTCGTATTTAATTTCTTCGCTCTAGTATTTCGCTTGTTCTCGCTTTAGTTCTTCGCACTCGAATAACTCCGTAGCACGCGTCGCTCTTTATATATGCCAACTCTCAAATACGCGAATATTACAGAAAGTTCTAGTACCACATTCTCGAAAAGTCGATATTCGAGAAACATCTAGTAATTCCTTTACTTATTAGAATACTAGTAACGCCATCTGTTATCTAGTAGTGGCTAATCCTATCTCCTACTTGCGAACAGATGTCGTAACAATATATATATATGTATATATATATATATATATATATATATATATATATACATATACTTGCGGAAGTTACGTGGGAAAACATTATGAAATAAAAGTTCTTAGTGATGTCTCCAACCGCATACATGGGAAAAAAAGGGGTAGTGACATTCTAAGCCGGTAATATACGGCATAAAGACAACATAAAGCAATATAGAAAAAACAGGGCGAGACAGCACCTTCGCCCCAAACGTACAATGTACAGTAACATACACCAAAATACTTGTAAAATATGCCTCCTATATTAACTTATTATGATGAATTCCTATATCTAAATTTCTTTCTACTCACTTTTCAGATTTATAGTCGTTAATATTTTAATTAGCTTATTATATAACCTATGCCGGCTAAGGAAATCTGAATATACATATATATCTATTCAGGTACCATATATGCAATAACATATACATATAGTCTGAACGTCAATATTCCACCTACCTACTTACATGGCTACAAATACATAATTGATTGTCCAAATACGATCGTCACTGGCCATAGGAGTCACAGACAGAACACATACAATACAATACCTAGTTAGTTCAGTAGTCACTCTACTGTGTCACGTCATTCATTGTATTGGATCAAGGTCACGTTTGCCGCCATCGCGACAGCCATGAAAAAAAGTCAATATTCTTTTTTCTTAATAAAAAAGTCATTAATTCGTCCGTAATTTGTCTTGTCTGTGATTCGTGTGTCTGCATTGCGCATTTGTGAGATTTAAGTAGGAAATAAAATATTTATTTAACCTACGCCGATTATTCCCATTAGGGTAGGCAGAGACTATCGATCGCCACTTAGCACGATTTTGACAATTCTGTTTTTCCTTGCTTACATTCATTATTCTTCTCACTGCGGACTTCCGCTTTTACGAAACTATGATATAATTTAAGTTGATAAACATATAGTTTTATATGTTGAAACATATAAAATTCGCCAACTGTAGTTGGCGAATTTTATAGCATTAGAAACGAAATAATAAATAACCTACAGAATTCATTTTTTGTTCTATACATTTCAAATTTTTGATTAAGTTAAATACACAAAAATATAAATATTTGGGATCTACATCCGTGAGTATTATGTATGTTTGGATGCTCAGTGTAACACCGCCAATAACGATACGCTTACATAATAAATGTAGTTAACTACCTAAAGTAAAACCAGTTCATATTATGACTTAGGACATACAAAAAACAGACTCCAAAAAAGTCATCTAAAAAGTTGATGAACAAGAATTCACTCGAAATATTTTCGTTTCTCAAACTACCTAAGCCATGTCTTTGCACGGTTAGAATAGCACTAATCCAAACTATCGTCATAATTCACAATTTTGAGTGATTTGTGAGATGAATTGTCATAGATTATATAGTTTCATTATCAATAATTTTATATTTGTTAGTAAATTTTTTCATACTCATTAGTACCTCTGCAACCTCTTCGCTAATATATGCCGTGAACGTTTGAATTTGACTGGTCACCATGTCTCGGACCTTCTCTGGAACAAGAACTTAATAATTAAAATGAATATTTACATCATATAGCCCTCTGTGACACAACCCAGTTTTACATGACTTCCACATTTGTTTACATACATTTTTTATACTCGATAAAAAAACACACTTATATTCGATAAAGTACTTCAAAATAAGAAATTACTCAGCTACTTCGTAGTTCAATTAGACAAAGATAGTAAAATAAAGGACCTTACTTTTGGGTACGGAACCCTAACTAGATATATGATAGGTAGATTTTATGAATTGTGAACGATGTTTTTAGCCGTGTAGTGCCGGCTTATTGCCATGTAGTGCCGGCTTAGAATGTCGCTACTCCTTTCTACCCACGGGTGTCGTAAAAGGCGACTAAGGGTAATGGGGCTTTTTATTGGATTTTTGGGCGATGCGGTTGGAGACCCATCACCAAAATCCTTTATTTTACCATCTTTTCCCCACTCAAATTCCAAAAGTGGCTGAGGAATTTCTAATTCCTTAGCTCTGGCTACCCCTTCTGGGGAAATATAGCCGTGACTATATGTATGTATGTTTTCAGCAAGCTAGCCCGAGCGACCTTTTAACTAGATAGCGCGTTGTATAAAAAAGCCATCTCTTACTAACATACTTAGCACTTACATAGATAGTATACTTTTATCTCATTCTAGCCGATAGAGCCACAATAAAATAACGCGCGTGCTAGTTCTCCAGAGTTAGACACTAAACTAAAATGTCATCTCAAGTTGAGTGACCTTAGTTGCAAAAATCGCAGACTTGTTTGGGAACGTCATCGTCGCATGAGATTAGATCATCGACATTTATGAATTTGTGGAATACGTGTAGTGCCGGCATAAAAAGTCACTATCCCTTTCTACCCACGGGTGTCGTAAGAGGCGACTAAGGGTATGGGGCGACTAAGGGTATGGGGCTTTTTAAGTGGTTTTTGGGCGATGCGGATGGAGACCCATCACCAACGATACTTTATTCCAAGCATCTTGTGCTCTATCAACTTCCAAATGTGGCTGAGGAGTTTCTGGCTCTTAAGCTCTGGCTACCTCTTTTTGGGATTTATGGCGGTGAGTATATGTATGTATGTGGAATACAGTGTTACTAACTAACAGTGTAGGGTCTTTGTACAGAACTAACCGATTTCTTAAGACGCTCCTTTTGCAGGTGTTGTACGAGCCGGGTTTGGAGCTTTGTAACACGGTTATTTTAGCTTCACCTGTATATAATGTATGTATATTATGTATAAAAGTAGTATGTAAACTCTATTTCGACCCACTTGAAACGGACCGATTTAATTCAAAATTTGTACACTTATCGAGAATCGGGGACGACATTATAATCTCATAGGTTCATCCCATTATCGTGATTAGGGTCACCAGGATTAACTGAAAAAACTGAAAAACACGCTTTTGAATCACTTTTATATAAAAAATGAAAAATAATTCTCAGTATAAGCTGAAAATCATGAAGAAGCATGGGGCGCCCGATGCGCCATATTTTTTGTCTATTGAGCAACTTTAGTGTTTGAAAATAGGTCTTATTATCGCGACATAAGGACCTGATCGGTCCGCGAAATTACCATTACAATATATATACATACATACATATACTCACGCCATTAGTTCCCATTGGGGTAGGCAGAGACTATTGATCGCCACTTCGCACGATCCTGACAAACCTCTCTAGCTTCGTTTTCATCCATCAATCTTTTCATACATGCTCTTTTATTCTTCATACTTCGGACGCCAGCCTTTTCGAGCACACTCTCAATTTGGTCCATTACAATATCCAAAACTATATTGCCTCGCACGATAACTAAGGGAAGAAATGAAGAATAATGATATTCTAGCAGACTTTATAGCGGAAAAACCTGAAGTATTTAATGACGTAGAAAAAACAGATTCAGCGGTAACTGTATAAAACACTTATTGATTATCGATTTTATTGGAATCAGTACTGCAGTTTTATCTTATCTACTTAGATTGAATCACACAAACAACACCGCCTCTCGTCTTAAATCTGTAAGGGGTTGGTTGAGATAATACATACATACACTCACGCCATTATTTCCCATGTGACAGTGTATTCATACAAAACGGCGATAGTACAGCCCTATATCATGTGAGTACGCTGTCCAAGCAAACGGTACTTTGAAAACCATTGCCTCTGCCAAACCCTTCAGGGATATACAGCGTAAAAGTATGAATTTAGTTGATTATATTTAGGTACTATATTAACAATTAGAACTGACGCTCTTATCTAAGAGTGATCTTTACCAGTTATATTATGATCGATACATTTTCAATACTCAGGGTATACTTTTTTACACACATATTCTCATGGCCATAAATCCAAAAATGGGGTAGGCTAGGCACGGCTACTTTTTTAGATTGTTTAAAATGTATTCACAATAATAAATTTGACCAGTTTTATATTAACACGGAGATCTACCGTGTCATTATAAATAAACATATAATTGCATTAATTACATTTTTCCTGCTTCCAAGGCTTTATGCCATTGCAGTGTGCATTACAACATTTTCGCATGAATCACATTATTTACCGGACTGACCGTAACAAACATACCATTATCATATGTTATCACTAACACATTTCAGTGCATTAAATAGCAGAATGTTATGAATCACTGCTATCAATCAGTGCATATTTTGTAGTGCAGTTTAGATAAGGGCCACTCCATTGGTTTACGTAGGTGGGACAATAAGGGCTTTCTGCAATAATAGCACACTTGTTGCTTTAATTAAAAGACTCTAGGTTTAATACAGCTATCGCTTTCACACCTTGAAGGAATCGTATATCTATCACTTTTTAATCGACGAGCTAATGTATTATGGCGAGTGTGATAAGGCTTCATAAGTGCAGTGGTCCTAAATTGAGCGCATTTATTGCGCTTGGATCTCTTATCATATCATACCAAGAAAACCAAAACATACCGTGGACACTCAAAACTGTCATATATATCAGCAGTGACGGCAGAGAATGTCACTACCCCTTTCTACCCCAAGGGTTGTAAGAGGCGACTAAGGGTATGGGGCTTTTTAAGTGGTTTTTGGGCGATGCGGTTGCAGACC
Source organism: Bedellia somnulentella (assembly GCA_963576735.1). Classification (NCBI taxonomy): domain Eukaryota; kingdom Metazoa; phylum Arthropoda; class Insecta; order Lepidoptera; family Bedelliidae; genus Bedellia; species Bedellia somnulentella. The sequence continues at coordinate 8,497,190 of OY755193.1, forward strand.
CATCACCAATGATACTTTATTTCTACCATCTTCGCCCGTATCAACTTCTAAATGTGGCTGAGGAGTTCTTAGCTCTGAAGCTCTGGTTACCCCTTTTTGGGATTTATAGCCGTGAGTATATGTATGTGTGAGTTTCCAACCACTACTGGTCACACAAGGCACTAATGAAATAAAATTTCTCATTGTTTTCAGCATATTTATTCATTTTGATATTTTTGTACTAGACAATACTAGGAATTCTCAAAATATTTTATTAGTTCGGTATTTAATAAGAAAGTTATACATTCCTGCAAATTGTGTTACTGGACTAGATTTGATTGGAATTACACTATTTCGAAAATATAAGTATTAAAATGGCAATTTACTGTCATAGTTTGTTCGGGGACTTGACAGTCAAAATAAAACATAGTACAATACAAAATTTATAAAAAAATAAGTTTTTAGCAGACACTGTATAGCATTTAAGTTTAACCATTTAGTCAAGTAGGTATTACACAATTTGGTACAAAGAGTACAGTAATGATTATTTTATATATTTAAAAGTCTTAAGCCCAATTTCTGAATTGAGTATTCCAGCTGAGAACAACTTAAGTATCGTTCTGTCGCATTGAAATCTTAACAACTGAATTAGACAAAACAATACTTAAGTCGTTCTCAGCTTCAATACTCAATTCAGAAATCAGGCGTTAGTTAGCTTATCACACTACACGGTGGCTTGCTAAAGTAATCTTTGTACCATGTTGTATATCCACTATATACCAATATTTTAAATAAGCTTATCAAGTCAATACATCTCGGGACATTTAGTGACTATAGCATGAAATTGGTGAAATCGTAAAAACACTAAGGTTTCAGTTAATATGATTATATATTACGCACTAATACACAAAATAATCTGATTATATTAAAGTATTTTGCAGGCCACTTGGTGAAGGTCGGGGGAAGCCGATGGATGAGGGTCACGCAAGACCAGTCACCTATACTTATTATAAAGAGGTATTTTTTGTGTGTTTAGGCGCCGAAACCATTTGACCGATTTTAAACATTCTTCCATGTATAGAAACCTACAATCTTCAGGCATATCATTACACTAAATTGCAAAAGGGATAAGTAAAGGTCTATAACAAGGTGTATTACTATTGGTTCGTATGATGCTGATGGTAGGTTAGGTATATCAGAAAATATGGTTTGTATTATTCGAACTTTATTTACAGTAACTGTATCACAAAAAATAGATAGCAAAGATTTTTATAAATTCAGTTCAAGAAATATTCCGTTATATTTAACACTTCAGCAGCCTAGCACAAGCGCTATTTTATCGTCACGATGTCGGTTAGAAAGAGGTGACTAAGTGCGAAAGAGATGGCTGTTCAATACCACACGATATCTAGTTAAAAGGTCGCTCATACTAGTAATGCAGTGGTAGTTTTTAACACTAATAAAACCTAAAGTACAATTCTCTTGAGCTATCGATTCAATCACCGAGGTCTTCTATACGTTTGATAATCCTACGTACGATCAAACCGGTTCGAGTTATGCGGTTAGACGCGTTTTTGCAAGACGTTTTTGTTGCATATACTAACATGAGTATCATTGTAGAAAAAACTTGAATGCAACCTAAGACTAAGTAAGAACTCTCGACCTCTCGACCAATAATGGGGAACAGTCACATGACGCCAATTTGAAAATGGAACATTTGTTTTTTCAGAGCTGGCAGTATTTAACTGTCAAATGAGGTGCAATTTGGTTTTTTTAAAATGTACGTATATGCCGTTCACAGTTATTTTATACCTCTAGCCATAAGACATTTTTTCCGGCGCTACTCTGAATCCTTATCTGCATAATATAGCTCATAATAATATCGAAACTAGTAAAAAAGCAAACACCATGGAGCACTAGACACACTTCACAGCAAGTAATGATAACAAAAGTGAAAATTAATGTCAGAGGTAAAATAAATGTGAATGGTCTGTATGGACCAAAGTTGACTTTTAAAGTGTGACAAATGGGTACACAGTTGGTATTGAGTTTTTATTTAGTGTAGAAAGCAAAAATAAAATATAAATATCACTTTTTTTATTTCAATTATTGTAGAAGATCAGTAAAAGCAGAATAGTCTTTCAAAATATAAATGAGGCTTAGTATTTTAACAAAATAATAGCTAAAACAACCATTTTCAAGTCTATTATTATTTAGTTACTTGTTCATATTATGCAGGATGCACTGTTACAATTCAAATACAAAGTTATGCACTATTAGCTGCCATAATTATAAGGTTCTACGACTGAAGTATACATTACTTTTAAATAAATATTTGAGCTATATGTTAAAAACTTTTATTCCATTTCACAAGCTATTGGGATTTTGGTATGGACTTACAAATACCTAAATGGTATGTACTAATAAAATATGTTTTTAATATGAATTCTGGGGCACTGAAATGAAGAGTTTCCTATATATATATTTTGAATCTAAATTTTCAGGCATTGTGTTTCAGACTAAATAATACATATGTACTGGTTATAATGTTGTGTTTATGCTTATTGTGTTTGATCTAATATATTTTTGGTCTTTCTGTCAGAACAATTTTAAAAAGATTATAAATGATTAACATTGGCTAAATCATATATTGATAGTGTCCCAACAAGATATATGTATCAAGCAATCAAATAATTGAAAAATATAATAAAATACCAAGAGTCAAAGTATTTCAATAGCTGTTTATAGCAGTTTAGTTGGTATTGAGTAATAAAAAATTTGGTATTGTAAGCCAGAAACTTCAAGTACAGTAGGGGCTAAATTATTTGTGAATCATACCTACTCCATGCATATGTATGGTTTGAAAAGCACATATTAAGACCTGCCCTTGACTAACTTTCATGAACACTTTGAACCTTAAACAACTATTCAGATTTATTACAATTCAATACAATTGAAAACCATAGAAAATAACAAATTATACAATTGAAATTATTATGCATCTTTGTACGACATTTATATGTATTTCTGCTAAATTACATAGATTATTTATTTAAAAGATATTTGACTTATAACTAAAAATGAACCAGCATTATGAAGCTACAGGGAATAAGTTTCATGAAATGACTGATGTAAGTTTGGCTACATGTTCACTATGCATTAAAATTGATTTGCTCAAAAGTGTCTGAGATACAATTATGTCTTTTATTCTCAGCTATTTATTAGCCTGCACTTGAATTTAAGTAGAGTATGCATAAAGATGTGGAATTCATTTTATAGCTGTAGCTGTAGAGCAGAAAAATGAACTCTATTTTAAGGGTTTTAATTCACCAAACAAATTTTAGTGTAGATACTAACACAAACATATCTTTACATTCTGGCACCAAATACAATTTAAATTACACCTAAATTTTGTTCCAAAGAATCACAAGCCTTATCCACAAACCTCCCAAAAATTTACTCTAAACTGTACACATAGTATTTTTGTACAGCTATCTAGTAGGCAGTTAAGTGTTAAACAGTTGGGTTTCTCAGCACAAGCTTACAAATCTGTTTTCAGAAAATAAAATAACAATAACTTAAACTACATAACAATAAATTGTACTTCTTAAACACATAAAAGTGAGGTATTCTTTAAACTTTAAAAATTCAAGCTGCCAGAAATTATTGCTCAGAACTTGAGCTTTTGATTGAGTTCATGGGCGCGACCGCCCCAATCTAACCTATAGGTTCTAGTCCGCCACGAGATTTCTGGCTTCAACAAAGCCGTTAGCAGCACAAACGGGGCACTACACTCACTCCACACCCAGCCTAATAAAAACTCCACTTTAGTGAAAGGTGGAACACCATTTTGCACTACACATAACAGCATCCAATCCGATAGAAACCACACTAACACATGCACTAGAAAGAAGGGCAAAGGTTCCACATTAAAAAGAAGCCCTGCTGCCCATGCGGAGCCAGCTCCAAGGGGAATACACTGACTGAGTGGCTCCAGAACCGTTGATAGAGGCACCATAGCAACCCTCAATCGTGCCCATCTAGATAACCGGGCTTGAAGAGCACGGACTGATCGCGCACCACTATTTTGTAAGGCAGGTAAGGAACTAACTCGGAGTCGCCATCCTCGCGCCTCCACCTCTTTGGCAAGGAAAAAGTCTTCAGCGAGGAAATCTGCAAAAGCAGCTAACCCGCCCACCTCTTCGAGGGCGCATCGTCGCACCAACGACGACATTCCCGTGTGGCAGTTGATGCCTAGGAAGTCGGCACACAGATACATTCGCGAGTGGAACGTCCCAAAGAACACTTTTTCGTACACGGCCGCAAAACCCTCCGCGTCACACGTAAACGGCATCTGATGGACGATCGCGACTTTTTCCGTCATGTGCTGCACCATGTCCAGCAGCGTGTCGTCGCGCATCTTGATGCCGGCGTCGCTCACCAGCACGAGCGGGTACTTGGCGGCCAGGTACGCCGGCTGCATGTTGTTGATCTTAGGATTCACACCAACAGTTATGCCACCAACAAAAAGCCTTGCGTCGATGTGCGAGTATTTATTTATTAGACTGTTCACTAACATTATCGATGGGTCGTTCTCATCTTCCACGCAAAACAGAACCTCATACGTAGGGTAATCGAGCGTGAAAAATGTCTCCAGGTTAACAAAGAGATTCGGATCAACTCCGGTAAGGGGTTTCAGAATAGATACCCCCATGTATGGGGTCTCCGGCGGTGAACGATCCACAGTGCGATGCAACTTCCACTTTGCATATGAGAATGTGATTATGTGAATACACCACACGCAGAGAAAAGCCAATGCAAAGAATATGGCAAATCCATACACCGTATATACGAAGGGTGTCATAATTTTATTATCTGTTGTTGAGGCAGCATAATATTATTGTTCATCACCCAGATAGAGTAAAGAGGTTGTAATCCAGATGAAAATCCGCGAATTTCTGACTAATTTCATATTTATCGTTTAATGGTAACCGCTTCATGTATATTTCTATGTTTAACCATCCGAATACTTTCTTCCCCTTTCGCCCCCTTCACAAAACATTTAGATAGATAGTATTCAGAAATAATGCTAACGGAAAAGAAGAGCGGCCGGTAAATTTATATCTCGCTTTTGACTCGCTCGTTCAACTCGCGGTTCGATCGTGATTTGAATTATTTATTGAATTTTTTGATGACATTGAACAATGACTTGACAACTGACATGACAGTCACTGACTCCTCCGCATTCGCATAGACAACTGAATGTTTTTAAATATATTTCTGTTTTGGATACACATTCTGTTCTGCCATAGGCAGGTTGACATGCTATCAAAAAATAATAGAGATGTTAAACAAACCTCTTTTGTATTTAACAATTTATGAATTTATGATTTGTCATTAAGAATTGACGTATATAAAATAGATTGTTGTTTGTTCTATATTTTTTCCTGTGTATTGTAGAAGTTTTTTCAAGAATGTGAATATGTTATTTTTATATTGATTAATATATCAATTTTAACGTATTTGGTGTTTACTTTAACATTGGTTATGGGCAATTAGTTAATAAACATTTTTTAAAATTATATAAAAAATGGAAAACCCAAGTACATCATCATCTTCACATGAATCTGGTAACTATATAATAAGTACCAACTCCAATATGAATATCATAAAATTAAATGGAATTAATAACTATAGCACATGGAAATTCCAAATGAAATTACTGCTCATAGAAAATGGTCTTTGGAATATTACAAATGGTGAAGTTGCATCGTCCTCTAATCCATCATTAGACCAAAGAGCATACGCAAAAATTTGCTTGAATGTGGAATCAATATGTTATCCACATGTAAGAAATGCAACAACTGCTCACGAAGCCTGGATGAAGTTAAAAGCGGCTTATGAAAATTCAGGCATAAGTCGACGCTTAAATCTTAAACGAAAATTAGCTAATATTAAATATGTGGACTTCAATAATATGGATTTATATCTTGGCAATATCATATCAACTACTCAAGAATTGGCAGATATTGGTATCAATATTGACGACGAGGAGCTAGCAGAATTAATGCTTATAGGTCTACCATCCGATTTTGATGCTATGATTATGGCGATGGAAGCTACTCACACGAAGTTGACTTCAGATTTTGTGAAAAGTCAATTAATTCAAGGAGAATTTAAAAGAGATATGTCAACATCTAATCACACTGATAAAGTATTGATGACAAAAGATTCTTTTGTTCCTGTATGTCACAATTGTCACCAAAAGGGCCATATTAAGCCAAAATGTCCTAAGTTTAAAAAGGGAAAGAAGAAATTTATGAATAATTCTTCAGACCATTCATCTAAAAAGGGAAGTTCCGCAAATTTTTCTTTATACTTAAATGAAAAGTCGTACGTAAGTAATGTCACTGACTGTAGCTGGATTTTAGACTCTGGTTCTACTAATCATATGACTAATAATAAAGATTGGATTACCAATTATACTCAGAATAATATTTCAGAGATTACTACAGCTAATAATGAAAAGATTTATAGTCAAGGTTCAGGTGATATTAATGTTACTATGTTTGATGACAAACAAATAACTATAAGAAATGCTTTATATGTTCCAAATGCAGCTGCAAACCTTTTATCTGTTGATAAAATTACGGAAAAGGGATATGTACTAATATTTGATATTAATAAATGTTTTATTTACAGGAAGGATAATGTAACTATCACTGGTTCCTGTGATTTAACAGCTAGCAACGTGAACGGTCTTTACAAACTTGATCAAAAACCGGTTTCTTTAGAATCATCTGTCAACTACCAAGAACATAGTACTAGCCCGGACGGTAAAGCTTTAATGACCAATTCAGATTCTGTAGAGTTATGGCATAGACGTCTTGGACATTTAAGTTATAGAGGTATGTTAGTTCTTCGTAACATAGCAAACGGTGTTAATTTTACAAATGGTAATTTACAACCTTGTGTTCCTTGTATTGAAGGAAGACAAAAAAGTATGTGTTTTCCGCGTGGTCAGGCACATAGAAGTCAGACTAAACTAGATTTAATACATTCTGATATATGTGGTCCAATGTCAGTTAATAGTTGGAGCGGACATCGTTACTTTATAACGTTTACCGATGACTATACTCGTAAATCATTTATTTATTTCCTTAAATCTAAAGATAAAATATCAGTATTGAATACATTTATTGAATTTAAAACGATGGTGGAGAACCAATTAAATTTAAATATTAAAAGATTTAGAAGTGACAATGGCACCGAATATTGCAACAAAAGTTTTAGAAATTATTTATTAAAATGTGGTATAATTCACGAAACAACGGTTCCTTATACTCCACAACAAAATGGTGTTGCTGAGCGACTCAATAGAACTATACTTGAAAAAGCTAGGTCAATGTTGCAGGATGCAAATTTAGATAAAAAATATTGGGCAGAAGCAATAAATACGGCATGTTATCTTAAAAATCGTAGTCCAACTAATGCTTTGTCTGGAATTACTCCTGAAGAGTTATGGAAAGGTCGTAAAGTTAATTTGAGCCACCTTAGAGTATTTGGTTGTACTGCTTATGCACTTACTCCTAACCATCAACGCACTAAACTTGATCCGAAGTCAAAACCATTTATTATGTTAGGCTACTGTGATTACACTAAGGGTTATAGACTAGGCGATCCAGATGATGGAACTAAATTAACTAAAGCTCGATCTGTTGAATTTATTGAGAACACTTTAGGTATTAGTTATAAAAATGATTCTTCTAAAGTTCCAAATTCATCCAATAATATAGATGTGATGATAATAAATAATGATGTAAATAATATAAAAGATTTTAGTACAAACTCTTTTGATGTTGATTTATCTAATAATGAATCTACTGTACAAGAAGTAGTTTTACATGATGAGCAAGTTGAAATGAATTCTTTACCTAACAATTCAATAATAGAAAATGAACCTATCGATATTAATTTACCTGATGATGCAAATGTAAATATAGAAAACACTAGGCCTGTACGTGAACATAAACTACCTATTAGGTTCAGAGATTATGAAATGAACTATTTTTCAGATTAATCTTTCTTTAATATGAATGAACCGAAAAGTTTTAAGCAAGCTATTAATAGTGATAAGGCTATTTTTTGGTTGAAAGCTATGCAAGAAGAATATAATTCTCTTATGTTACATAAAGTATGGGATATTGTAGATAGACCTAAAGATGGAAATATTATTAAGAGTAAATGGGTATTCAAAGAGAAAGTAGATCCTAGCGGGAAATTTGAAAAATATAAAGCTCGTTTAGTTGCAAAAGGTTTTAATCAAATTTATGGTATTGATTACCAAGAAACTTTTTCACCTGTAGTTCGTCACTGCACATTACGTTTATTGTTTGCTATTAGTGTTGAGTATGATATGGATATTGAACATATTGATGTAAATACTGCTTTTCTGCATGGAAATTTATCAGAAACTATATATATGGAACAACCTGATGGTTTTGTTGTTGAAGGACAGCATAAAGTTTGTTTGCTAAGAAAAAGCTTATATGGTCTTAAGCAAGCAAGTCGTGCTTGGAATGAAAAAGTTAACGAAGTATTGATTACAGATGGCTTTATACAATTAAAGAGCGAAAAATGTGTATATATTAAAGATGCAGTTATTATTGCACTTTATGTTGATGATTTTTTTGTTTTTAGTTCTGATAGGCAGCAAAAAGAAAAACTTTACAAATTACTTAAATCTCATTTCGATATTAAGTTGCTGGGACCTGTCAAACAAGCTCTAGGTATGAAAGTGGACCGAGATAGGGAGAACGGTATTTTAACTTTAACTCAATCGGAATATATTAAAAATGTTTTGATTAGATTCGGAATGGAAAATTGTAACCCGATTTCTACACCAATGGAAGTCAATTTTAACTTGCCTAAAGCACAAAATGTTGATAATAGATTTCCATACCAAGAACTTATTGGTAGTCTAATGTATCTTGCTGTATGCACCCGTCCAGATATAGCTTTCTGTTGTAGCAAATTAAGTCAATATAACACATGTTATGATGAATCTCACTGGCTTGCTGCAAAACGTGTTTTAAGATATTTGTCTGGCACAATCAACTACGGACTAAAATTTAGGAGAGGAAGTAGTAAAATTGAAATTTTATCCGACGCAGATTGGGCAGGGGATACTAATGATAGGAAATCATACTCTGGATTTATTTCGAAATTTGGTCATTGTGTAGTTAATTGGTACAGTCAAAAACAAAAACTTGTTGCTTGTTCTAGTACTGAGGCTGAATATTATTAATAAAACTACAGAGTGCTCGGCACAGACTAACTGAATATTTTATTGTTTCAATGTTACAGTGACATTTCTATTTTGACATCTACATCTCATTACAAATGTAGTTGCACTTAAATAAACAATAGGTGTCGCTATAATATTATTTTAGATACAAATTTAACACGCTCCCATATCAAAATAATCGGCACATGGATATTAAAAAAAATTGTACATAAATAAAACAAGTTTACATGGAAGTTACACCTAACTGTTCAACAAAATTGTTATGCTTTTGACAACACAAAATTTTTGTAAATATATCTGCAGGCATAGAATTAGTATTTAAGTACTCTATTTTAATACAATTATTTTCAACTGCTGTTCTGACCATAGAATAAAGACTGACAAAATGAAATCTAATATCTATATGCTTGCTTCGTTTATGGAATACAGAATGTTTAGTTAACAATTGTGCACTCTGGTTGTCATTATTTAACAATACAGGCAAATCATTTCTACATTTCAACTCAAATAACAAGTTCTTTAAGTATATAGCTTCCTTACTTGCTTCACATATGGCCATATACTCAGCTTCTGTGCTTGACAGAGCTATTGTTGACTGCTTTTTGCATTCAAATGAAATTACACTACCAGACATTTTGAACATGAAACCTGTATAAGATTTGCGGTCAATACAATCTGATGCCCAATCTGCATCGGCATAACCTATCAGATCTAAATCATCCTTTACATATTTCAAACCAAAATGTTTAGTTTTTTTTTTTCAAATACTTTAAAATACGCTTTGCATGCTTCCAATGAGTTTCATTATGATTGTTATTAAACTGGCTAAGGTAACAAACAGGAAAAAATATATCAGGTCGGGTTAACATTGACAAATAGAGCAAACTTCCTATTAACTGCTGGTAGGGGTATTTTTTAGAACAATTATTATCACCCTTTTCAAGCTTTAAGTTTACTTCCATGGGTGTACTGACTGGGTTACAATTTTTCATATTAAACTTATTTAACAAATGATCAACAAATTTTTCCTGGTCTACAAAAATCTCATTATTTTCCCTTCTAACCCTCATACCTAAACATTGTCTTATCTCACCCAAGTCTTTCAACTTAAACTTACTTGTCAAATGATTTTTGAGAAGTTCAGTTTCCTTTTGACTGTTAGAAAAAACAAAAAAATCATCTACAAACAAAGCCACATATATTCTAGCATTATTATTAAGTTTCATGAATAAACATGGTTCATATTCTGATTTTTTATAATTTAAATCATGTAGACAATCTTTTACGCGTTTATACCATGCCCTAGCAGACTGTTTTAGTCCGTAGATAGCACGTTTCAACTTTAACACTTTGTTTTCTTTATTACTACATTCAAAATTCTGAGGTAAGCTCATATACACATTTTCATTTAAATAACGATTTAAAAATGCTGTAGTAACATCTAAGTGAGTATTATCTAAGTTATATTTGACACTTAATGCAAACAACAATCTTAATGTTGAATGACGGACAACTGGGGAGAATGTTTCTGTATAGTCTATTCCTGCCTTTTGGGAGAATCCTTTGGCGACTAGACGAGCACGGTATCTCACATTATTATCACAGTCCACTTTTTTCTTAAACACCCACTTACACTCAACCACTGTAGCTTGCTCTGGCCTGTTCACCACATCCCAAGCTTTATTTTCTTCGAATGATTTTAGTTCCTCCTGCATAGCTTTACACCATTCCTCTGATTCTGGTCCATTTACAGCCTCTTCATATGTTATCAGTTTTTCTGCACATAAATTTAAGTCTGTTTCAACACACATATTACTATAGCCATATCTGTCAGGTTTTTTCCTTTCTCTAACAGCTTTATCTGGTTTTTCACTCTCAATTAAATCTTTCAACTCCTTTGCTGGTATACTGTCAAAAAATTCATCTGAACTACTCTGTGAGCTTGATTCTGCTATGTAAGTACTGTCATTATTGTTACTTTTCACTGTACCAGTTGACACTTCAGAGTCTGAGTCATCAGAATCTTTATTCTGACCAAGATTGTCAGGTGAGGACACATTTTTTTCATTTATTGTTGCTTGCACTATTTCTGAATTATCCTGCTCCATGACAGTAACATCCCTGCATGTTATCACTTTATTGGTACTGGGATTGTACAGCCTGTACCCCTTTATATTATCAGCATACCCAACTAAGTAATGCTTTTCTGCCTTTTTATCCCATTTCAGTCTTTTTTGTTTAGGAATGTGAGCCATAACTGTGCTTCCAAACAATCTTAGATGACTGACATTTGGCTTGCAGCCAGTCCAAAGTTCATAAGGAGTTTTTTTGTTCATCCCTGAAGCAACTGTTCTATTTTTTAAGTACACAGCTGTGTGAACTGCTTCTGCCCAAAACCTTTTCTCAAACTTTGCATCATAAAGTAAACATCTGGCTCTCTCCACAATAGTGCGGTTAAATCTCTCACACATCCCATTTTGTTCTGGGGTATATGGGTTGGTGCGCTGATGTATTATGCCATGTTGTTTTAAATAGTTCTCCATTTCATTTGAGCAAAATTCTGTGCCATTGTCTGTCCTTAGAACTTTTATACTGCAATTCATCTGTTTTTCAACCATAATCTTGAATTCTTTAAAACAGGAGTAGACTTCACTTTTTTTCTGCAAAAAATAGACAAATGACATTCTACTATAGTCATCCACAAATAGCAAGAAATATCTGGATGAGCCAATTGATTTGGTTTCCATCGGCCCACACACATCTGCATGAATCAAATCAAGGACATGCATACTTCTATTACTGCTATGTGGAAATGGCAATCTGGTTTGTTTGGCTTCACAGCACACTGTGCAATTGAACTTGCTGATCTCAGCTTTCTTGTCAAATTCTAAGCCGTCAACCGCACCCTCTCTCATGTCATTCATGTCTTTGCTATTTATATGTCCAAGTCTTCTGTGCCAAATTACATTTGATATCGTTGTTGCTGAAGCCGCGAACAAACATGCTGACCTGGTGTTTAACTTGTAGACCCCATTTATTAACTGTGCTATGCCAATCAGTTCCTTCTGCCGATTTCTGATGTAACAAAATTCCTGATGAAAACTGACTTTGTTACCATGCTTTATCAGCTGACTGACAGACAATAAGTTGGTGGTGAGTGTGGGAATACATAACACATCTTTGACGGCAATATCAAATTCCTTGTTGTTCACAACAGTCGTAATTTGTGTATCTCCAGAGCATAATACAGGCATAGTTGTTCTGTTTGCAACTATAATCTCCTTTGTAGTTAGATTACTTGACGCATTTTTTATGTTGTCTTGGCTGATCATCATATGACTACTGGCACCAGAGTCAATGTACCATTCATGCTTATCAAAACTGCCGTTAAGAAATACTGCACTGAACGCATTTACCTTTTTTTCCTTTGTTTGCGGACATTGGTTTTTATAATGACCGGTTTGTTTACATTTATAGCATTTAATCACTTTGACATTGACAGGTCGGTTTGACGTTTCAACTGTTTTGACAACTTTATTTCCTTTACGGCGCTGCCAACTTTTAGATGCTAAAAATGCGCTTTCAGTTTCACTGCTACCAACATTATCACTCATGTCCAACAGTTTGGATTTTATGACGTCAGCAGATATGGCCAATAGGCATGGGCGTTTTCGTTATTTAACGCTAACGGTTACATAACCGATATATAGTTATCATATCGATATGGAAAACCGTTTTTAGATATCGATATCAGTGGAATAGTTTTTGCTATCGTCAATTGGTTAATTAGTTTTAATTTAAGTTTAGTAAACGACCTTGAAACAAAAACGCATGCAATTACCGAGATATATTTTATTAGTTTAGTTAAGAGGTCCCTTCCCTTAATTACAATAGTAAATCATGGCGATTTTCCTTAATGGTTAAAAAGGCTTAGTACAAGCAGAAAACTTGTATTAATTTATTATTAATGCGAATATGTGTATTTATTATAAATGTATGTGTAAAGTAACGATAGTGTAACATAAATGATACATGATTAGCTCAGGTAACTTTTCTGGCGCATTTAAAAATCGACATATTTACTACTATTTTAAAAACTTGCACACACTTAAAAACTATTGTCTCTTAAACACTATTTATTCACAATGAATGTACCTACATAGAACAAAAACCTTTTTTAACAATTTTGCACTATATGACAATGAAAATTGAAATAAACAAACTCAAACACACAAATAAATGACCCGTGATATCAGGTAAAACGCGCGCCAAAACTAAACAACAAAATGTGTAAGTTAAAGTAATAAAATAACTTAGATATTCGCTTCATCTCTTTCACAACGCAAACGTTTTATATATTTAAAAAGAGATGGAGCGAATATCAAACGGATGCGGTTCGATGGTTATCGTTAGCGCTTCGTTTTTCATATCATATCGTTTTCTTTACATATCGATGTCTGGCGGGCGGTTTAGGTTTTTGTTGATAGCATAGTTTTGAAATATCGGATATGTACTTTATAGTTATCGATATGATATGATATGTAACTAATATCCGTTATTAGTTACGTTTTGATATATCGAACTCATGCCTAATGGCCAACCCAGAATGTTCGATCGCCATGATCATGGGCGAAAATTTATCCGTCAATCCTGCTAACAACAGCGATCCTATCCATTCTTCATTAATGTCGAAACCCGTTCCTCTTAATTTTTGCGCCGTATCTATGACCTGCGTAACGTATGCCGTCATTGTCTCACTGTTCTCGAGGCGTATGGAAATCAAATTTCGTAGCAAGCTAATCCTTCGTGTGAAACCACAGTCGTCGAATAGCGTCTTGAGTTTTTTCCATATGTCTACAGCGGTTTTTTCACTCTTGATATGTACGTATAACGACGAATCTATTGTCATCACCAATTTTGCTTTTGCCTTTTGTTCGTCAACGGTCACTGTGTTGCCGCCATTTTCGGCTTCTTGTTTGTTGATGTCGACGCCATCCAAAATTAAGAAATTCTCGGCCGCGAATGCCCACTCATCATAATTTTCACGACCCCGGAGCTTCGGAACATTAACAATATAACTGCCAGCCATTTTTTACAGTATTTCCAAAAACAAATTACAATTTAAAGCGAGACTGGGTTCATAACCTAATAAAACTACAGAGTGCTCGGCACAGACTAACTGAATATTTTATTGTTTCAATGTTACAGTGACATTTCTATTTTGACATCTACATCTCATTACAAATGTAGTTGCACTTAAATAAACAATAGGTGTCGCTATAGTATATAGTCGCTATAATATTATTTTAGATACAAATTTAACAATTATGCTCTTGGTAATTCAGTGAAAGAAGCAAAATTTATCAACAACTTTATATATGAATTAAATTACAGGAATCACAAACCAATTACTGTATTCAACGATAACCGTAGTACATTAAAAATTGTTGATACGGAATGTTTCAGACGTACAAAACATATTGACGTACAACATCATTTTATACAAGAATGTGTTAAGAATAATATTATTGATTTGTGTTATAAACCATCTAAAGATTTAGAAGCAGATTTAATGACAAAAGCGTTAAGTAAAGTGAAACATGAATATTTTGTTAAGTGCTTAAATTTATGATTTTTGTTATGTTTTCTGTTTATGCTTCAGTTATTATAATTGTACAATTTTGGTTATTGTTAATTGTTCAATTAAGGGGCAGTGTTAAACAAACCTCTTTTGCATTTAACAATTTATGAATTTATGATTTGTCATTAAGAATTGACGTATATAAAATAGATTGTTGTTTGTTCTATATTTTTTCCTGTGTATTGTAGAAGTTTTTTCAAGAATGTGAATATGTTATTTTTATATTGATTAATATATCAATTTTAACGTATTTGGTGTTTACTTTAACAAGAGAACTTTCGGCGGCCATTTTAAAACAGTGTCTTTTCGTTTCGAAATGGCGGTACGTTCTCTTATAGTAAATGATATCAACTAGTTTAGATAGTTAATCAAAATCAATTATTAATCTTTCAATTAAAAAATAAGACAAATTGAAATAATGTACTCTGAATGAATAGTATAATTAAATAAACCTTTGGCACTCCTTTAGTGTATAGATTATAATATATGTGAGAAGATTGCGAGAGGGTTCTCGCAATTTTCATTAAAATATATAGATGTTTAAATACATACATACATATACTCACGGCTATAAATCCCTTAACGGGGTAGCCAGAGCTTTGGAATGAGGAATTCCTCAGCCACTTTTGGAAGTTGATTTGGGAAAAGATGGTAATAATAACGTTTTCGGTGTTTAAATGTTGACAGAATTCTTGACAAAATTTGTTTTGTAACAACAAGTATTTGTTTTGTAGGAGTTTGAATATGAGTTTTTAGAATAAATAACATTAAAAAGTCTCCCAGTCACAGAGAGTTAAGTTGGAAATAACTTGTCTCGTAATTGGATAAATACATATAATTCGGTATGCAAAGTTTTACAAAAGTGGTGCTAATTACGAAACCATTTGGAGATATTATGTTTTTAAACAATATTTTCTTGAAATTAAATCAAACATAGCTAAAATGACCGTTATTTTACTTAGATAAAAATAAAAGAAGAAGATGCGGCGTGAGCGTACAAATTGTCAACTAAATATGGGCCTTATCGGTTTATCACAACACCGCACTACATCCATACGAACTGATACGAACACACACGACATGACGCAAAGATAAAGATAGAGCGATGGGCTCGTATAGTCTGTCTCTGTCACTTAAACATGTCAGATTTCAAGGATAAAATGGCCGAAATTAATAATATTTTGCTTGTAAATATATTTTTGGTGTATTTACGCATGAAACGTGATTCCCTGTGATTTGTTTTTACGCCTTGAATGATTTGTGCACTGAATAAAGGCACAGCCAGGCATTTTAAGCGCGAATTGTATGAAAATTTTAATTTCGATGTCAAAGATTATGTCAGCTCGTCGACTTGAAGTATCGTAGCGGACTAAACTCGACTGAAGCAAACCAAGTACATTGTACTCAGTTTAGTAGGACCATGCGCGGGCAGAGGTTGCCGCATCTTTCTTTCATTTTTATCTAAGTTATTTTAACAAAAAACTGTAACAGCATTTGAACTTCAGTGTTATTTCAAAGACATTCGTTTTTGCACTTTATTGATAAAATATCGAAAATTATAGGTTTGTTTAGAATAATATAGAAATAATTTAAATTGATATCACAAATTCGTGAACTGTTTTATTAAACATTTCGCTTCATTGGAATGTCGCTACGTGTTATTTTCGATCGATGACGTCATGACGTCATTAAGAACTAAATTTGAACAATCTTTAAAAAATTATATTTTTGGAATTAGTCATTTTAAATGAAAAATATTCAAATAGGTCTTATATTTTCGTGTTTGCTATCGACTAAAATATTTAATAAATACCAAAAAAAAAACTTTGCATACCGAATTATTGAGGGGTTCTTCTACCTAGTAGGAGGTAATTGTTAAAATCTCATATATTCTTTATATTTTTCACTCTTTAAATACATTTTAATACCAATATACTCATAACTGCAAATACACTTCTATAAATTAATTATCCTTCCAATATGCTGTATATATTTATAAAATATAATTTGTCTTTACTCTCACTCTCAGAATACCACTAAATTGTTCACAACAACATTTCAAAATAAACAAAAACAATGCCTCATTCTTTTTTCAGACATGACAATTCAATCATAAATAACAGAGACCAAAGACTAATATCCATAATTTAAACTTTTTAGTTATAGAACATCCTTCAAATAATAAATGTCTGACTTTAAGGTATGTGAACGTGACTTTAAGAGTATACCATGGAAGTATTATTTAAACAGGAACGCGCGCTGGCGACCTAAAGTGTCCTGAAAAAGGATGGCTAACTAGCTAACTGTGTCTCGTTTTAAGTAGGGTGACCATCTGTTGGTGTTTTAATAAAGTTCCTCTAAAGGATACAAAAACACTTATATTTACATATTTTGAATGTTTTTGTTTATGAAAACCTCATGTGGGGACCTGATGTACTCGCAGCCTTTGACACGGTAGCTCAATTGGCAGAGCGACGGGGGCGTATACCCGAGGTCGCGGGTTCGATCCCCACCTGTGTCGAAATTTTTCTTTCCTTTAATTATTAGTTATATTTACATACATACATTATAAAAAAATATACATTGTTTTTGGTAAATCAACGTGTTTTTTATACATATTTATTCTTAATTAATAGATTATAAAAGAATGGGTAGCTAGTGCTTGAGAATTAAAATTTCCTCAGCCACTTTTTGAGCAAAACTAAATTCAAATCGTTTAATGCATTCTTGTGGTAAAGTTTGAGATGATACAGGTTATTTTATTTATTGTTCCATAACATGAACCCATATTTATCACTATTAAATGATAAAAGCTCCAAAACACTCAAACAGATGATAAATTGTGGACACCACATTTATCTTGTTTCAATGGGGATACCCGTGACAAATATTAATATCCCTTTTGCCAAACTTAACCAATTATTTATCTCCAAATCGATAGGCGACAAAAATAATTAAAATAAAATACAAAAAAGGAACAGTTTATAACCTGCTTTTTATAAAATACTCGCTATAAATAAGTTTAATTTGTTTTTCTTTGAACTTAATCTCGACTGGCAACCGTGCGAGCGGGACACACTTCTCTCACACACGGCTCTCGTTCTAGGACGTTTCTCTGCTTGACAGTCTTTAAAAGATAATTAGCTTTATTGCATTGTAATAAATTGCATTTTTGTTTACCATATTTTTGTGAGTACTCTCTCCTGTTTAGTTAGTAGCTTCATGGAGTACACACATTGTCTATGATAGTCACAATTGCTTTTTTGTTTTTTGAGGAAATGCAAATCATAATCATAGAGTATCACAATGAAAGTTGGTGAATGAGTGAGTTGAGATGATTGTTTTTTTGATTTGATTGATTTTGTTAAGTTGGTGAACTTGGTGAATATTTTTATCGCGGGAAAGTGTAAAAAATTTAAATAATTTTTGGTGTGCGGATTATTTTATCATTGACAAAATGACTATCATCAGAGCTATTAATGGTGTAAAAAATATTGCCAGCTATACAAAACTTACGAAGGAGCTGAAATCGCAATCGGGAAATAGCAATTTGCCACTTAACGTTTCAGTGGTTTTGGCTTTGAAAAAAGTGAAAATTTTTGAACTTCAGGTACACTTATGCTTGTACTTAGCTTTTCTTAAATTAAGAAGTTTGTTATTTACCTAATCAAGTATTTTTTCATAGTATTTTAACACTTATGGCGAAAATGGACTTGCGATTTCTGTATTGGAGCGTATGATGAAGTTACCACCATCTAAAACTTGGGGCTTACTTACTAGCGAACTTATTTCGCTTTTCTTTTTTTGGATTGAGAGTCTTAGTAAATCGTCTGAAAAGCGACGCAGCGACTGGTGGAATTTCCTGAAAATTATTCTGACTCTCATTGATGTAAGTATTAACAACCTTGTATAGCGATTAGTTTAAATTCATTAAGAAGTATGTAAATAAACTATTTAAATTTACTACTTAACTAATTTATGTTTGCTTGGTTTTGGTGTCCATATGCACGATCTAGTCAAAGAACTCATTACAACATAAAAGTTGGGCAACAGCATAATGTAGGGAACAAAACACTGTCTACTCTTTTTCTCCCACTTCTGTAAAGTTTGGAAACATAGCTTAAAGAAACTTATATGATAGAGTTAATTTTAAGTAAGTCACATAAAGGGTTAATAGCTTTGCAATCATATATGTCCCTTGTCTTGGCAAAAAGGGAATTCTCTGAACAACTTATAAACTGAACTGAGGTGCCATGTCTTTAGAGATATAAAGCTTCAGTTCTATCACATGAATGATGTGAACTATAGATTTTAACTAAATTTTGGTATCTTTTGACCACTCTTTTGAGTCAAACTACTTGGCTTTGTTTTTATCAAATGAGTGTTCAATAAAAAATATTATCATTTGTTTCTTTAGCTCCCAAATAATAAAACTATTTTTATATATTTATTTTCTTTTATATATTTAAGCTTATTGTATATTCATTCACACATATTGTACATGAAAATAACAAACTTTCAGAATCTAACAACAAAAGATGTAGCTGTGCGCAATATGTTGGTGGAGAAGTTAGGTCTACCTCTCATGGTGTTAGCAACTAATGATGAGCTGAGTATGGACCAACGGTTTGATGTAATCAAGTGTCTGAATGTATGCAGCGCTGCGGCCAGCCGGGATGTCAGAGCTGCTATGTACCAAACTCATGCTCCATATTTGTAAGTATTTAGGAATGTTGAGTTTTGGAATATATATAATAAATGCTGTCCTTTCTCAAGGATATGTAGGTTTAACTGATATGTTTATTCATATAAATGTGTATTAACTGCATATTTTAATAAAGTAAAACTAAAACTAAATAAAGATATTTGTGTTTTAATGCTCTAATTCATCTCACTTATTTGTTTAACTTTACTAGTAATTCATTCTAATATTGTCACTTGGAAAGATTAGGAAGAACTTATAAATTAATGTTTAAAAAACATTTATTTATCTATTATTTTAAAAGTGAGTTAGGTTCTTAACTAAGCACTAATGATTTTCTACTCACATCAACCAACAAACATGCACCCTGCATGGCCAAATTAATTATTAGGCTGCAGCTTTGTTGTACTTTTATATAAACTCTGTATAATTAATTACTACTGACCCTACATTGGAGTTAGAACTCCATACTCTATATCACAGAAATACCACATACATACATATACTCACGGCCTTAAATCTCAAAAAGGGGTAGTCAGAGCTTCAGAGCTAGAATCTCCTCAGTCACATTTGGAAGTTGATGGGGGGGGACAAGATGGTTAAAATAAAGTATCTTTGGTGATGGATCTTCAACTGCATCACCGAATAACTACTTAAAAAGCACCATCCCCTTAGTTGTCTCTTACGGCAACCGTGGGTAGCTTTCTTAGTAGCCGGCACAACACAGCTACTAGGATTATAATATTGAATCTATATTAATTTCAGTTTAGTACGACATGATAGTCCAATGGGTAGAACACCCGTCCGAAAACAGAAGGCCGTGAGTTCCAGTCCTGGGTCGGGC
Source organism: Bedellia somnulentella (assembly GCA_963576735.1). Lineage (NCBI taxonomy): Eukaryota > Metazoa > Arthropoda > Insecta > Lepidoptera > Bedelliidae > Bedellia > Bedellia somnulentella. The sequence continues at coordinate 8,517,663 of OY755193.1, forward strand.
CTACACCAATTTGTCTTTTCTAAAGTCATATGTGTGGTTAATTTATCATGGTTGTTAACGGTGAGGGAAAACATCGTGAGGAAACCCACATAGCCAAGTTGTACTTAGTCATGTGACAGTGTATTCGTACAAAACGGCGATAGGCCTGCCCCCTGTCACGTGAGTACACTGGCCAAGCAAAATGTGGGTACCTTCTCTGGACACTAGATGGCGCTACCATGTGAGTTCAGAAGTATTGGTACCTCTGCCAACCCCTTCGGGGATAAACGGCGAGAACGTTTATGTTATGTTTACATTTATGTTTAATTTCAGTACAAAACTGGCCCAATACTTAGCTACTGTAGACCACTATCCATTACAAGTAAGCATTCTAGAGCTCCTACTCCGCTGGCTATTGCGTCGTCAAGATCGTGGCGCCAGAGAAGTGGCTGCCACGCAATGGTTTCCTGCCACCTTGTTTAGTGGTGCCACCTTTGGGTTGTTTGTTGCAAGGAACTTTATGGATTTTTTTAAGGTTTTTTTTTCTTAGTTATTTGGGGACTGGTTTGTGTATTTGCTTTGAATAGTTAGAAATTATAATGATTGCTATTAAGTGATTGGCTAGGCTATAAGAGGATATTGTAACGACGACGTGATAGAACACCGACTTATCATGCAGACAACTAGTTTTCTTATCCTGGGTCGGGCCTACACCGATTTGTCTTTTATATAACAATTGTGTGGTTAATTTATCATGGTTTGTTAACGGCGAGAGAAAACATCGAGAGGAAACCCACATGGCTAAGTGGTACGTAGTCATGTGACAGTGTATTCGTAAAAAACGGCGATAGGCCCGCGCCCTATTACGTGAGTACACTGTCCAAGCAAAACGTGGGTACTCTGAACACCAGCTGACAAAATAAAGTGATGTTCAGAAGTATTAGCACCTCTGCCAACCCTTTCGGGGATATTCGGCGTGAACGTTTGAGTTTGAGGTATTGTAAATAAGATGGAGAAAGAGATGTTGAAATGCTCTGGGCACATAAAGAGGATGGATGAAGTAAAATGTTAGGTAGTGATGGTATCAAGTGATGAAAGTCCAAAGGCATGTCTGAGAAGATCGATAAATATAAATTGGGAGGTGTGTCAGGATCTTACAAAATGGCGATCGATAGTCTTTGCCTACCAAAATGGAAACTAATGGCACGAGTATATCTACGTGTGGTTGGTAAATCGCCAAGAGTTTCCACACTTAGTCCTCTTTGTAGTATCTTATAATACAAGTCCTACTTACATACATACATACATATACTCACGGCCATATTTCCCTAGAAGGGGTAGCCAGAGCTAAGGAATTATAAATTCCTAGCCACTTTTTGAAAATGAGTGGGGAAAAGATGGTAAAAATAAAGGTTTTTGGTGATGGGTCTCCAACCGCATCGCCCAAAAATCCCTTAAAAAGCCCCAAGTCCGTTAGTCGCCTCTTACGTACACCCATCGGAAGAAATGGGGTAGTGCTATTCTAAGCCGACACTACACAGCCTTAGCCTTGATCTGTGTAAATATTTATATTTATGATAAATAATTGTTAATGCCTTTCAGGATGCCCGCGATTTTCTAAACACTCATAATAATGTAAGAGGAAATATAGTGTCGGTTGTATGTAAGAAAATTATTATTGGATCTCTCTCCATTATCAATGTAAGTATAACATTTATTTAACCATGTACTGTTTTTGGTTGGTTGAAAATATTACCAGTACTGTAAAAAAAACTGAGACTGAGAGAGCGATTATGTCACATGAGAAGTGAGAAACTGACAGATTACTCATACAAATAACTTGTCACATGACATACTCGCTCTCACGCGCCTCATGCTATTGAACAACTTTATGAGCCAAATTAAACAATAAATCTTAGATATGAAATATCTTAAATACTATACTAGGGGTTTGTCCTCACTATTGCACTTGTACTGTAACCGAATGTGATTTTTTATTAAAGGTTGTTTGATGAAGAATTTTTCTAACGGGTTCTTTTGCCAAAACCACCTTTTATAACCCAAGTAATAGAATAAATCTTATTCTTTAAAGTTTCTGCTTAGTTTTGAAACAAATTATTAATTAGTCATTGCCATCTGGTCGAATCAGTCAGCTAATAAAGCGGCTAGTCGTTTAATTAGTATTAATTATAATTATTATTAATTAAACGACTACCCTAGACTTAATTAATTTATCGATCTCACCTTCCAAAGGCTGTCTGGAAGAGATCGCTTTTAGCGATAAGACCGCCAATTGTACCTCACTGTAAACTGTTATTATATTATTATTTTTGTAAATTTGTGTTTGATGTGCAATAAAGAGTTATTCTATTCTAATTTGACCAGTATTTTATATTTTTTTTCTTATTTGTAACATCCCACAGCCATCAAATAGAGTCCAATGTTGGTTAGATGTGAATATCCTCTACCAAAGTGTTAGTGTGTCGTTGGACCCGCGATTGACTGGCGGGTTTCGTGGTGGGGACCTCATTTTAATAAGGGACGGGGTTCGAAATGCTGTGTTTAGTAGGTGAGTTATGAAAAATTGTACAATCGTAATTAGCGAAAACGTGAGAGCTCAGTGGGTAGAACAGCGCTTATTGTACAGACAACTAGTGTTCTAATCCCAGGTCGAGCCTACACAACTTTGTCTTTCCTAAAGTCATATGTGTGGTTAATTTATCATGGTTGTTAACGGAGAGGGAAAATATCGTGAGGAAACCCAGATGGTTAAGTTGTACTTAGTTGACAGTGTATTCGTGCAAAACGGCGATAGGCCTGCCCCCTATCACGTGAGTACACTGTCTAAGTAAAACGTGGGTACCTACTCTGGACACTACATGGCGCTGAAACGTGATGTTCACAAGTATTGGTACCTCTGCCAACCCCTTCGGGGATATCCGGCGTGAACGTTTGAGTTAAGTTAATTAGCGAAAAATAAAATTGCAAATTCAAAGACTGGCCAAGGTATCAATACGTCTTAACATCACGAGACAGCGTCACCTGGTTTTCTGGGTACGAAGTTTTGCTGGGAAGTGTCACGTGATAGGGGGCAGGCTTATCGCCGGTTTGTACGAATACACTATGAAAAAAAATATTGCACAAAATAACAAATGATACATCACCGGAGTCTTCTCAGGAAATAATTAAAAATGCTTGTGATGGGAATGACCCGCTTCTTTCCTTACTTATCTTATCTATACTTAAGGAATATATTCTAAATATAGAATAATAATGTTGACCCACATGAGGTTTTCATGAACAAAAAGATTTAAAATAAACATAAACGTTCACGCCGAATATCCCCGAAGGGGTTGGCAGAAGTACTAATACTTCTGAACATCACGTGACTTTGTCACCTGGTGTTCAGAGTACCCACGTTTTGCATGGACAGTGTACTCACATGATAGGGGGCAGGCCTATCGCCGTTTTGTACGAATACACTGTCACATGACTAAGTACAACTCAGCCATGTGGGTTTCCTCACGATGTTTTCCCTCACCGTTAACAACCATGATAAATTAACCACACATATGTCTTTAGAAAAGACAAATTGGTGTAGGCCCGACCCGGGATTTGAACACTAGTCGCTTGCACGAGAACCGAGTGTTCTAGCCACTGGGCTATCACGGTTGCTTTTTAAAGATTTAAAATATATATACTATATATATATATATATATATATACTAAAGTTTAGTTAAACTAAAATAAATATAAACTTAGAAAAACAGGTTTCGATATGAGCTTATAAATACAGATTCAATACTGATTGATGTGTGTGTGTTTGTGTGTGAGTGTGAAAAAATAAATAAAATAATTCTAAATAAATAATAATAATAGTAAATTAAACATAAAATAAAACAAAATAAGATATTAAATATATAATATAATTTTATTATTTATATAATAAATACACTGTCACATGACTACCTAAGTACAACTCAGCCATGTAGGTTCCCACACGATGTCTTTCCCTCACCGTTAACAACCATTAGTATAATAATAACCACCCATACGACTTTAGAAATTACATATTAGTGTAATTCCAACCCGGGATTTGAACCGTCGTCTTCTCTATAAGCGGTGTTCTACCCACTGAGCTATCACGGTTGCCATTGCATGGCATTAAAATATAATTATATACCCGAACGAGATTCTCATTTGCAATTTGTTTTTTTATGTGTGTCCAGGATTAAATTGCTTGTAACCATAATTATTCCGAAGTTAATACACTTATACTGATTTAACCGTGTTTGATTCGCCGTGTAGTGCCGGCTTAGAATGTCACTACCCCTTTCTACCCACGGATGTCGTAAGAGGCGGCTAAGGGTATGGGGCTTTTGAAAGAGGTTTATGGGCGATGCAGTTGGAAGCCCACACCAATAATGCTTTATTTCTACCATCTTGTCCTCGTATCAACTTTCAAATATGGCTGAGGAGTTTCTAGCTCTCAAGCTTTGGCTAACCCTTTTTGTGATTTATGGCCGTAACTATATGGCCTTGGGTAGAAAAGGGTAGCAACATTTTAAACCGGCACTACACGGAATAAAATACTATTTTTTACTATCCTTTACTGCACCTATAATAAAATAAAAGAATCTAAGCAATTAATGTTTTCACAAAACATAAATATAATATATATTTTTTCACTTATCAGAGAATCCAACGAAATGATATTATCGATAAAGTTGGTCGAGCCACCGCCTTTACTAGGGTTGCCTTCGAAAGGTGACACCACCTCTTTACTATTCACTATTAATAATAATACGGATTTTGGAAAATTCGACGAAGCTATGAGAAAAACTTATTTGGATAAGTATAAGGTAGGGATTTAAAAGCAATTTTTGTTCTGAACCTACATACATACATACATAGAAGGTGTAGCCAGGGCTAAGGAGTTACAAATACCTCAGCCATTTTTGGAAGTTAAGTGGGGAAAAGATAGTAAAAAGTTGTTGGTGATGGGTCTCCAACAGCATCGCCCAAAAATCCATTAAAAAGCCCCAACACCCTTCGTCGCCTCTTACGTACAGGTAAACATATCGGGAGAAACGGGGAAATGCTATTCTAAGCTGAAACTACACTTTTAAATATGATCTCTATTCCCTTTAAACCCACTCAGTATCTCTCAGTTATACAGAACATTAACATAACATATACTCACGGCTATAAATCCCTTAACGGGGTAGCCAGAGCTTTGGATTGCGAAATTCCTCAGCCACTTTTGGAAGTTGATTGGGGTTGATGGTAACAATAAATAAATGTTTTTGGTGACGGGTCTCCAACCACATCGCCCAAAAATCACTTAAGAAGCCCCTATACCCTTAGTCGCCTCTTACGATCACCCACGGGTAGAAATGGGGTAGTGTTATTCTAAGCCGACGCTACACGGCATTAAAAAGAATGTTAAATAACCCATTATAACGACAACCTATATTCTATGTTAACATATAATCATAGCGGAAGATATTTACTTCAAATTCGTAGCATTAACTGATTCTTATAAGTGTTAGACTAAATAGTGATTTGTTAAAATGTATAAAAATATTAAACACGTTTTGGACATAAAAAACTGTTTCAGTGCACTTGTGATGATTTCGACACCATCGACTCGTCAACATCGACACATGAAAATACTGATGATGGCAAATGTAAGAAGTTTAGCGGATCGGTGAGATATTTTTATACATTAACTGGCTCGAAATCACCAAGATTGAAATTTCAAAATAGATATTTTCACAAAAAAGAAGTTGCTTGTATCACATGCATACATTCATATACTCACGGCTATAAATCCCTAAAAGATATTTATTTATATTGTCATATTGTTCTTAAGCATAATATTAATACATTCTATTAAAGCGACATGATAGTCCAGTGGGTAGAACACCCGCCCGAAAACAGAAGGGCGTGAGTTCCAATCCTGGGACGGGCCTACACCAATTTGTCTTTTCTAAAGTCATATGTGTGGTTAATTTATCATGGTTGCTAACGGTGAGGGAAAACATCGTGAGGAAACCCACATGCTGAGTTGTACTTAGTCATGTGACAGTGTATTCGTTCAAAACGGCGATACGTGAGTACACTGTCTAAGCAAAACGTGGGTACCTTCTCTGGAAACTAGATGGCGCTTGCCATGTGAGTTCAGGTGTATTGGTACCTCTGCCAACCCCTTCGGGGATAAACGGCGTGAACGTTTATGTCTTTATGTCTTATGCTATTATAATTCAGTTTTAACATTTTCATAAATCAGACTAGTGAAATTTCTATACGTTATATCTTTTCAATTTAAGTCTTTTAAACTTTCACTTGCAAGAATGTCCCAGGATATATGAGATTCTCTGCTTTCGCTTTTCGTGTATGGTCACATCAGCAATCTTTTCACTTTACTTTCTGCTTTATTAAAAAAAAAAATCGGTCTTCAGCCCATTCAATTTCTTTCTGTTCTTTAAAACTTTCTTTTTCTACCAATTGACTTTTCTCTATGGCGTAAATGAGCTTCAATATCCTTTGTAAGAGTTTTTTGAGTTAAGTTTGTTTTTTTTTTCTTTATCAGTAGTCTCATTTACGCTGAAATTAAAAAGCTACGATAGTTTTTACTAAATTAGTATAAAATTGTAAGTGATTCGCCCTTCAAAACAAAAATCATAATTCCGAGAAGGAAACAGTCATTTCGGGAACGTGCCATCCATGGAATAAAGAGTACCCAGAATCCGCTCACGGCCACATCGATAGTCCTATTTCATATTCATTGGTTTCTCTTGCATATCAACGCAACGCACCCGCACTCCGACTGGTAAGAAGCTTTGAAAGTGACAAGCCAAAACAGCTCCACAAAAAAATTAATAATGACGACTTGCGTACTTCCAACTTGTCGAAATAGAGTAAATATCAAAATTAAAGGACTGGGAAACACGTTTTACCGGTTACTATTGTTTATTTCCACATATTTTCGATGATTCAAAGCTATTTTGTTTTGTGTACATTATGAATTTTTATACGCCGCCATGTCAGTGTTGCAAGCGGAAAATATTTTTTTTCTTAAATTTTCAACAAAATAATAATGCGTTTAGATAGAAATTCTAAAAGAATGTGTTTAAATAAAAAGAGCTCTACTCCTTTGACATTTGCAACTCCACCTGAACAGCCTATTGCAGTTGTTCTTCTTATTATAGATTTAATGAATAGATTTTCTGATTAGTAGTTAATTTTAGCAGTGTCGGCTTAGAATGAGATGCCCCATTTCTTCCTATGGGTGATCGTAAGAGGCGACTAAGGATATTGGGGCTTTTTAAAGGATTTTTGGGTGATGCGGTTGGAGACCCATTACCAAGAACCTGTACCACAATCTTTATTTTACCTTATTTTACATTTTTTCCCCTCAAATTGCAAAAGTGGCTGAAGAATTTCTAATTTCGAAGGTCTGGCTACCCTTTCTAGGGATTTATAGCCGTGATTATGTATGTATGTAGTTAATTAATAAAAGGTGTTGCTAACTGTTTTCCTTTCCTTATAAAATAATTTACGAGAATTTGGCGATATATGTTTTACCTTGCAACATTGAGGGGCGTGAAGTGCAGTGAGAGTGGGGGGATTATTGGACCATTTTGTCGAACCGATTTGTACTGACTACGGTGTCTGGAGGATACTCGTACTAAGTTTGTGGTGCCATCATGACCGGGAATGTTGGCAAAACGACCGTTAACAAAATGACAATTTAAAATAGGCATCATGTTTCATTATACAATAGTCAATCAAGTCACTTAGTTAATAGACAAATATTTGAATTTACTTTGTTATTTCGTGTCGTAAAAAAGAAATCTTCAATTAAATGAAATATTACTTTCACAAAATGACAGACTTCTTTTCAAAATATCATAAAACTTCTAAATTGCCATTTCCGCAACGTAAACTCCTATCCTTACCACCTGGTAATAGTCTGTGGCGTTTCATTAGTTGTACCCATGGTTGTACCTGTTTCAAAGCAGCATTCACATTTATTTTACCTCTGACATTAATTTTCATTTAAGACAACATAACTTGCTGTGTAGTGTGTCTAGTGCTCCGTGGCGTTCTTTGCTATTTTTACTGCTTTCGATATTATTATAAGGTATATCATACTGATGAGGATTCATATTAAAGCCAGAAAAATTAGGGCTAGAGGTGAATAACTGTGAACGGACTGTAGATAGGCCACCAACCCTCATAGACAGAGGTTAAATGGCAATAAGGACGACTTTGACTGTAATTAACTTCGATATATTTTTAACACATAGAAAAATTAAATTGTTATATATGTATGTATTATTCGTTGAGTATTAAGTCAGGGTTGGTCGATGATTGTAAGCTATGCAATAATATTAATTTATTAAATATTATTTTAATAGTAGGATATTTCTTTGCCTTATCAACTCATTGATCTTATAAAACTTGGCTCAAACAATTCGTATCCAAGTTAGAAAAAATAAAATAAAATGGAGGGTAGTTAATAATATTGTTTGTTTTAATTTTTTGTTGCTAAATAGGAAGAAGACACGAGACTCTCTTCGACTTACGAAAGTAGGACTCTAAATAAGCGTCGGAAGCGATCAGGTATTGTTTTGTTTTTATGTATTTTATTTTGAATGCGGCAATTAAGACTTGAATAATTTAAATTTTTATTGTGTGTCTTTTAATTCTTTTGGATGTTAAATTTTTTGTGTTTAAAATGCCATAACCTCAAAGAAGTGTATCTGAATATGTTACATTATGTTTGCATACATACATATACTCACGGCTATAAATCCCTAGACCCTTCTAGGGATTTATAGCCAGAGCTAAGGAATTAGAAATTCCTCAGCCACTTTTGAAAAGTTGAGTGGGGAAAACATGGCAAAGTAAAGGTTTTTGGTGATGGGTCTCCAACCGCATCGCCCGAAAATCCCTTAAAAGCCCCGATACCGTTAGTTGCCTCTTACGTACACCCATCGGTAGAAATGGGGTAATGCTATTCTAAGCCGACACTACACGGCTCATTATGTTTCTTATGTTATCCACATCATGTTTCTTTTATTTATTTCGGTATTTATGTTGTTTTCTATGTTTCATAAACATACATACATATATTCACGTCTATAAATCCCTAAAAGTGGTAGCCAGAGCTTCAGAATCAGAAAATTTAGTGTTAAGTGGGGAAAAGATTGTAAAATAAATGTTTTTGGTGATGGGTCTCCAACCGGAAACCCCGATACCCCTACCCTAGTCGCCATTTACGATCACCCATGGCAAGAAATGGGATAGTGACATTCTAAGCCGGCACAACACGGCAAACTTTAAAAGATGTATTCCAAAATCAATGCGTTTGGAAATAGGTTAATAAGTTATGTTTAGGAATAAGTTTGTTTCTTTTTTCTTCACGATTAAATCGATGAACTATATAAGTATGATTAGTTCAAGTCGCGAGAAAGAATGAAGATTTTGTTGTGTATAGCAGAAATGAGAATAATTTAAAAAGGGGCGTGGTGGATTCAATGGAATATGTATTAAACTTATAAACTGACTTGGCGCGACGGTTCATCGTTCTTCCATAAATGCTAGTTTTTTGAAAATATTTGTAAATGCTGTTAGTGATATGCAGTGTAGTAAGTATTACATCAGATATGGCGCACTTTTCCAATTATCCATACTAATATTATAAATCGGAAAGTGAGTTTGTTTGTTTGTTTATTTGTGCCACTTTCACGCCGTAACTACTGAACCGATTGCTTTGAAATTTTGCAGACGTATAGTTAGAAGTCCAGATTAAATAATAGGGTACTTTTTATCCTGGAAAAAATGATATTCCCGAGGGAAAACTAAAATATTGTTAAAATATTGCTGGATAAATTGGAGATGGCGCTGTGTATCGTTTAAAACAAGGTCATATATTGCAAACAAATATAAACATGTAAATTTAGAAGCTAAATGAGACGATAATGTATCCTTGAAAATGAGGAATTCCCGAGGGATGACGTACAATTGTTTTATCGTATAAACTGTTTTTTACATCTACAACTTATCCTGAAATAACTATAAATAAACGAATTACTAATTGGTATTGGTATAAGTATTGACGTAGTTCTTGAGGTATGCAATAGATGGCGCTGGGTGTTTTTTAAACCGTCGTGGTATCGGTTTTTTTAAGATACGTTAGAAGTGGAATGATATCTTGCGCTTTAACCTGTAGCTCATACAATTATACGGTGCACTTTTCGAACCATTTACTTACTTGCTGTTTTATCTTTATTCACTATTTTTCGTTTTTTTTGGTACTTACCATTTTACATTGAATTGTGGATTTTGGCGCTCGACATCGGTAGGGTATAAAAATGCGGGTTTATACAGCGGGAGCGGGAGTAAATTTAAATGTTTGTCAATACGAGGGCTGCTATTTATGTATCCGGAACTGGCCACTTACAGAACAATAATTTAAAAAGTAATTACATCATTTAAAAATAGAACTCTTTAGCTTTAGAATACATTTATTTTTATGTGACTGTCAATTGTTTTCACATCGTAGCGTCATTTTGAAAATTGCGTGTCTTCACCACCATGGATTTAACTCGTGAACATTTTCGTGCCATGATTTTTTACGATTTTCGGCGTGGTCTAACTCAAAAACAGTGCATCGATCAGCTTACTTCAACTTTTGGGGATGAAGCACCCTCAAAGACCACTGTGTATCACTGGTTTAGCGAGTTTAATCGTGGACGATCTAAGCTTACTGATGAAATTAAAGAAGGTCGCCCTAAAACGGTCGTTGTACCTCAAAACATCGATGCTGTCCGGGAACTAATAACTCAAGATCGTCATGTTACATATCGTGAGATAGAGGCATCTCTGGGCATTAGTATGACGAGCATACATAAGATACTTCATGAACATTTAGCTGTAAAAAAAATTTGCTCCCGTTGGATTCCGCACAACTTGAGTATTGATCAAAAACAGGCTCGTGTCGATTGGTGCAAAGAAATGTTAAAAAAATACAACCGTGGTGCGTCAAAAGCTGTTTATAATATCTACACAGGTGACGAATCTTGGATCTACGCTTACGACCCCGAAACTAAGCAGCAGTCCACGGTGTGGGTGTTCCAAGATGAGCCGAACCCAACAAAAGTTATTCGTGCAAAAAGCACATTGAAGCAAATGGTCGCTTGTTTTTTTGGTATAAATGGCCATGTAGCTACAGTGCCTTTAGAGAATCGTAAAACTGTTAATTCGGAGTGGTATACGACCATTTGTTTGCCGGAAGTCTTTGAACAAATAAGAAAGACTAACCGACAACGTAGAATCATTCTGCATCACGACAATGCTAGTTGTCACAGGTCGGCCGTCACAACTCAGTTTTTAGAAGCTCAAAAGATCGAATTGACAGGTCATCCGCCGTACAGCCCTGATTTGGCACCCAATGATTTTTATTTATTTCCAAATGTGAAGAAAAAATTACGTGGTCAACGTTTTTCGAGCCGCGAAGAGGCAGTCGATGCGTTCAAAATGCACGTTTTGGAGATACCTCAGTCTGAGTGGAAAAAGTGCTATGAAAATTGGTTTCAACGCATGCAAAAGTGTATAGATCTGAGCGGCGAATATTTTGAGAAGCAATAAAACCATATTAATTGATATATGTTTGTTTCTTTTTTTTATTCCGGATACATAAATAGCAGCCCTCGTAGTAAGACTATTAGAAAATAAAGGGTATTCAAAATTTGCCATTAAAGTTAGCGTCTCTGTGGCGTAGCGATAAATCTAAACTCTATGAACATTCGAGAGACCCGGGATCAAAACTCAAGGGACACAAGCTTTTTGTAAAAATAAGGTTGTTGTGTTAGCTTAGAATAATAGCAAGAACTATCGCAACATATATAAATCATTCATCTCGGACAATCCCCATATTCCCGAGCAATCTCTGCTACGAACTCACCCACCATCAAAAACGGTTAGTGTAGGGTGCAGCACCCACCGGGCTTCCGCCCCGCAGTGCCAAACTACTATCCGTACTTAGTATTTTCTAAGACTTTCGCACAAAAACATTACAATTGAAATTAATTAAGTTTTATATATATATAAAACTAAACCCATGTTATAACACGCGAGTAAAGATCCGAAAATCAATAGTTACTATCCGTACTAATACGAACATAATAACTCGAACATAGAAACTTGGAACAAAATGGTTTGTTCCATGATTCTTATCATATATTTTATGAAACTAACGGGTTGAAATAGCAAATGAAAGTTAGTATAGAGATTTTTGACATTTCTGTATTTAGAAACTGGAAACTTGGTGCGATTGTCTGTTATAACCACTACAAAAAGGAATTTATGAAATTCATCCATCAATTTTATTTATGAGTATATATAGTGTGTAGTGTAGTATTAGTGTAGCCATAGCTTCGGAGATAGTAATTCTTTATCCACTTTTGGAAGTTGAATGGGGAAAAGGTAGTCAAATAAAGGATGTTAGTGATGGGTATGCAACTGCATCGCCCAACAATCACTTAAAAAGCCTCAATGTTCTTTATATCCTTTGCATCGCCCGCGGGAATATAAATATAAAAAACAAGAAGTTGAGATAGTGTTTTGGTATTTTGGATGTAAACTGGATGCAAAAATTGTAGTCCACGCGGACGTAGTCGCGGGCAAAAAGCAAGTATCCCTATAAATCCCAAAAAGGGGTAGCTAGAGTTTCAGAGCTAGATACTCCTCAGTGTCCAACTGGATCGCCCAAAAACCACATAATAAAGCTCCATACCGTTAGTCGCCTCTTACGACACCCGTAGGTAGAAAGGGGTAGTGACATTCTAAGCCGGCACTACACGACCAACATTCTAAGCCGGAACCACACGGCTAGCTTAATTATAAGTTGATGTTTGATTTTTTATTAAGATAATATAATTACATTAATACATACATGCATATGCTCAAGGCTATAAATCCCTAGAAGGGGTAGCCAGAGAAAAGGAATCAGAAATACTCAGCCACTTTTGGAAGTTGCGTAGGGAAAAGATGATGAAATAAAGGTAGCTGTTATATTATAATTAGTATACTAATTTATACACTACTTTACCAATACCATTTTATAAAGATAGATAGTTTAAGTCCTTTTCTATTCATAATAGCCTGTAATACAGATGTAAACCTAGCTCAGGAATGGGAAAATATCATGTTTTTGTACTTTATTTAACTATCTAGGTTAAGACGAATATTATATTTTATTATTGATTAATCCCTAAGACATCCAAAAAGCTACAGCTTTATTACATTTTGGAAATACATGTAATATATCCCATTAATCAAACTGTTGTACGATATCACAGTTATAATCCCGTATATACGCCAGCCCGAAAAAAACACAATAATTGGTCTTGAGCTTTCGCCATCAGTAAATCTTACTTAGTTTTGAACGATGTATTGTTAATTTTGTAATTGAAACCTTTTTTTGCCACCAGGTTTTATAACGAGATCAAGACAAGTTTCTGGTTTGGTTTCACCCTCTACTGCTTCCACGACCTCTTTGGCTCAGGTACGGAGAAATTTCTTATTATTGTCGTAATAATTTATTATTTGATCGACAAAATCAAATAAAAATAACCATGATAGCGCAGTGGGTAGAACAACCGTCTATTACGGGTCTGGCCTACACCAATGTGCACTTTCTAGTCACATTTGTGGTTAATTTATCAAAGTTGTTAATGCTGAGCGAAAACATCGTGAGGTAATGCACATGACTAAGTTGCACTTAGTCATATGACAATGCATTCGTACAACAGGCCGTTTTGTATGTGTCACGTGGGAACGTCTCACGTGAGTATACTGTCCAAGCAAAACGTGGGCACTCCGAACACTACTGTTCTCTGATATTCAGAAGTATAAGTACCTCTGCTAACCCCTTCGGGAGTATACGGCGTGAATGCTCGAGCCTTTGAGTTTGAGTCGAATACAAAATGAATTTTAGAGTCCAATTTAAGTCATAAAATGAGACTAATAATTTCATAAACCTATAAAACCATCTATTAACAGTTAAAAATCATTTTCAGCTTCACGACAAGTTAGCAGCTTTACCTAAATTCAATTACGACAAAGAACCTATAGGAGTAAGCGCTTTGCCCGATTTATCGATAGTAGCTGAGCTAAGCGAACCTGAGGACGGAGCAAGTCAAGCTACCACATACAAACTTAGATACGGCGTTCAACAAAGAGTAAAACCGAAATTCTACAGAAAATCTAAAACAAGTCCAAGCGACAACGAAGATCAACGCTATAAAACCAAAAAGTATATTTCTCCTGCCGGAAGCGACTTCGAAAATAATACAAGCTGCTTACTCGAAGCCACAATCGGATCTAATAACTCTATCATCCATGATACACTTGAACGTATCAATAAAAACAGTATTGTCGATTTATTAGTCAAAGAGGCGCTGAATTCAAAAGAAAAAGAAACATTTTTTGATAGTGGGATTTGTGAAAATGTAAAGAAAACACCAAATCATGCAGACAAAGTTACTTCTGATACTAAAACTGATAAAATAGATGTTGCAGAAAACACTAAATGCACTATTGTTAGTAAATCTACTTCTGAGGAATCCAATATTCATGCTGTTAATGCAGAGACTAGTAAAATAAATGCTAACACTGATGATTCAAATAGTATAATTGAGAACTCTGTCAATTACGTTAATGTTAGAAGACGTACAAAGAAAAATAAAGATGATGATGCGTTGAAGCCGGTCTTTGATGCAAATGATATAGAAGAATTTTTCTCACAACATTGTCAGGAAAACGAACAAGGTCAGCTAGTAATCAGTCCAACTTTAGCAAGAAAAATAAATGAGTCTAGTTCAGAATCTAGTGAAAGTTTTGAGAGATATCTAATATCCAACGTGGATAACGATGTTTATAAAATAAAGAAGCCTATTTCTGATACGGTTGAACCTGTTGTTGAACCCGAAGTTCCTCTAGTTGTGGCTATAGAAAAAGCTATAGTTGAGCCTGTTGTTGAAACTTTAATAAACCCACAAGACATTTTTGATTGTCTCAATAGCATGATTGATAAGGTTTGTGAAGATTTTGACAAATGTGCAAAACACATCGACAAAACCGACATGGTACTGTCTAAAGGCAATTCAAAGAGTGAAAGTAAATCACCAAAGAAGATCACCGCTAAAACTAAGCCGAAAACTGTAGTAAAAAAGAAAAATATAAAAGAAACTACTACACCTTTATCGAAAAAGAAACGTAAATTATATTCTCCTAAAGACGAAGAGTATGTCCAAAAACCAACTGATACGAATACTGTTAATAAACTCACGTCAGAACTTGACGACGATGAAATAATATCGTATGATGAGTACGAAAAACGGGTTTCAGCAATGACAACGCCTAAATCTTCGATAGTTAATACGCCGAAAGCAACATCCTACAAAGAAATTGAAAAAGACCAAAAGTCTACTGCTCGACAAACACGCAACCGGAAATCGAAAGTAAAGAAAATGCCAGTTCTTTCTCCGAAAACAATCAAGAACAACAATTTATTTGATACACTAAAAGTTAGTATCACTGAAAATGATGTGAAATTGGCTGATAAGAAATGCAGTGTAAAAGACATTGCTATTTATAATTTCACTAGTGACAGCGATCAAGAAGACTTTAAAAAGAAACAGATAGAAATTAAAAAACGCAGGAGTGCCAGTACAATACAAAGCACAGATTCTGCTACATCTAAGAAAATAAGAAGAAAACCGAAAAACGATAATACTAAAACGAAATCGGTGTATCAAACTAAACCAAGTAAAACTGCGAAACGCAATAAAATCACGAAAGAGAATTCAAACAACAAAACTACTAAAATTGTAGAAGATACTATTGATGTTTTAAACAGTTTGGAGGATGAAAAAATGAGGGAACCTGTTTCTGATGTGCTTAATACTTCGTTCAAACAGAAAGACGGAAATGAAAGTATCACTGATTTGAATGAGCCAAACCTTAATAAACCTCCAGAAATGCAATCAGCCCCAGAAATAGAACTAAATATCGTAGATGATGAACCAATCTTGACCAAGAACAAAGTAATCGAAAATAAGAGAAGGAAAAGATCACAGCCCAAAGCGAAATTAGAGATAAGAGGTGGAGAGAGTCCTCTCCCAGCACTAATAATCGAGACCGAACATAAGCAAAAAGATGACGAGGACGCAGCCTCTTCGACTTCAAGTAATCTGGTTAAAAGATGTGCAAAATATCTTCAAGATGGAACTATGAGTGATACTAATACTTCTCAAAATATGTTCGAAATTAATACTAGAATCAACTATAGTCCACCAGAATATCATATGGATTTAGAAGTTTCAGATAACAATATAAGTGATATCTCTGAAAAGACACCTCGCGAAAAAGCTGTTGCAAAACATCAAACTCCGAAGCCTTCGCAACATTCACAGAACATCAAAACATCTCAACGACAGAACAAACAAAACGAGGAAGTTGAAAACGCGATTGAATTAAGTTATAAAAGCAGTGATATATCCATATCTACAATAGGCAATTCGCCGATCACTGCTCACGGCACTCATCACGAAATGCCTCCAAGTCCTGAAAATTTAAACAAACGTATTTCACCTCGCAATTTGGAATTAGAAAAACTTTCCGGCTCTATGAAAGAATGTTATTTGCAACTGCGTAATGAACTTTGTGAAAACAAATCTAATAAACCAAACCAAAGAACTAAACCTACTAATCCAAGTATTGCTTCGATAAAGTCAAAAAGTTCTATCGAATCCGTTCCAACAGTTCGATTGGAAAGACTTTCAAAAGATGATATGACCAAATGGTTACCTTCTCCAAAAAGCTCATCAATAATTTCATCAAAAACTAAAGTACAACAACCTGTAAGAAGATTCTCAAAAATACATGACGAATTTAATATCATATCATCAAAGAAAGGTCAAACTCAAAGGGCCTCAGTAATATCTCCCATAAATATCAGTTTAAGTGATGATGATGCAGAAATATCAAACTCAACTAACTTGGATTTTCTAATGAACATACGAAGAATGTTCACCGAAAATAAATCTACATCTGAAAAATCAGTGTACAACTTAAGAAAACAAAAATCAGTCGAAAAGTCTTTTCAAAGCGTTGACTCCAATTCAAGTTTAAAGCAATTGAGTAATAATCGAAAACGGAAAAGTAATGTGGAGAATGTGTTTGCTGAAAAGAAGCGAAAGTATGAAATCAAAGAAACGATGGAATCTGGGAGTCAAAGAAGCCTCAGAAGTGTCAATAAGTGGATCGATAAAGAGGTGACTTCACATAATGCAGGTATGAATTATCGATGGTCATAATTTTGATGTTTATACATTATAAAATCATTAAGTTTTACAAAAAAAAACTAGACTTAAAATTTTTAGAAGGCATAGATTTTTCACCGAATACTCATCATTACACATATTTACACTTGAAAGTTTAAAAACTTTAATAAAGTAGTAAAAAGTTTAGAAACTAATGATTATTGAGCCTGTTTTTTGGCAGGAGAAAAGATAAAGTATGATATATTATACTAATTATACTATAGTCGTGTTTATACTACGGGTGTGTCGTAAGAGGCGACTTAGGGTATGGGGCTTTTAAGTGGTTTTTGGACGATACTTTATTTCTACCATCCTGTCCCCTATTCCAAAATTCCATGAAATTTCAAATGTGGCTGAAAAGTGTCTGGCTCTGAAGGCTGTGGCTACCCCTTCTTGGGATTTAGGGCTGTGACTATATGTAAGTATATATCTCGACCTCAGAAGCATTAGGTCGGATGTGCAAGTACGTCAAAAATGGTTTATTAATCCAATGAACTCAGTTTTTTTAGCTCTTTCCGTCTATCTGACTCTCATATTCCTATCTTAACTCGTTGCTAAATTAACACACATGCATAAGGTCGTATGTCAACTATTTTCGCATTCTGGAGAAGCATTTGGTTGAAACGTTAAATTTGACCTTTTGCCATTTAAGAAGTATCATAAAAATAAGTCGTATCAATAGTTACGGATTTCTGCCTTAAACTAAATTATGCTCAGACTAATCCTGTATATTTGCTTACGATATTATGCTTCGGTAAGTTTTGTACTAGATTATATTTGTATTTCGAGATACAACTTTATGCCTCCCAAAAAAAACAATACTTAAAGTGTAAGCTAACATACGACTTTATGCTTCGCATGCATTATTAATGGATTAGTTTTGTATCTTAAGGTACAACGTTATGCTTGGGACGTCATGGATATTTTGTGTTGTTTTTCAAATGTATTTGCAGATACAACTTAATGTTACTATAAAATTGTAACTTTTACCTACACAACTTTACGGAAATTGAGATCCGTCGGTTTCGTCACCCTTCGGAAATGTTCGGGCTTGCTCGTATTAAGACTACCGACCAAGGTCGTGGTAGCAGCGTGGTAACAAATAACATAGTATTTCTGTCAAACAGTAGAAAGCGTGTAAGGAATACGGCAGCATGGAAAAGAGTAGCCGCTATTTGCCGTAGCCGTTTGTGGCACGAAATGTTATTAAAGATATTAAGGTTTCAATGAAAACTAGCGGTGATTTAATCACTGACAGACGAAAGTTCACATACAGGTATAGCCTCATATCAGATTATGAGACTATAAAACTGTATGTAAGATAATGTTTCTAAACACACTTTGTGTTGGTGAAAGATTTGTCAAATTAAGTATAAACAAACAACTTGATAGTGGGATGACTGTCCCGATCTACGAGGACGGCATGTGCCTACAAATAAAAGTTCTGAAATAATAATTAAATCAATAGTTGATCTCATTAATCTTTTTCCTAGTTATGAAAGTCATTATCATTATACATACATACATACATATACTCACGGCTATAAATCCCTTACGGAGTAGCCAGAGCTTTGGAATGAAATTCCTCAGCCACTTTTGGAAGGGGAAAAGATGGTAATAAAAAATAAATGTTTTTGGTGACGGGTCTCCAACCACATCGCCCAAAAATCATTTATGAAGCCCCTATACCCTTAGTCGCCTCTTACGATCACCCATGGGTAGAAATGGGGTAGTGTTATTCTAAGCCGACACTACACGGCACAAAGAAAGTCTTTATACACATCAAAAAATTAACAGAAAATTTTTAGGTCCAGAACTGAGCGTTCCTAAAATGTATACTATTTACAAAGAGTTAATACATACACACATACATATTCTCACGTCGTTAGTTCCCATTGGGGTAGGCAGAGACTATCGATCGCCACTTTGTACGATCCTGGCAAACCTCTTTAGCTTCATTCACATCCATCAATCTTTTCATACATGCTCTTTTATTATTCGTACTTCGGACACCTGCCTTTTTAAGCATTTGGATCCAATGACTCCGAGGTCGTCCTCTACTAACATTACCTTCCACATTGGCTCTATAGATCTCTTTTACCAATTTACTGTCATCCATCCTCTCTATACGCCCAAACCATCTCAACATTCCTTTTTCTATCTTTCTAACAAAATCATCTTTTACACCACACCTTCCACGAATCACGTCATTCCTCACACGATCACATAACCTCACATTACAAACTTTTCTGAGGGACCTCATTTCTACTGCATTCACTCTGCTTTCATGCTTCTTCTGCCACACCCAGCATTCACTGCCATACATAAGCGTAGGAACGAGGACAGCATCATGCACAGCCATTCGGGCCTTTTCTGACACCGATTTCCATCCCTAGTAAACAAACTTCCCAGATATACGAACTCTTTCACTTGTTCCACATTCTTACCATTGATCTCAATCACGCATTCAGTCATATTCTCCTCTCTCTCAAAAACCATGGTTTTGGTTTTATCCACATTCACTATCATTCCTTTTCTTTCAAACGACGCACATGCAATATTCATCATCTCTTGCAACTCTTCAACCGACGATGCAAGTAACACTTGATCATCAGCATATAAGAGGCATTTGATGACGAATCCACCCATTCTCAGTCCATAATCACTTTCACGCAACTCTATCAGACAGTCATCCATGAACAAATTAAAGAGCCACGGAGAAGCTACACATCCCTGTCGGACACCCCTAGAGATACCGAACCAGTCTGTGATTTCCCTGTTTATTCTTACACATGCACTAGAATCCTCATAGAGTGATACCAATGCACGTATAAGTTGACTCCCTAAGCCGAACTTGGATAACACTGCCCACAAATACTTCCTTACCACCCTATCATACGCCTTCTCTAAATCTATGATGGAGCAATACACTTTTCGATTCTTGGCTAAGAACTTTTCAGTGATGCTCCTTAAAGAGAAGATTTGATCCTTACATCCCATTCCCTTTCTAAATCCTGCCTGCACATTCCAAATTTTGTCATCTGTTTCATTCATCACTCTTTCAATCAAAACCTTTGCATACAATTTACCGACAACACTGAGTAGGCTGATTCCGCGGTAGTTTTTAAAGAGTTAATGAAAGATCAAAATGTGGCTACAGATCTTATTGGAAAGCTGTGGATTTATAGACATATATTTAATACAAAATTTTATTTCTGCTTTAAATTACCGTCTGCAGACACATTTGATGATTGTGATTCATTTGTGAGAAAGAATTGAAAGGCAGAGAGAAGAACATGACAAACTGGCCGAAAAAAGTTATGAACTAAAGGATAGAGCAGATCTGATTGCAGCAAAGGCTAAGATCAGCAGAGGTAAAAAAAATGTGTTGATGATGGACATGCAAAAGTGTATGGCTACGCCAAACTTAACTAACTCCAAGTCGTTTTATTTAAGAAAACTGTGGACTTTAAACTTAACAATTTTAGAAACTGAACGCAACATTGCTAACAACATGATTTGGTCTGAAAATATTGGAGCACGGGGTGGAAATGAAGTGGCTTCCTGTTTATTAAGATGGGCGGATGAAAACCATGCTCTGATTTCCGATATTGATTGCCTGACCATCTGGTCGGACAATTGTGGAGGTCAAAATCGGAATACAATGATTGTTATGGTTTATCTATGGTTACTAAAAAACGATAATATGAACCGACTTCCGATCATTTTCAGTGAGTACACATAATGTTGTACCTGTACTTAAATGCGTAACAGTAAGACAAGTAAGGTAGTGGTAAATGATCTTACGTTACAAGTATGTTTTCATGTAGTCAAAGCTAAGTCGTATGTTAATATACACCTCGTGATTGTGACACAAAATCTTGAAAAAAATCCAACATAACGTTGTATCTCAGATACAACTGGGTAAATGAAGAAAAAATCATAATATTCCGAAGCATAAAGACGTATCAGGACTTTTTTTTTACAAACGGTTTTTTTTGCATAATTTCTGTAACAATCGTACAAAACAATAAGAGTATTGTGTAGATGGACAGTTATGTTATTGAGAAAGTTAAAAATATTCACTAAATTCCCCCAAAATACTGAGAAAACAGACCGAATAAAATGACAAATTTCTTTTCGCTCTCCTGAAAAGTAGCCAAAAAGCACATACGACCTTATGCTTCTGAGGTCGAGATATGTAATTTCATTAGTAACCTATTGCTATAGTTTTGGATGGCGTCTCCAGCATTCCTCCTCTAAATTTTTGGAAGACATTGAACTGACAACGTTGTACTATTACCCTAAGTGTAGCTATGACACTGAACATACATACATACATATACTCACGGCTGTAAATCCCTTAACGGGGTAGCCAGAGCCTTGGAATGAGAAATTCCTCAGCCACTTTTGGAAGTTAATTGGGGAAAAGATGACACTGAACTCTTCAGAATTTGAACCCATAACAGTATTTAAGTGTAAGCACTTTCTCACAAAACTACCAAAGTGTATAATTTTGTTTTTAAGATTAATTTATTTTTGCAGGTGAAGATATCCATGCGACATATATGGAATATATACATAATATTCTTGAGAAGGTCGACACTACGTTAATAAGCATGAATCAGGAAACTACTCGAAGGTAAGAGCTTATCTTTTTAAGGGATTTTTGGGCGATGCGGTTGGAGATCCATCACCAACAACCTCTGTTTTTACCATCTTTTCCCCACTCAAGTTCCAAAAGTGGCTGCGGAAATTTTTAATTCCTTAGCTCTGGCTACCCCTTCTAGGGATTTATAGCCGTGAGTATATGTATGTATGTTTATAGACTTATGACTTGGTTATAGCTTGTTTTTAGCTTTTAAAATCGACAGCCATTATGTCGTGTTTTGGTGGAAAAACTATACGTTGGCTTGAAAGAGTTGTATGTATTTAACATATTTTTTAACTATCTAATTACATGCGTGACGTTAAAAAGTGTCGCATAGTGCGGTCTTAGAATGTCACTGCCCGTTTCAACCCACGGGTGTCGTAAGAGGCGACTAAGGGTTTTCGGGGGATGCGGTTGAAAACCCATTAAAAATGATACTTTATTTCTACCAACTTGTCCCCTATCAACTTCTTAATGTGGTTGAAGAGTTTCAGCTCCTGAAGCTCTGGCTACCCCTTTCTGGGATTTATGGCCGTAAGTATATGTATGCATGTTCGTACAACCATTAAATTTTCCACCCGTTTTGCCATGTAGTTTGCACACCTGACTAATAATGCTTCCGCAAATTTTCGAAACTCGCACGGTAATCAAAATCTACAGGGTTCTTCCCGTGAACTTAGAATCTGGGAATCCGTAAATTTTTAGTCACGTCATATAATAATAAAATATTACTGAAAAATGTCGTGATGGGTGAACTTTTACTCATAAACCTGCAGGTTTGTACGGAACTCTCGATGCGCGAGTCCAACTCACACTTGACCGTCATTTTCGTGCATGCAGATAGCGTTCACAGACCTATAAGGCCACGTTCACACGGCATTATCCTACACGTTTTTTTGCAGTATACGTCTTAACGTATAAATAGTGACCATACAACGTACATAGATCCATTCACACGACGATTTTACTGCAAAAAAGCATACAGCTTATACGTTCAAACGCATACTAAACGGACTTGTCAAGCAAATCGAATGAAATTTGACGTTTTCGGTTCAAAGTGGCATATGGTATAGCTTTATCTCATTGTGAATACTGCGGCTATTAGTTTTTTACAAGAGGTGAAGTGTAAAGTTACACCGTGTGAAGACCAAGGTGATTTGTACGTTAAAAAAACGAATATGAAAAAAGCGTGCAGGATAATGCCGTGTGAACCAAGCCTAAGACATTATCGAGTCTTAGAAATTAAAAAATCCAAACACTTCCAGATCCGCCGAATTATTTGTAGAAATGCAATACCAGAAGAATAGTCTACAGACTCAAAGAGAGGAGCTCTACAAAGACATGGTGCGAGACCTTTTGAAGGATATCGTGGTTTTAGTGGAAAAACGATACGTTGGCTTGCAAGAAAAGTATGTATTTAGTAGTTTTTTTAATAATCTCATGCTGGCTTAGAATGTCACTACCCTTTTCTACCAATCGGGATCCTAAGAGGCGACTAAGGATATGGGGCTTTTCAAGTGGTTTTTAGGCGATGCAGTTGGAGACCCATCACCAACGGTACTTTATTTCTACCATCTTGTTCCCTATTAACTTCCAAATGTGGCTGAAGAGTTTCTAGCTCTGATACTCTGATTACCCCTTTTTGGAATTTATGGTCGTGAGTATATATATGTGATTACAAGCGTGACGTTATATAGCCCATGTTTCTTTTGAAAGGTTTATCTTTCCAATACTATAATATTTTAAAAAGTAGTAGTATTTTCGGCACCTATTTATTACAAGCAAATCATTAACTAAAATATATTTTTACGCTGTAAGTATTATTAAGATATTTTTCTCAGCTACTTTACAAGTTGAGTGGAGGAAAAGGGAAATCATAGTAAAATGAAGATTGTTGGTGATAAAATAAAATAATCATTTATTTAAAAGTAAAAAGATAAATCTTTGTTTTTTGACGTCAAATTTCAACTAAATACTAAGTTTACTTCGGATTCGGAAGGTGTTTTGTTGAGAGAAGAACCCGTTAGAAACTAGTCAACACGCATCTTTTTTTAAAAAATTCTAAATAAGTGTCATTAGCAAATGACACTATCTCGGACATTTTATCGAGGTATTCCCCACTGACCAACTAATCCGTACAACTAGTTGTACGGTTGGGAATGATTTTTGAAAATCTTTCCCCACCGTACAACTAGTTGTACGGTTAATATATTATTAGAAAATAAATACTAAATCGTTCCCCACCGACCAACTATTTTTTTTTATAGAAACAAGTAAGTACATGGTGTTTCATATAGGAATGGGTTTGTAGTTGTAAAATTTTCGCCAGTACAAAAACATCAAGAGGTAAAATAACTAAGAATTTTTTAATAAATTTAAGTACCAGGGTAGCATAAATATAAATGCAGCTTTAATAAAATAAACAAGCTAAACTGTTTTTATATGTATATATATATTTTCTGCAGATTTCACAAATTTATAATACCATTTTTAAACTTGAATTCAAATGTTCACGCCGTACATCCCGAAGGAGTTGGCAGAGGTACCAATACTTCGAAACATCATGTGACTGCGCCACCTAGTGTCCAGAGTATGTAACCACGTTTTGCTTGGACGTTTTGCGTTGATTTGCATCATCACCACGTAAAACAAATATTTACATTGACATTAATACTTAAAAATTATCCAGTAAACCAATTTGCAGCCGACCAATTTTTGTACCAGGAACCCATATAATATTAGAAAATAGAAAATTTTCTTTTTCAGAATGTAATAAAGACTAGAATTGTAAACTTGATCAAACCAAACCATCCGCAACGAAAATTATACTTTCATCGACATATTACATTTTTTTATATTTTACTAACGATTCATATTAAATATATTTTAGAGATCAAATATAGCCTTTCGAAATGTTCTATTCATACTTTATGAGTTTCTGGAAATAAAAAAATAATAAGTTGAGAGTACTATGCATGGATTTATATCACCCGCTTATGTTACAGAAACGGATAAAAACCGACAACATATTGCACCAAATTTCAAAGTTTTTTTACCACTTGATGTTTTTATACTGACGAAAATTTTACAACTACTTACCCACCTTCTATAAAGATTAGTTGGTCGGTGGGGAATACCTAGTAGTCAAATTTAATCATTCCCCACCGACCAACTATTTAGTTGGTCAGTGGGGAATAGTTTAGTTGGTCGGTTTTGAGTTGTACGGATTTAGTTGGTCGGTGAGGAATACCTCATTTTATCGACCATGAACGGCAAATCATTAATATAAACCATGATAAGTCTCGAACCGCATCGCCAAACAATCCCTAAAAAAACCCCAATGCCCTTAGTCGCCTCTAACTTACAACCCAGGGAAGAAACGGGGACGTGCTATTCTAAGCCGATACTACAGAGCAATAATATTACCTTTTCTTCCTATTCCAGGTTTGAAGATCTGGACCAATATTTCATATCACAATCAAAGTACAAAATCGCCGAATTCATTAAGAAAGACCACAAAATGAAACAAGAGTTGATGGCTATACTCCTCGACGATATGCAAAATATCATTCAGCAAATGCCGAATGATAAATAGATATTTTTTATTTGTTGCTGGAAATATAGTTTCGCTAAATTAAATGCAAGTCATATTAGATATTAGGGCCTATAATTTTAAATCTGTTTCATTACCCCTTTCTACCCACGGGTGTCGTAAGAGGTAACTAAGGGTAGGCTTATGGTCATTATTATATTGAAATTTATGGGTGAGTATGTATGTTTGTATAAATTTCAACACTGCCTTAGACGAGATCTATGCCATTTATTATATATATTTAGTATTACAGTCTACTTCAGTCGCATTAAAAGCCTGAAGTTCCTTAAAAGGCCTGTTTGGTATTATAAAGCTATAAAAAAGGGCCGATTGGCTCATATATAGCTTAAATCAACTTAAACGTTTATTGTCACCTGGTGCTCAGAGTACTCACGTTTTGCTTGGACAGTGTACTCACTTGATAGGGGGCAAACCTATCGTCGTTTTGTACGAATACACTGTCAAATAACTAAGTACAACTTAGCCATGTGGGTTTCCTCAAAATGTTTTCCTCACCGTTAACAACCATAGTAAATTGACCACACGTATGACTTTAGAAAAGACAAATTGGTGTAGGCCTGACCTGAGATTTGTACTTACGCCTGTCTGGTGGACACAAATAGTTTTGTTATAAATTATATTACTACAAAAAACATAATATGTGAGCAAAAATTTATTTGTCTTTTGTTGTTTAAAGTAATTGTACTTTTGTTCCTTTTCTTTGCTGTCCTTAATTGTGTAGGACTGGATAATAAATGTTGCATTTATTATTATTAAGTTTTTTTAAGATAATTAAGCATAATTTATTTTGTTTTCTTTTCAGTTGTTTTATAGTTTATATTTGTTGTTTAATCACAGAAAAACTTCTTCTAACATGAATAAATGGATTTTCTGTGTCTTAGTTTATGCTTATACTTAAGTTACTAAGGATATATTTCGTGTATTTTTCTATTGGTTAAAAATTTAAGTGATTTGTATATTTTTAAGCATCTCAGCCTAAGATTTATCTAAATGAACATCTCACGTTGTAAAAATTAAATTGTTTCTTTTTGTAATAAAAATTTTCATTATTAGCGGTTTTTTATTATCTATCACTCTATACTCACGGCTATTAGCCCAAGACGGGGTAGCCAGAGCTTCAGAATTCAACCGCCAAGTCTTAAATGTTTAGTGTAAAATATATTATCTATACTAATATAAAGAGGAAAGGTTTGATTGTTTGGTTTGTATCGAATAGACTCCAAAACGACTGCACAGATTTGAAAAAAAAAATCACCGTTGGGAAGCTACACTATTCCCGAGTGACACAGGTTATATTTTAAATCTTTTTGTTCATGAAAACCTCATGTTTTCTTTCCTTTATTTATTCTTTATTTATACAGGGTATATTTATTTTTTAAAAAATAGGTTACCTCACTAAATGTAACCAAAGGGCTTATTGCCCGTGGTCCCTCTCGTAGTCCCTTTTTGAAAATCTATGGCCCGTGGTCCCTTTTTCAGTATAAACCGACCAAAATCAAAGTCATGTGTATTTTTTTTTTTCAAATAGTTTTTTTATACATTAATGTAGAACGGGTGGATAGTCCAAATATTTTCTTACTGACTAATTTGACGGGGGTATTTTTTTGTATGAAGTGACGTTTCTCTCCTCGTGAGAATAGTATTCTTTGGCCGGGATGGGCCACTAGTGTATAATAAAGGATGATTGGTTAGCAACCGTGATAGCCCAGTGGGTAGAACACTCGGTTATCGTGCAAACGACTAGTGTTCAAATCCTGGGTCGGGCCTACACCAATTTGTCTTTTCTAAAAGACATAAGTGTGGTTAATTTATCATGGTTGTTAACGGTGAGGGAAAACATCGTGAGGAAACCCACATGGCTGAGTTGTACTTAGTCATGTGACAGTGTATTCGTACAAAACGGCGATAGGCCTGCCCCCTATCACGTGAATACACTGTCCATGCAAAACGTGAGTATCCTGAACACCAGGTGACAAAGTCACGTGATGTTCAGAAGTATTAGTACCTCTGCCAACCCCTTCGGGGATACTCGGCGTGAACGTTTATGTTATGTTATGATTGGTTATGGCTCTTCAGCCACATAGCTCAATAACCTATAGTAAGTTCATGTAGTTTAACGAAAATAAGCCAACTTTCATGTAGTAACAGAATCAAAACTAGGTCAGAGATCAGAAAAATAATAGAATAGAAAACTCTTTATTGGACTGTTTGTACATCACAGCTAAAACATTTTACATGGATTATGTTCTAAAATAGAAGTACAATTGGCGGTCTTATCGCTTAAAGCAATCTCTTCCAGCATTTGAATGGTGAGATCAGTACGTTATTTGAAACAATAGGTAGATGCACAAGACATGATGGAATGGGATAAGCAATATTTTACACTACATTTAACAAAATCAAATAATGTTGAGTTTATAAACTTGATTCATTTGTTATTGTCACAGAAATTGCTTTGTAATGTCATTTCAGAATAGCATCAATGGAGTTCTGTCTTCATGTTTCGTACGTACGTTTCGGGTCCTTTTAAGTGATTGGTGGGCGATATAACTAAATACCAATCATCCATCTTTTATTTTACCATCTTCTCCCCAACCTCAAAAAGGGGACGAAGATTAGCTAATTCTGTTATCTGAATTTTGTTTTGACTTCGTTGCGTTTTGTAACAAAGTTTTTATTGTCTCTTCATATTATTTCATAATTTACAGGAGGTGCCGTGTAGTGTCGGCTTAGAATAACACTACCCCATTTCTACCTGTGGGTAATCGTAAGAGGCGACTAAGGGTATAAGGGCTTCTTAAGTGATTTTTGGGCGATGTGGTTGGAGACCCGTCACCAAATACATTATTACCATCTTTTCCCAATCAACTTCCAAAAGTGGCTGAGGAATTTTTTCATTCCAAAGCTCTGGCTACCCCGTCCGGGATTTATAGCCGTGAGTATATGTATGTATGTATGTATAGGATACAATATTTTAGTTTGGCACTACGAGTCATCTTGCGACATCTCGACTTAAGCTAGGAACACTTGTATAATATTTACTAATTCTGTTTTCTGAAGCTTTGGCTAGCCTTTTTGGTATTTCTAGTCATGAGCACAACTTGTTTTTTAGTTTTTTCATATATTTTCATATTCTAAAGGGCAGGATTATAAAATAACACAACATTTTACAATTAAAATCAGTATACTTAATAAATATGTACAATATTCTAGTCTACACTACGAGTCATCTTGCGAAGTCCCGACTTGCGCTAAGAACACTTGTTGTGGTTGTTGTGCTTGCGAGGTCACCTGGAATATAAGGATAAGAGATTATTTATATATCAATTTGCCGTGTAGTGTCGGCTTAGAATGTCACTACCCCTTTCTACCTACGGGTGTCGTAGTAGGCGATTAAGGGTACGAGGCTTTTTAAGTGGTTTTTGGGCGATCCGGTTGGAGACCCATCACCAACGATACTTTATTTCTACCATCTCGTCCCCTATCAACTTCCAAATGCGTCTGCGGAGTTTCTTATTCCAAAGCTCTGGCTACCCCTTCTAGGGATTTATAGCCGTGAGTATACATGAATGCTTCGCATGCCGCATGACAAAATCAAACATGTGTTGTTTTAAATTGTTTTATTGCTTCGTTGCATTGGAACAATGAATTTTTTTTTAAGCGGGTGCGAGTTGTGTTTGTTTTACACTCGTTTCCCATAGACTAACAAGGGAAACTTTCAAGGGTGAATATTCGTTAAAACCTTGTCCTCTTATGTCTTGGACCATTGTGCCAAATTTGGCTGTGATCGGATCAACCGTTTAGGAGGAGTTCTGTGACAAGCCTAATACACAAGATTGCTCAAGGTAATATTGATTGTCCTGAACTCCTCAGTAAAATTTGCTTGAGAGTTCCTTCAAAAAAACTGCGTAGCAATGATTTGCTTCATGTCCCCCAGCCAAAACAAATTACAAACGTAATGCCTATCTTATCAGATCTAGCAATGAATTTAATTATTATAATGATAAACTCACTTTGGATCTATTCCATAACAGTAGCTCACATTAAGCGATCCTTTGTAATAGACTTTTTTAAATTTTAGTATTTCAAATTAGCGGTTGCTGTGGCCGAATATTGGTTTATCACCACATCATTTGTTACGGTGCATTTTCGTGTTGTTTTTTATTAATTAGTTAAGTTCCTTTTTTAGTTAAGCCTTCTGTTTCTCTGTTGTTTTCGGTATTCTTTATTTTTATGCATATGTGGGAGCTTGTTATTGGCCTATTTCTGCCTATGTAATAATTTTATATTGTAAATTAAGCTGTAAGCCCCCTAAAGATAATAAAATAAAATACAAAAGTCGGGGGTAAATGGAGCTTCTCTCCAATAAATTACCTGTATAATCTGCGGCGTGGTAGACTGATGTTGTGCAGTCTGAAGTAATATCGGCTGATTTGGGTTCGCTTGCATTTGTAGGCGGATCATGTTGAGTTGCGCTTGGGATAGCTGGATCTGGGATTTATAACACGCTTATTATTTTATGGGGAGGACTAATTATATTGGTGAGAGATAGCAATCGTGATCGCTCAGTGGGTAGAATCGTGCAAACGATGATTCAAATCCTGGGTCGGGCTTCACCAATTTGTCATTTCTAAAGACACATGTGTGGTAATTTATCATGATTGTTAACGGTGACGAAAAAAATCGTAAGGAAACCCACATGGATGAGTTGAACTTATTCATGTGACAGAGTATTCGTGCAAAACGGCGGTAAGCTTGCCCCTTATCATGTCCAAGCAAAACGTAGGTACTCTCAACACCAGGTGACAATGTAACATGATGTTCAGAAGTATTAGTACATCCGCCAACCCCTTCGGGGATATACAACGTTAACGTTTGAGTCTGATAATTACAAGAAATAAACTGCAATACGAATAGTACATATACAGAAGGTTTTTATAATTATAGCCGTAATATACGTAACAAGATGATAAATAATACTTACAGGTGCTTGATGTAATTCCGGAGTAGCGGTTACCGCTAGTTGTTGTAACAAAACCGGATTGTTAGAAGATAGAGATGTGTTGCTTGGAGTGGCTGTGGCGTTCTGAAATTTAGTAATGCGTTTATAGTTGATATGTTATCTAGTACTTTTAATAAAGTATCTTAATTATTTATTTGTGGGAGTAATGTTAAAGCGCACACTACTACGGACTTACTCGCACATAGCAGCGTCCCACTCGTATTGTACATCGCGGTGTCGAAATGTTTTTTGAGTTAAGCATAGATACAAATTATAAGTTGTTAGCCAGCCATGTCTCTGCCTACTCAAATGGAAATTAGCATGAGTATTACCTGAACAACTTGTGTGCAAGGTTGCAAAACTATTTGTTGCGCTGTCGCAGGAAGATTAGTAATAGGGACCTGAAAAGAAAGAATATTATTTAAATTAAATTTCTTCTAGTGGGTTTCGTATGAGATGACTGTCAGTAAGCAGTCTTTAAAGAGATTGTTGGGCGATGTGGCTGGAGAGAAAATCATTTATATGTTACCACAAATCACATAAGAAAACAAAACAATCAGATCTTATAGCTGATAACCATACCCCGCCACGAACTAGCAAATCTGTGGCAAATAACAATTGTTTATCAGGGTTAGCAACTATGATTTATTTGTTACATAGTTAATCGTACTTGATTAATGCAATTCACTGATAATCTTTCAATGCATATTTGGAAAATAATATTATTATAGAGGAGCTTAGTTCATTTAAAAATAATTTTTCTATTTAATTGTATGTTGTATTAAAATGCCCTATCTCACTAATGCCACGGTTTCGCTAGTTCGCTGCGGGGTATGCCGATAACAATATAAATAAGTAAAAACTAATCGGCCTACACTTCAGCTAAATGTTATGACAAGACTTGTTAGGCCGCTGCCACAACGCTGATATTTTAGTGCTTAAACTTTATTTTTACCACCTTCTCCCCAATCAAATTCCAAAACTGTCTGAAGAATTGTTCATTCTGTGGGTCTGGCTACCCCGGTCTGAGATTTATGGTCGTTAGTCACCACTTACTTACTGATAGTATGATGTTCATTTGATGATTTGTCAAACTTGTAATTAAAACTTCAGTTTAGACATTCTATCTTCGATCATATATATTCCAAAGATACACCAACAAAGCACGAAAAACGGCCCGGCCCGACCAAACAGTCGTTATTTATATGATAAGCACTGTCTCACTGACAGTTACGTGCTAGATCTAAATAATAGGTCTTAAGAAAATGCGGTAAAGTCGAAAACTGTAGAAAACTAAATATTTAATTGTCAAACATTCTTGTCATTCTCGCGGTCCAGTTTGTGCGTGGATTTTGTATGGAGTGCGGCATCTTTGGTATATTTTTTTACATTTTTTTTACAGAAGGGGTAGCCAGAGCCAAGCATTTATAAGTTCCTCAGCCACTTTTGGAAGTTGAGTGGGGAAAAGGCGGTAAAATAAAGGTTTTTGGTGATGGGTCTCCAACTGCATCGCCCAAAAATCCAATAAAAAGTCCTAATACCCTTAGTCACCTCTTACGACACCCGTGGGTAGAAAGGGGTAGCGACATTCTAAGCCGGCACTACACGGCAAATATTATATTTGTATTTTTTTATTTATTTATTCATTGACCACCAACAGCGAACACAAACATTCGAAGCATTCTATGATCAAAACGTGCCGTTTAAGTTTTCTCAACCATAATTTCGGGTGCTATGGCCTGTCAGTACACAGTTACACTAGGGCACTATATGTAAGTCCTACGGCTGTGTAATATCAGCAGCTATTTTGCTTAAAAAGTAAGGCGTGGATGGATGATAGTAAATTGGTAAAAGAGATATATAGTCAGTGTGGATGGTAATGTCAATAGAGGGCGACCTCGTAGGACACATTTGGACCAAATGGCTCAAAAAGGCAGGTGTCCAAAGTATGAAGAATAAAAGAGCATGTAGTGTCGGCTTAGAATAGCAATACCCCATTTCTTCCGGTGGGTGTACGTAAAAGGCGACTAACGGTATTAGGGCTTTTAAAGGATTTTTGGCGATGCGGTTGGAGACCCATCACCAAAACCTTTATTTTACCATCTTCTCCCCACTCAACTTTCCAAAAGTGGCTGAGGAATTTCTAATTCCTTAGCTTTGGCTACCCCTTCTAGGGATTTACTGCCATGAGTATATGTATGTATGTATGTATGAAAAGGTTGATGGAGGTAAATGAAGCTATATAGGTTTGGCAGGATCGTACAAAGTGGTGATCGATAGTCTCTGTCTGACCCAATGTAACTAATGGCGTGAGTGTAAGTATGAAATTACCTCTACAGTAGGTCTAGAAGGCGGGTCTTCTCTTATCTTCGTGATTTTGACTTCATTTCGCGGAACTATGTCGATCAGGAAGTCAAATTGGTCCGATTTGGTTATTGCCATCGCTATGTCATTGCGCTGAAAAGAAATAACATATTTATTTAGTCAAAAAGTACTTATAAGACGAGAATCCTTTTATAAATATATTTTTAAGCTTTCATTGTAGGATTTTATACAAATTGAGTGTGACTCAAAACTAACAATTGACTTCGTAAAAAGGGGTCTAAAAAGGAAGAACAAAGAAAGCAATTTGTATAGATTTCACAAATGAAGGAGTAAAAAATGTTAACTTTATAGGCTTAGAATAGCACTAACCCATTTCTTTCCGCGGTAGTCGTAAGAGGCGACTAAGAATCTTTATCTCTACCATCTTGTCCTATCAACTTCCAAATGTAGCTGAGGAGATTCCAGCTATAAAGCTCTGGCTACCTTTTTTTGGTATTTATGTCCGTGAGAATATGTATGTATTTAAATAACCTGTAAAGTCCGCCTCTTATTATCTTCAGTATGGGTCCAAGCTCTTAATGTGAGTTCATGTATGAATATTTCAGCTGCTTTAGCGAACAAAACTGGAGCTTCGGCCGATATCATCTTTACTTCTTCGTCTAACTTCATTATCTTCTTGATGCGCGCTAGTGGCAGCACTTGGTTTTTGAAATGGTCCTGGAATTAGAAACATTGAAATAGAAATACATGGCACTTATACATATATATCATATATGTTTCTGAAGTTCTTATCATACATACATACATTCATATACTAACGGCCATAAATCCCGAAAGGGAATAGCCAGAGCCTCAGAGCTAGAAACTCCTCAGCCATATTTGGAAGTTGATAGGGGACAAGATGGTGGAATTAAAGTATCGTTGGTGATGGGTCTCCAACCGCAACGCCCAAAAACCACTTTTTTTTTTTTTTTTTTTTTTATTTATTTTGACTAAAAACATACAAATTTGGATATAACACGGTATTACAAAAACAAAATAGTTTTACTGAATATAATATTAATAGTTGTACTTAAAAGCCACATACTCTAACTCGCCACTTACAACACCTTACATGGGTAGAAAGGGGTAATGACATTCTAAGCCGGCACTACCAACATCTACGTAAGTGTATGTATGTATTAGATAGCTCAAATCAATTCAAATTGTTATGCCATATAAAGTAATAATGTGACATTAATATAACCTATTGTTCAGAGTACAAATGTTTTGCTTGGATAGTGCACTCAAATCATTGCAGAAGGGCAAGCACGAGCCGTGTTTAAACTAGTTATCGCGTGGGATAAAGCAGCCATCTCTTACGCACTTACTTAGTATCGTATACTGCCATCTCATTCTAACCGTTATCGTGTCGATAAAATAGTGCTCGTGCTTGCCCTGCAGGTCTATCACATATTAGATAAATACAAAACTAAATAAGCTCAGGATTGTAATCCTAAGACAGTTCAGCCAGAGTTTTGCAACAAACAAATTGTCAGGCTATCTTGGAAGTTACTTACATACAGTGTTAAAGTCATAGTAACATGCACTATTGCTGATTTCAACAAATAAATCAAACTAGTCTTTGACTTGCAAAGCAATATACCAACCGGTTGAACTTTGCGCACATCCTCGTTAACTTTAGCCCAGAACTGCTGTAGTTGCTGCTGTGCTGCCTCCTCGGCTGTTTGCTCGTCAACCACCACATTCTCATTATTGGCAGCAGCATCTGAGGCACTACTTGTTCCTTCGCCCCTGGAATATTTAATTGAATTTTTAAGAATCATTTATATATATATATATATACACATGTATGTGTGTATTTTATACAATTTTCATTTGTATATTTAATATTACTTCCTGTAAGTATTGTACAAGGTGTCTTACAGTCTTAGGCTTTAGTGATTGTTAGGCCATGCAGGTGAAGACCCATTTTACCAACTAGCTATAATTATAAAATCCTTTTATCAAGACAAGAGAAGGTAGCAAAATGTATACAAAAATGGCATGTAGTCTAATGGGTTCACAACTGTACAAATCCCAAATTATGTTAAAAGTTAACTTATTAATATCATATTCATTTGAACAAAATAATTGGAAGAAGCAAGCATAGCAAAGCCCCATTTACCCCCTACTTATGTATTTAAATTGTGACATCACTGCTCCTAAACGGCTTGACCAATTTATACCAATAAGAAAGTTTTTTGAAAAAATGATACCATTGAAGAAAAATCACTCTTAAAAGTTTCCTATATAAGTCTATAGGAAACTATTGTAAACACAACTAGCACCCACTCATAGAATATATCATTGTTCTAAAGTGGCAAAGCAACACTAATATTTTTTCCATATCACAGTTTTTTCAAAAATCTTTATAAATATGTTTTAAAACTCAAAACAGAAACCATGTTTGATTTTGTCCAGCTCCAATTTTTGGCATGCGAAGATTCAAGTCCGACCTAGATATATACTCTTGGATATAATTCTTGCGACAGGTAGCCAGTTTCTCATTCCAAATTACTACGCTCTTACTAGTAAGAGTGGAAAAGATGCCCAAATAAACGGAAAACAGTAACAGGTTTTCTAATTACCCAAAAAATAATTATAGATAGAAAGGATAGAAACCCCTTGAAAATGGTGGAAAGTACTACTATACACCCATACAAGGATATTTGTAAACATCCCATGAAGAACAAATAATTCCACAAACGAATAAATCCGTTAGAAACATTGTATTTCCAAATGTTTCATTGCCTTAAATTTAAAAACGTAATCAGAAATTTTATCAGATAATAGCTTTGCACTATTTAATAGGCAGTTGGGCTTAAGAATTTCTTATCAGAAATACTAATACATCGCAAACGCATACACAGCCGGGGGCAACATTAAGTATAATATAAAACTGAGTTCTCACAAAATTACTTGGACGTAAAAAAGAATTCTTTACTTTATACCAGTTACATTAGTATATATTTAGAACAGTTTCGAATTGGACAAATAACCAAATAATAAAAACTTTTACAACTTCAAATACTTACGAAGCAGACGGTACAAAGAAGCATACCGACATCTTGTTACGGCTTGCTTTATGAAAAGCTACCAATATAATTCCAATGTTCAGCAATTCACAACTTTATCCACTTTCAAAAACTTTTCCGGAAATTTGTTTACATGGGAATATTAGGCGCGGTAAAAGTAAATAGAACACAGTGACCAATAATCTCTGAATTATTTGAAGATCTCCAATCACCAATTAATACAAATGCGCCAGACCCAGGATTCGTCAATGGATGACCATTCATGAACTTGTGTTTGACATTGACAAACACAACATAATAAATGACATCTGACGTACCTAACGGCACTGTTTCTTTATTTCTAACGTAGCAACTCTGGAATCTACACTTTGAGTAGTGAAGTATATGGAGATCACATAATGTTCTATATAAACTTTTCTGTCAAAATTGTGTTTGACGAAATGATTAGCTATTGTTGTCTCTGTCTGATGATAGTATTTTTGTGGGTGTCATTAAGACCAACACCATTTTAATAATGCTGGCCACAAGAATCTTATACATAACTATATATAGAATTCGTGGATGAATCCGCCATTTTATTTTCAAAGTTTTTTGTTGTCTATGGTTTGAATTGTTTGTAAACATTAAAATTTTGTAGAAAAATTACAATTAATTGTGAAATAAACAGTGGTATAGTGCTGAAATTCTGTTAAAAATGGTGAAGTGTTCTATTCTGACCTGTGGAGCATACTTAAGCAGGAATCGACCTAATTTAACAATTCACCGGTAAGAAATGGGAAAACTAATAAATCGACTACTATTATTGTGATTTTATTCTTTATAGCATCATATAGCAGACTCATAAAGCATTTATAGCTAATCCTACTTTAATGGTATACCTGAATTTTATAGAGTGAAGTGTATTTACAGAGTTTTCAATACTTTTAGATATAGATTTATTGAATTTAAGTTTAAGGTTATGTTCAAGATAGGGATGTTTTTTTATTATTGTCGATGTATTATATCGATATTATATGAAAAAAACCTACTTGTTTCAGACTCCCCAAAAATGACTCCAAAAGGCGAAAATGGCTAGAAGCAATCGGAAAGGAAAATATTAATATATATATATATATATAGATATGCTAGATAATTTTGTTAAATGGAACATGATTTTAGACAGTGAGGTTTATTTAATAAAGTTAAATTATATTTTTTAACTGAAAGGTTTTAGTATAATTTGTTTTTTTTTTAATATTTTTTACGTATTTTTATACGTCCAGAAGTGAGAATAAAGTGTTAATTTTTAATTATTAAGACTTAATTATTAATATTTCTATAATAATAATTGATAATGAAAAATAAAAATATTTTATTTCTTGAAATGGCCATTTCTGTTACCACTGCTGTTCATTCTGGTTTTTGACAAGCCAACAATTGGCGCAATAAATGAAGGTTAATAGAATAAAAAACAGTAAACCCACTATTTACAAAGCAAGCGCTCGTTTTTTTTAATTAGTTACTGGCTTTACGCTTTCAACGTCACATGTACGGATTGCATGATTTAGGCTGTATCAGATTTAACATGAGAAAGACACTTCTTCTTTATAAAAAATAGTGTACTAGCCATAGCTACTATGTTTCAGCAAATACTGTAAGTTTTTTCGAAGCAGGAATCGTAATCACCATTTTTATGTTAATGGGCCACCCAATGCAGAAATCTAAATATCTATTATTTTTTTCTAGATCCTAGGGTTAGCACGACCAAATTCTTCAGCTATAATATTATCGATAAAAAGTATCGATCACTGGCCAACACTAGTCGGCCATTTTGGTTTCAAAAATAGGCAGGATTTTATGTACGTTATGTTATCTCCATATACTTCACTACTCAAAGAATCTACATTGTTGAAAGACCACATTATGTTTAAAACATGTGAAAGTGGATTTTTAAAAGGGTTGTGTTTAAGCGCCACCCAAAAATGTACCCATTTTACTAGCAATAAAATTCTAAACGGTTACCAAAATGGATAAATGGTCACCAAATTACTTTTCCTAAAATATTATTAAATAAATCCATTTTTTGTATTATTGACTACTATAAAAATATATGGACGACTTTAAAATACTCTTTAGATTAAATTTTACATGTTTTCACTAAATTGATGTTACCAATATTTTATACCATGAGTTCTAATTTGGTAATTTTCGCTTGGCTAAAAAATCTAACGATCGCTAGAATATTTCATAAATTCCAATTAATATACTGGTGTTCTCAAACATATGTCACTTATTAATTGTTATATGAAATTAACTAAATATACTCGGGTTCCCAAATATACGTCATTTGTTTAATGTTGTATAAAATTAAATACTCATCTCATATACTCACGGCTGTAAATCCCTACAAGGGGTAGCCAGAGCTGAGGAACTAGAAGTTCCTCGGCCACTTTTGGAAAGTAGAGTGGAGAAAACATACATACATACATACATACATACACTCACGGCTATAAATCCCTACAAGGGGTAGCCAGAGCTAAGGAATTAGAAATTCCTCAGCCACGTTTGGAAAGTTGAGTGGGGAAAAGATGGTAGATAAAGGTTGTTT
Organism: Bedellia somnulentella; assembly: GCA_963576735.1. Classification (NCBI taxonomy): domain Eukaryota; kingdom Metazoa; phylum Arthropoda; class Insecta; order Lepidoptera; family Bedelliidae; genus Bedellia; species Bedellia somnulentella. The sequence continues at coordinate 8,556,296 of OY755193.1, forward strand.
GTGATGGGTCTCCAACCGCATCGCCCAAAAATCCCTTAAAAGCCCCAATACCGTTAGTCGCCTCTTACGTACACCCACCGGAAGAAATGGGGTAGTGCTATTCTAAGCCGACACTACACAGCAAAATTAAATAGAAATGTTAAAAAAACAACAAAGTGAAATTAAATAGGTTTATTACAGTCGTAGGCACTTAAAGGTATAACATTAATTTGTTTTTGAGATCTAGAATAAGAAAAAATTGAAATCATTGAATTACATACATATACATATACTCACGGCTATAAATCCCTTGAAGGGGTAGCCAGAGCTAGGGAATTAAAAATTCCTCAGCCACTTTTGGAAGTTGCGTGGGGAATAGATGGTGGAATAAAGGTTGTTGGTGATGGGTCTCCAACCGCATCGCCCAAAAATCCCTTAAAAGCCCCAATACCGTTAGTCGCCTCTTACGTACACCCACCGGAAGAAATGGGGTAGTGCTATTCGAAGCCGGCACTACACAGCAAACATCATTGAATTAATAAAGCTTTTTTGGATTTATTCAGAAATAAAGGGAAGCAATTCGGTATGCAAAGTTTTACTAAAGTGATGCTGATTACAAAACCATTTCGAGATATTATGGTTATAAACAATATTTTCTTGAAATTATATCAATTGAAGCTAAGATGACTTTTTAACAAAAAACTGTAACAGTGTGCAAATGTTTCAAAGACAAAGTTTATTAATAAAATATCGAAAATCATAGGTAATAATTTCATTTGACATCACAAATTCGTGATATGTTTTGCAATCAGCAACATTTTTATAAAACATTTCGCTTCATTTGCATGTCGCTACGTGATTTTATCAATCAGTGACGTCATTAAGTACAAAAGTTGAACAATCTTTAAAAAAACATAACTTTACAATTACTCATTTTAAATGGAAAATATTAAAAGTGGTCTTTTATTTTCGTGTTTACTATCGAATAAAAATATTTAATAAATACCAAAAAAAACTTTGCATACCGAATTGTAATTTTAGTCTTACATTAAAGTAGACTGGGTTCAAATCATGTATTTTGGATGAAGTCAAACTAATTTGGAGTAAGGTTTTTGGTAGTAATATTAATCTTTGAGTAAGACATTATTTGGTGACCATTTATCCATTAAAGGAACCAAAAAGAATATTTGTACAGGACATGCGATTTTTCTGATGCATTTTTATTTACTTTGGATCATAATATGATATACTTTAGGACCCTTTTAATAAAGCCGATTAATTTTTTTTGGCGTTGTTAAGTTTATTTGGTGCCTAGGCTTAGATCCTAAAAAATATTTTTGGTGACCGTCTAAATTATACCCTTTTTAAAAGGGCACAGATATAAGGGTAAGGCTAGATGGCAATTTGTTTAGATGGGACCAGACGACTGGCTGGATTCCTAAACCATTTAAAAAGGAACCCCATGGGAACTTATAATCTTGTTCTAATATTGAGATCCATCCAAACCGATGCTGTATAAAGTCGAATTGGAAAGCATGCGATACGGTGGGTTTCGGATCTGAGGAGGCCATTCGTTTTTTTAGAACTAATACAAAAGAAAGACAAAGTTTCTGAGATGAGCTATTGCTTTGTTGTTTCCTTGAGACGTTACGTTGGTTTGTTAAAATAATATGCAGTTTTGAGCAAAACACATTTGCTCAAAGCAACAACAATTGAGTATTGTACAGCCTATCAGGACAAACAACCGGGAATGGGAACTTATTATTAAATAGGCTTTTGAAAGTATATTTTTGTTAGAGTAGGAGGGGTATAACACATAGCCCTGTTAAGTTTGGTTATTATTATGATAAATTAATGAGTTTTTGACATTGACAATGACAAACGACAGTAACTTATTGTTTTATTTTAATTATTCCTAAATCTCAAATATTGCTTTCAATTCAATTCAACGAAAATGCGAAAATGAGATAAAGTAAACGAAAAGTAATCAACATAAAGAATCTTGCGATAGTCAGTCTATCTTTTCATTTGATAAGGTTTTATTTTAGACCTCTCACAATGTCCGAAGCTGAAGTTAATCGAATGCCGGTAGCCAATTCATCAGACCAATATGTTGAAGATGGGAAGAATAAACTTGCGATAAAATGCAAATACTGCACTTCAAAAATACTCGATAAGAAAATGGGAAATTATGTGATAATTGAGGTAATGATGAAATTTTAACTAAGTTTTACTCATAAATATATTCCATACAATGTACCGCTATGCTTGACCTCTATCCCCTTTCCCTGTGAAAGAGTTGGTAGTGAAAACATGTTTCATGTGTCAAGTAAAATATATCTTCTGCCGTGATCCATGATGCCATGATGATGAGAGGGATCTCCAAGAGTATATTGATAAGCTAGACACACTTATTTTAAATAATATTTACATAACCTAAATGAAGATACCAACATTGTGGTTGCAGGGTAAAAGTTCTTAAGTCTTTTTTTATGAATTGAGTTATTTACAGTTACAATATGACAAAGATGTCTTTTATGTGAGTAAACCACCATAAGTCTAGGATAGATAGATCTTGATATCTAAGTTGCAAAATACAACTTAGGTCAAATTTTGTAAGAATCATGTGTCTGTAAATCTTCTAAACTGACTTAAGAACACTTTCTTCAGATAAAATGACTTAGGAACTTTTATCCTGCAACCATGGAACTTTTGCCTGTATTCACATAATATATGGTAGACCTGTAGCCATTATTAATGAAAGTTTAGTCATAACTAATTATAGCTCTTATTATGTTCTCCCCCAGAGTTAACCTGGACCATACTAAAAGACTGAATTATACCTAATAATTAACAAGCATGCATTTGACCAGTGTGAAATGTGTGGTTGTTAGAATCTCAGACAGTACTTTTCCCACTTAGCTATCAAGACATTCATCCTATAATTATGCAGTCAATCATTAATTACATTAATTTTGAAAGGATATAAATTAAGTTAATCTTTATATTCCAGAAAGACTTACCGCTAATGGCCCAAGACAACCGTAAAGAAGACGTACAATCAGAAAGTGTCACAGAGTACTATGAAGTAGACAACATGTATACATTTGAAAACATAGGATTCACACACACCATTGCTAACACTAAGTACCTAAGCTGTGCTGATTGTGATGCGGGTCCAATTGGATACCATGATTTAATAACCAAACACAGTTTTGTGGCCTTATCAAGAGTTGAACATGTATAAACTACTATTTTAAACATATCTAGTATAGTAAGCAATAATATGTATACAATAATTTACAACAATACTTTGTTTCTACCATCTTCTCCCCTATCAACTTCCAAATGTGGCTGAGGATTTTTTTATTCTGAAGCTCTGGCTACCCCTTTTAAGGATTTATTGCCATGAGTAAATGTATATAAACAATATTAAGAAACAAGTTATAGAATCACCATTATTAGAAATGAGATGTTATTAAGTGACAAAAATTCATGTTATCTATTTGTGTCAAAGGTACACTCAATACCACTCTATATTTTTTTATAGACAGCAGCAAACCAACTTAACACACAAATTGCAATCTTAATCATAGGACCATGATCATGTTTAAAGTTAATATTTTATCACATCAATTAAATGAGGCTGATATTGTCTAAGCTACATCTTGCTCCCTTTCATATCACATATCATCATCACATCAGTGTAATCAGTATTGTGTGAGGATAGTGTGTTTTGAAAGAACCAATAGAGTAGCTCCATTTTCCTTTGCCGAGCAAAGGGAGGAAAATAAAATGATTCTATTGGTGCTCTAAAAACCAATTATCTTCACACATCTAGTGGAATCCCAACCTTTATGCCTCAGGCTTGTTTGGTGTTAGCTTGACAGTAAAATTTACCTGTCTAGTCCAGCCTTAGTAGCATGAGGCGTGTGAGAGCAAGTATGTTACATGAGAAGTGAGAAACTGAAAGATTACTATGGGAAAATCTTTATTCTAATTTTTTTTATATTATTATTTGGTAAGGCAGGTGTCCAAAGTATGAAGAATAAATGAGCATGTAAACAAAGCTAGGGAAGTTTGATGGTACAAAACTGCGATCAATAGTCTCATTAGCCTACCTCAAAGGGAAGTAATGTACATGGTATACAAGTAATGTATATATTATTTGGTTTTATAACTTGTTTATTAATTATTTTAACTTGAGACTTGTTAAATTAAAATCCTGTATAAAAGAAAATTCTAATTACCCTTGATTTAAATGATGATCACTTCTGTGAACTGAAGAAAATATATATTGCTTTTTTAATGTTGCTTAAAGCTTCGAAATAAACGGATATTAAAATTTAAAAATATTGATGACTGCTTTATATTAATATTGCAATTGGCGGTCTAAAGATGTATGCATTTATTTATATACTTAAATAAATATGAGTAATACTGTATTTTTTTTACTGATACCTTTTCTTAGTTAGTATGAAGTACCAATAAGCTTATTTAAATAGACAATAAGAATAAGTGGAAAAATTAATAAAAATTTCAGTTGGGTTTGTGTTTGTTTTACTCATTTAGAAGTTGAGGGAAAAGTAGGTATCTAATGAGTGTGAATAGTTTCCTAAATGTCTGCAGTTCAAGTCTAATACCCATAGGCTATGTGGCATAGTGCTAATTACATACACACATATACTCACCGCTATATATCCCTAACAGGGGTAGCCAGAGCTTCAGAATCAGAAATTCGTCAGCCACTTTTGGAAGTTGAGTGGGGAAAATATTTTATACTAAATGTTATTGGTCTCCAACCACATCGCCCAAAAAAACACTTAAAATGCCCCAATACCCTAAGTGGCCTCTTACGTACACCCGCGGGAAGAAATGGGTTAGTGCTATTCTAAGCCGGCACTACACAGCGTAGTGCTAATTACAATGCCAAAAAGCAAAGTTCATATTTGCCCACGTCAGACTGCCCCCACGAAGGCGCGAATGCAACTCTAAAATAAATTCTCCTTTTTAATGTTCAAATTCTTGTGCATTTTTGCCGCATTTGAAGTTATCAAAATCGCATGGGTGGATGGCGCAGAATTGTTTTTAGAGTCCCGTTATTAATACTTTATGGTTATAGATCATTTTCTCAGATATGTGTGTGTTGGTCTTATCATTGTTCATTACATTGTCACTGATACTTCAGCTATCTTGATCACCATAAAAATGCGGAGATATCACTAAAACCTTATTGTAATTGACCGTTATTCCCATAACATAAGGTCTATATTCTGGTGATTACTATTTAGCCTTACATTGACGCGGAAACTGAGTTAAATTATCGCGTAATGTTCATAATTTCATACCTACTGCGTGTATAGGAGCTAATTATGAAAGTACTACTAAATCGACGTACTTTTGTATTTATAAATGTCTTAAGATAATATTGTTGTATTTCGACCACTCACTCATCGGTTTCCGTGGTGTAGCGGTTATCACATCTGCCTAACACGCAGAAGGCCCCCGGTTCGATCCCGGGCGGAAACAAATTTTGTTTTTACGTTCATTTTTGTTTTTAAAAACAATTTAATTTATTTATTTATTGTATTTTAACTTTGCCCTTAGGGAACTTAATGGTTTTAATTTTAAATGATATCGTTTGTAATAAAGTATTGAGTATTGTTTTGAATATTTGTAAGGTTTTCAACGATATTTTAAAATTCATAGGACAGGCCTATTTGTACAGTCGCCATCAGATATATCGGAGCGTCCGAGGTACTCAAATGTTTCTGAGCAGCAATAAATTTCAATAAATTCTTTACGGTAAATAAAGTCAATAAGATATGATCATCCGAATCGCCACAAATATATGAGCAGTAGGTTTTCAATTTAATCTGAACACACAACGAGACAATAATATCTGAAAGCACAACTCGTCAAAGTTATCTGCTCAGTCAGGGTGATCATAAATATCTGAACATTTTGGGAAAATATACCATAAAGCACTAAGCATACAGTTTAAAATTCTTTAACTTACTAGGCTGGAATACATTTTCTACACAACCACCATTGGTTTTATCAATGTCAAAACGAAAAAGAGTTTTCTGCCGGGAGGTAAAACTAATTACACATTTGATATATTATTAGAAAAAAATACTAAATCGTTCCCCACTGATCAACTCTTTTTTGAAGGGGTTTGTAGTTGTATAATTTTCACAGGTACAAAAACATCAATAGGTCAAATAACTTAGGATTTTTGAAACGTTGTATGCCATTTTTCGTATTATACGTATTCATATATGTGTTTGTATATAAATATATTAAATATGACAAAAATCTGAAGGTTAATAAATCAACATAAAAAATATTTAAAAAAAACATGACTTCTTAACAAAAAATAAACAAACACATGGGAGGATTTGAACCCTGGCGCAACGGATTATATTTATGATATCTAATTGCTAAACCGCTAGGCCATGGTGACTGACACAATAGTGGATGAAATATTGCAAAGCATTCTTACCTATTTAATTTGGCAGCTTTAATATTACCATAGATATAGAAGCACACAGATTGGCAGTAAGTGACAAACGCCATAGCATAAACGTCAACAAAGGCAAGACCTCTCACGGACACTATAACAGCCTACAACGGTTTAAGCATAAAACGTGAAAGAAAATAATTGACTTATTTTCGTTAATTCTGGTATTTAAGTCCTAACTTTCGTGATTTTTTGATAAAGTTATTAATATTTAACAGCAGAGAATCTAAATCAAATACATATTCCTTGACCTCTCTAGCTTCATTCACATCCATCAATCTTTTCATACATGCTCTTTTATTCTTCGTACTTCGGACACCTGCCTTTTTGTGCACATTTTCTATTTGATCTAAATGTGTCCTCCGAGGTCGTCCTCTACTAACAGAAAGAAAATTGAAGCTAGAGAGGTTTGCCAGGATCGTACAAAGTGGCGATCGATAGTCTCTGCCTACCCCAATGGGAACTAACGGCGTGAGAATATGTATGTATGTAAATTCCTTGACAAACGTAAAATTTTTAGCCATTTATGTCCCAATTGAGACTGTAATAACATACATGCATATACTCACGACTATAAATCCCTTAACGGGGTAGCCCGAGCTTCGGAATGAGAAATTTCTCAGCCACTTTTGGAAGTTGATTGGGGAAAGGATGGAAATAATAAACAAATGATTTTGGTGACGGGTCTCCAACCACATCGCCCAAAAAGCCCCTATTTCCTTAGTCGCCTTTTATGATCACCCACGTGTACAAATGGAGTAATGTTATTCTAAGCCGACACTACACGGCACTAATTACCAGTCTATATATGCTTTATTATAGATTTTAAACCAAAGTTTTCGATGTTAATATGTATTAAATATTACAATTACATTACAATAACAAATATGTGAATTTTTATCAATTTTAATAGGGCTAGTGCTGAATCCGCCCTCGTACTAATGTCACGCACACACACAGTCATTTTAGCACACCGTTGTACTTTTTTTTTGGTTTTGACTTTGTATTGTCAATATATATACGTAAGTATAGCATAATAAATCTGTGAATATTTGATAAATATATGCAGTGACAGTTATGTGCACCGTTTTTGTAAATTGCCAAATATTTTATTCAAATGTGTCTCTTGTAACAAGACAGTAAAGTTGTTTTTCGCAGATTTATATTTTGTATATCTACTCATTTTGTAAAAGGAAAATTCATTACATCTGTACGATTACATTTAAACTGTATGTCTAGTGCCTTAAGGTATATTTTCCTTAAATCTTCAGATATTTATGATCACCCTGACTGAGCAGATAACTTTGACGAGTTGTGCTTTCAGATATTATTGTCTCGTTGTGTGTTCAGATTAAATTGAAAACCTACTGCTCATATATTTGTGGCGATTCGGATGATCATATCTTATTGACTTTATTTACCGTAAAGAATTTATTGAAATTTATTGCTGCTCAGAAATATTTGAGTACCTCGGCCGCTCCGATATATCTGATGGCGACTGTACCACCAATGATCTTCTGTGTATCTGTTGATAACTGACTGTAATTCCAAATCATACTGTTACACTATAACTCATAGATTTAGTATGCTATTATATAAATAATTTTCAATATCATATGGCGTTGTCACCAGGTGATCAGAGTACCGAAATTTTATAGTGTATTCACGTGATAGGGTACATGCCTATCGCCAATATGGTTTTTTTAATGAACATTCTTCGTTTCTTCTCTATTTATTTATACGTTCTCTATGGGTAGAGTACGAGAAAATATAAAATAATAATTAACGCCTTAGCATTAGACTTTCGCAATATATTGTTTATATAAATCATAACTGGCGTTAGTTGAAGCTGCGGTAAAATAATTTTATTAATAATGTTACAATAGTTTCTTTATATTCAACCCTGATAGCTCAGTGGGTAGAACACCGCTTATTGTGCAGACGATGCAAGTTCAAATCCCGCGTCGGGCCTACACCAATTTGTCTTTTCTGATGTGATGACATATGTGTGGTTAATTTATCATGGTTGTTAACGGTGAGGGAAAAGATCATGAGGAAACCCACATGACTGAGTTGTACTTAATATATGAATTCAGTGTATTAGCAAAAAACGGCGATGGGGCTGCCCAGCCCCGGATCTACGATTTTTTCGAACCGGGGCAAGAACTTGATATAGCGCCCCCTCTCGTGAGCGTTTGATTAACACTAAGTGGCATTTTTGGTGGTCGAAAGAATACTCTTTAATAAATTTGTACTCTTTATTATTTATTACTAATAAATTTTTCTTTAGTATGACATCAAGTTAAATATAACAACAAAAATTAACAACGCTCCCGATATTCAAGGCATTTTTTTAATTTTCCTCATCGTTTTTTTTTTCTCTTTTATCTTACTACAGCTTTACACGGCGTGCTTTCTTTTCCGCGAAAGAATCTATTAACTCATCAAAGTCCGTCTCAAAGGCAGTTTTATTTTCAATAGCTAGAATCGTGAGGCCAGATAAACGTTCTTGGCTCATTGTTGAACGCATATAGTTTTTAATTATTTTCAGTTTGCTGAAACTTCGCTCACAGCTGGCAGATGTCGTCGGTAATGTGCAGTATATCCTCAAAGCTATACTAACTTTAGGAAACGCTTCTTGCAAGTCATTCTTACACAGATGTTGTAACAGGTCGAATGCACTTGATTTTTCATCAATTTCCGTTACTAGGTCTTTGAATATAGAAAGTTCCTGGCAAAAATCAACTGCATTCAAGTCTTTTGAATATTTTCGAGCTAGATCGGCTCCATGTTTCTGCAGATCATCAGTCGACAATATTTAAAAATGCGTGACCACTGAGGAAGGCGAAATTTTCATCTAGGCTCTTTGTTGTTTCATGTTACTAATTACTCGGACACGCAATCTAAAATAAACTAAACAACGATCGTCCCTTGGCGTAAAGGGTTATTCGGCTCGGTTCGTGTAGCCTCTAGTGCTACATGTGACATACGGGGGAATCTCCAGCAGTGATACGTACGTTATCAGTATTGCCAATTAGGCTATAACTATACAGAATGTACTAAACTGATTTTGGCGCCCTCTGAAACTGCCGCCCGGGGCAGGTGCCCCGGTTTGCCCCCCCCTAGATCCGGGGCTGGGGCTGCCCCCTATCACGCTAGTACACTGTGAGCAAGCACTCTAACCACCAGGTCACGATGTTACTCTAGTGACAATAAGTACCTCTGCCAACCCCTTCGGGGATATACGGTGGGAAAATTAAATTTGAGTTGTGTTTATTTTAAATAAAAATATATTAATATTTTTCCATGGATCCATCCACGTTTGCAAGCTTAAGGTTTGACATTAAATAGTTTTCCCAAGCCGGATCTGTATACTTACGTTATAATTGGATCTTTGTTAAAAATAACAACGCTATAAGTACGAGGTGAAAAGGAAGTTACAGTTTTAAAATACAGAACATAACTTGTGCAGAGGTCTTAAAATCTCTTAGCTCTCTTAAAAACATTTTGAAGTACACTAACGGCATTTCTTTCCTCCGTATTTACTTAAAGGCAAAACGAAATCTTATCCTGTTGAGTTTACAGACTCGACTACGTTCTTAACTTCATCGTACTGGTAATTTTCATTTCCAGCATTGACCACTTTAAAGAATATCTTCTGTTACATCTAAACTGGGTGGGGCAATACATACATACATATTCTCACGGCCAAAAATCTCAAAAAGGGGTAGCCAGATAGCTAAATACTCCTCAGCCACATTTGGAAGTTAATAGGGGATAAGATGGTAGAAATAAAGTATCGTTGGTGATGGATCTCCAACCGCATCGCCCAAAAACCACTTAAAAGGCCCCATTCTCTTAGTCGCCTCTTACGACACCCGTGGGTAGAAAGGGGTAGTGACATTCTAAGTCGGCACTACACGGCAATATTGTGCTGGTATTCAGTCGGTATCCATAAGAGATGATAATAACAAAACCCAATGAATAAATCTAGGACTAGGACGTTCAAGAGAATCTATTTTCAACAGATTTCGGTGTAACTGTATTGCAATTGCAACTGGCACAGGTCATGTCAATACTTGATATTGTGAAGAATGTGCCGCTATTCTGTTAAAAGTTTTGGTTACATAGAATCTTCGAATATATAAAATTTACGTGTCATTTATTTAATTTATTCGTGAAAAGTGTGGTGTGAAAGATGATATTGTAAGAAAGATAGAAAAAGGAATGTTGAGATGGTTTGGGCACATAGAGAGGATGGATGATAGAAAATTGGTAAAAGGGATCTATAGAGCTAGTGTGGATGGTAATGTTAGTAGAGGACGACTAGAACGACGGAGAACACACTTGGACCAAATTGAGAGTGTGCTCAAAAAGGCTGGCGTCCGAAATATGAAAAATAAAAGAGCATGTATGAAAAGATTGATGGATGTAAACGAAGCTAGAGAGGTTTGTCAGGATCGTACGAAGTGGCGATCAATAGTCTCTGCCTACCCCAATGGGAACTAATGGCGTGAGTATATGTATGTATGTATGTTACGTGTCACAGTGTTTGTCACCAAACTCCTCCGAAACGGTTAAAACGATTTAAATGAAATTTTGCATACACATTTGATATGTCTGAGAATGGTGGTCCGTGGTCGAGCTTTAGAGCGTTCAGCTCATAATCCGTAGATTTCCTGTTCGATGCTGTAAAAGGTATTTTTTAAGATTTAACGTATCCTACCTAATATTTCAATTTATTCTTTACTTTGTTTAAGACTGCGATCCATCCAAGAATCGCGAGGACAGTGTTAGAACCTATAAAATCGCTAAATTTATCTGACCCAAGTTACGAAAAAGAGTGTGTTCAAAAAGGCAGGCGTCCGAAGTATGAAGAATAAAAGAGCATGTATGGAAAGATTGATTGATGTAAACGAAGCTAGAGAGGTTTGCCAGGATCTTACAAAATGGTGATCAAAAGTCTCAGCCTACCCCAAAGATAAATAATGGCGTGAGAATATGTATTTAAATTAGACGATATATTCGCTCGATATATTGCTGTGTAGTGTCGGCTTAGAATAGCACTACCCCATTTCTGCCGGTGGGTGTACGTAAGAGGCGACTAACGGTTTTGGGGCTTTTAAGGGATTTTTGGACGATGCGGTTCGGAGACCCATCACCAACAACCTTTATTTTTACTATCTTTTCCCCACTCAAATTTTCAAAAGTGGCTGAGGAATTTCTAATTCCTTAGCTCTGGCTACCCCTTCTTGGGATTTATCCTCGTAACGCCCAATGATATCATGTGAATACATAATCAACATTGCCAGTACCGCCCAAGGATAAATTTCATCTTATGAAATTACCGCCCAGTGTAATCATCCGAAAACATATTTGAATTTGTCGCCTCACCTTTAAATATGCGGAAATGGACACGATTTTTTGTGGAGATGTGATTGGCTGAAGTCTATTGTCTTTTTTACCGGATGTCACAATACCGAACCAATAGCAAAAATCTTATTTATTAGTGTCAAAATGGCGAACATGGCAAGGCGGCGAGGACGTGGTAAGTAAATCGAAATTTATATAATTAATCTGTTGCGTTTATTGTATAAACATAGGTAAGCTTAGATAGCTAAAACCATACAGTTTTGAGGTTTTGATTATTTTTGTTAAAAAAAACGCTATGAAACGTCTAAAAGTTATATTCAAATAATATGTCATCAAGTGATGACACCGGGCGTTACCTCCTGTTTTGGCTGCTTTGACTTTGTTATCAGCTGATTACATTGGGACGCAACTCAATAATTAAAATGTATCTCATACTTACCTACATATTATTTATTTCATTGTTTTTATTTATCTAACTTGTTGTTTTATCGCTGATGATGGTGAAATATATTAATGAAAAGGATCATTATTCAATTGATTTTGTTTTTATTTCAGTACCCGACGATCTCATATTACAGTTGCTGACCGAATCAGATGTCGAAGATTTTAATCCCAGTGACGAAGACAATGGATCCTTACATCCAGGAGACTAATGATAATATTACCGAAGATATCAGTTAAGATTCGGACATAACTGATGTACTGATGACATAACCCGGAAGTTCCAGTAAACATAAACACTCAGCCAGTTACTTGTGCCAAAGGAGGAAAAAGGAGTCCATCCAAAGAAAGTGCAGCAGTTGCGGCAGTTTAAAATGGAGCTTTGTGAAGCATTGATTGACATTAACTCAAGCTCACTGGGTACAGACAATGACTCTGCAGATTCTGCATCAGAGCCGGAGCCGGTTCATCGCAAAAGAGGCAAGCGATCATCTACACCTTTGCCATCCAAAAAAAGACGAAGTACTACTGCAAAGCACATGCCAATATTTGAAGAAAAGCAAGCGAGGTGTCGGCATTGCCACTATAATTTGAGTCGCACCAAGTGCACCACCTGCAACATCTATTTATTTCTGACGAAGGTCAGAAATTGTTATACCTACGCTTTTCCATCAATAACAGCAGATATATATTAATATTTTTGAAAACTAAGAATGATTCTTTTAAAGACTGAAACCTTATGCCATATTGTTTCCATAGTTCCTAATAAGTCTAAGATTTAATAAATTTAATTATTCATTTTTTTGTTGTTTTTTTTGTATATTTATCCATATATAAGTACATATTTTATTTTAATAATAAATATACACATAAATAGATTTTCTGATATATATAGGCCCAATGTAATCACTTGAACTCATATAATTTTAAGGAGATATTGGAATAAAGGCCCAATGTCATCACATGAAAACAAAAAAATAACAGATTCCAACAGAGGAAATTCATTGCCCTGGGTAAAACAATTACGACAAAAAAAAATCATTATCATCTGTGATCAAAAACACCTTATTTTTCATTTTTTTTAACGTGGGCTGTAACTACTAAAAAATATATGTAATCAGATAACAACAATGGGCAGTAACTATCATCTTTTTTTTTAGGCTTGGGCCTTACGAGGTTATAGCCGTGAGTATATGTATGATATATTCGCATTCTTACTCGAATTGAGGCATCCCTTATTCGCAACGTTTCAATATTGTCAATTGTCATTGGTCATCTGTCAATGAGTTGCATTACCGTTTCGTTATACGTGCGCGTTATGTAATGCGGTGGCTTACATTTGCTGTTAATATTAGGAGGCGGTACGTTTGCACGAGCAGTTTAGATTGGCGGGAAACGTGCGAGAAACGCACGGTTTAAGCCGCGTTGGCATTATCTTACAGCTTTGTTAAAGATATTTTTTTCACTAAAGTACTCTAAACAACTATAATCAAAAAATATAAAAATATTACTAACAATTAATTTTAACAAAACTTTAATCTTTCCTAATAGTTTTTTTTCAATATTGCAACCTGAACAAATCATAAATTTTTGTAGTATTTTTGTGTCTTCAATCCAATTGGTGAAGTAGGTTGTCTTTGGATTGTTTGCACTAACCCATTTCTTTCCATTTGTGTAGAACAAGGCGACTGGTTTTTGGGCCTTTTATATGATTTCACGGCGATATGTGGCTAGAGATCCAACACAAATGATCCTTTATTTTACATAACATAAACGTAAACGTTCACGCCGTTTATCCCCGAAGGGGTTGGCAGAGGTACCAATACCATCTAGTGTCCACAGAAGGTACCCACGTTTTGCTTAGACTGTGTACTCACGTGATAGGGGGCAGGCCTATCGCGCCGTTTTGTACGAATACACTGTCACATGACTAAGTACAACTCAGCCATGTGGGTGTCCTCACGATGTTTTCCCTCACCGTTAACAACCATGATAAATTTATTTTACTATCTTTTATTACCCTCACAACTTTCAAAAGTCGCTAAAGTATTCTAAATTCTGAAGCTTTCGTCATCCCTTTTTGGGGTGCCGTGAGTATTATGTCTTGTTAAATACCGAACACAAATTATCACTTAACCAATCAACCTTTATCTACCATTTTTTCCTTACTAAACATCCAAAAGAAAAAATGCGGAGGATTTTCGGGTTTTGAAACTATACCAAACCCTTAATGAGGTTTATTAATGTAAGTATGAGTATTGGAGAAAAGGTAATTTTTAAGTAAATTGATTCGGTTATAAAAGTTTAATTGCCATATTTTTTATTATTCTTAGTTGTTCTATTTTTCTTACATTGCGATACAGCTATAGCGAATTGGGTTTCCTCACGCTGTTGTTGTTGACACAGAGTTATAAATAAGTTTCATGAGGGATTGGAATGCCAGGCTGAGCTCTTGCCGACTGAGATACCAAGGAAGCAAAAATCACATTACGTGTTTTAAACGCTCGTGCGACCAACTTCTTGATATCGAATAATGGTTTAAGTGAATCATCTTGCTATGTTGAGACCAAAAATTCACATCGAACTTAATTACATAATTGTTATTGTTAACTTATTTTTTATTTTAATGAAGCTGAGCTCGCGCACTTTCTCTAACAATATTTGTTTATTACACTAAGACCCACGATTTTAGACACATACATGGATATTTGAAAGCTTATATTTAGTAGAGAATAATTGATGGAGAAAAGAGAGAAGAATAAAATCAATGTTTTCGAATATTGATTAACAAGATGAAACCAGATAGATCTGAAATATCTGTATTGTAAATCATAATTAAAATATTTTATAGAAACTGCAAACCAGTGTTTTGCCTCTTGGTACTATCAAGTGCCGAGTTACTCGTAGGACCTAGTTTGTGTTACCATAGGCTTAACTTTTACTTCAATAATGTTGTTAATCCAATATGTGAACTATTGCTTTTGTTGTATGGTGTTACATTAACATAAATAAATGATTTGAATGTTTTTATTCATGAAAACCTCATGTGGGAATTATTACTAATAAATAAAGGATAAATAAAGGAAAGAAAAATTTCGTCACCGGCGGGGATCGAACCCGCGACCTCCGGGTGGCTGAGCGACGACGGAGGCGTATACACATACGTGAAAACATTCAAATCATGTGATAGTTAGGCGCTCTTAAGGGCCGGCGCTCACTGCCGGCATGGCATGGCAAAGGATTTCGGTACAGATACAGCATTTTTAATCTTATTGCCATCCATATAGAATTCATTTTGACACAACGATGCCGAGGGAGGCCGCGGTAGGACAGAACGTCGGCATCGTTGTGTCAAAATGAAGTAAAATGAATTCTATACTCATGGTAATAAGATTAAAAATGCTATATCTGTACCGAAATCCTTTGCCATGCCATGCCATGCCATGCCGGCAGTCAGCGCTGGCCCTAACACTCTATCTAAAAAGGTACACAAGAAATTCCAATTTGTAAAAAAAAAATAACAAATTCGGAGGTAGTTCCCTACCACTACTAAAAAGTGTAAAAGAAACAAAGGATAGAATAATTTCGCACTGGAAGCCATTGTTGTTATTGTAGCTCAATTGGCAGAGCGACGCGACGGGGGCGTATACCCGGAGGTTGCGGGTTCGGTCCCCGCCGCAGTCGAAATTTTTCTTTCCTTTATTTATCCTTTATTTGTTATGAATAAATGAGTTATCTATTTATATATCTATCTACTTTCTTGGATGAAAGTACCATTGCAACCGAAAGAATGTAAGGTAAAGTTAGACAATTGGTAATGATATCTAGATGAACAAGACATATTATAAATTAATAGTAATCTTTACGATACCGTGTAGTGCCGGCTTAGAATGTCACACAGCAAAACCGACACTACACGGCATACCTGACTGATACTTCCAGCGGTACCCTTAGGAATGGAACCCGAGACCACAGGGACACGTGCCAAACTATCTTATCTTAAGAACACGGATTTTACATTATTATATTATAAGCTTTTCGCCCGCGACTTTGTCCGCGTAGACAATTTTTCAATATTTTTTACTGTGTTGTTATTCTAACCGTGATTAAAGATCTCGGTAGAGAAAACGTTTGTAATTTCAAAGTTAATTAGATCCCCAGTGAATATTACCCAACATTTTTTTTTAATTCTTATATAATACCATAAAGGCGAAGTCAGTCAATAAAAAAATATACAAATAACAATGCAATTTCATTTAATTCATCGGTGTCAGCTTGTCTGATGAAAAACGTCAGTAAAAGTCAATATTCTGTATTTATTTTATAATATTCTAGCTGACCCAGCAAACGTTTTTTTACTATATAAGTTATTTCTAAGGAATTTCTAGTCTATAAAATAAAATAAACATGTTTGGGGAGGATAATCTTTATCACTTAGGAGCGTAAAAATAGTTATTAACCTATTTTCAGACCTACCGAATGTGTCTGTCAAATTTAATTATACTAATCATTTGTTTAATTTAATTTAATTCGGTTAAGCCGTTTCGGAGGAGTTGGGTGACAAACACTGTGGCACGAGAATTTTATATATTACATACATACATACATATACTCACGGCTATAAATCCCTAGAAGGAATAGCCAGAGCTAAGGAATTAGAAATTCCTCAGCCACTTTTGGAAAGTTGAGTGGGGAAAAGATGGGTCTCCAACCGCATCGTCCAAAAATCCCTTAAAAGCCCCTATACCGTTAGTCGCCTCTTACGTACACCCACCGGAAGAAATGGGGTAGTGCTATTCTAAGCCGACACTACACAGCATAATATATTACATTTTAACATATACTGAGTAACATATGTTGAGTTCTGATATTGTTTCGCCTGATTTCTGAATTGAGTATTCAAGCTGAAAACGACTTAAGTGTCGTTTTATCTTATTCAGTTGTTAAGATTTCAATGCGACAGAACAATACTTATGTTGTGCTTAGCTGGAATACTCAATTCAGAAATTAGGCGTTTGTATCTTTGTACATACATACATACATATACTCACGGCTAAAAATCCTAAGAAGGGGTAGCCAGAGCTAAGGAATTAGAAATTCCTCAGCCACTTTTGGAAATTTGAGTGGGGAAAAGATAGTAAAAATAAAGGTTATTGGTAATGGGTCTCCAACCGCATCGCCCAAAATCTCTTAAAAGCCCCAATACCGTTAGTCGCCTCTTACGTACACCCACCGGAAGAAATGGGGTAATGCTATTCTAAGCTGGCACTACGCAGCATTGTATCTTTGTGTTAGTGTTATAGTTGAATAAAATAATATTAATTCCATCTCAGAGAAACCCTGAAGCAAACCTTCTCCATGACCCTTCTGATCTTCGCCACAAAACATTATGTAACTATTATCTCACATATATGGTTTACCTAATTTAAGTATGGTTCAAACATTTCCTTTCTGTGGTTCCATTTGACACGCCACATTGAAAATAAATTGGTTTCTTGGAGAAATGACAACGATAATATGACACCCATTCGCTCATTTCTATGTCTGTTAGATCATGACTTACGCTATTACATTATAGTGTCAGTGCAGAATATCATTACACCCTTCCCATGGATACCTTAATCAAATAAAAAAACCTCGCATGCTCTAAAGTCGCAGAGTCGCTATGGGCGTATCCAGCGAGGGATGGGATCCATTTTTAGGCAATGTCATGGTGATTCGCTTGGAACTTTACTAAACGTATTATTTTCTTGTAGCCCCCTGTACTCCCACAAAAAATGTCCTGGATCCAACCTTATCAGGCACCTTATCCCTCTTCCTTCTCTTCAAAGTCTCAACTCTCTCAACCCTACATAACCATATAGCAGCAATAGCATATAGGCTGTGCTGTGTAGTGTCGGCTTAGAATAGCACTACCCCTTTCTACCCACGGTAAGAGGTGACTAAGGGTTAGAGCTTCTTAGGGGCTTTTGGGGCTATGCGGTTGGAGACCCATCACCAATTTCTACATTCTTTTCCGCACTCAACTTCAAAAAGCGGCTGAAAAATTTCATATTCTGAAGCTCTGGCTACCCCTTGGTATAATAATATAATCAGTATTGCTTATCCTCTGAACAGAGGGTTTTTCTGTTGCAATGCAAAAACTTGTATCGTAAATTAATAACAGTAAAAATATGTGTGTTACGTCAAGGACTAATTAAATTTGAATATGTCATATTTGAGTAACACTCTAATTGATATAGTGACCGTATCGTTTGATGCCACAATACCTAAATATGAATAATTAAATAAATATTAGACTTTTGTAACATGGCAGTAAAGCTCAGTGGGAAAACCACCGCTTCTGATGCTGATGCAGAAGACTCAGCAATCCAAATCCTGGGCAGACCTGCTCCAATGTGTCTTTTTTGAAGTCATATGTATGGTTATTTACACGTTATTTAAAATGTGCTAGAGACACTAGGGATCAATTAATGTTATTTAAAACCATCCATAATCTAATTGATTCACCTTATTTGTTATCAATCAAGGTTAAACTTCAGATGTCCGTCCCACAACACTAGAAACTCATTCACATTCCACACACCATCTCTTAGGAATAATTATGCCACCAACACATTTATTTCCTTACAATACAAAATTTTCCGGAGCTGACATTTTCAATTTATCATTAACTCAATTTAAGAACTTCTGTAAACAGTTGGAGTTTGTTGAATCAGCCGATCGACCCTAAATGTTTGAGTCATACAATTTTCTCTTAATATAATTATTTGAATTTATATTTATTTATTATATTTTATTTATATATTTACTTATTATGTTATATTTATTATTAAAGTATGTATTTTAAGTACTTTCATTCATAATTATCTTATATATTATTAATTTATGTATTTTTAACTTTGAAAAGTAAGTATCTTTTTTAGGTATATTAAAATATTGTTAACACTATTTCCTTAAATCTCTATGCATATTTTGTAATCTTGTAGTGTTTGCTTGGTCTGGTGGTAATGACAATATAATTCATTTAACTTACTTAATTTCATCTGTATAAATTATCCATATTACAACTGATGTATAATTGTTTTGTTTTCATTAGTTATTTTAATTTGCGTTTTTCTGTATCGTCTGTATAACAATAGGTAGAAACTTTATAGGTCAAGAACTTCTTTGTATTTTTATCTTATTTGAAATATTGTGTACCGTTTGTTTCTCAAATAAATAAATAAATTTATCAAGGTTGTTAATGGCAATGGAAAACATTGTAGAAAACCCACATGACTGCAATGTAAAATAGAAAAGAAGATACTTTATTGCACTTCACAAAAAATACTTACAAATTTTCAGTACAAAAGCAAAAGTACAATTGGCGGTCCTATCACTAAAAGCGTTTTTTTCCAGATAACCCTTGGATGGTAAGAAAAAATCTTGTTAGGTAGATATTCAATAACATGTAGGAACAAATTGTTTTGCTTACAACTAATCTTTTTGTACAAACTATTTTCTAGTATGTAAATGCACTGTCCAAGCAAAACGTGAGTACTCTGAACACCAAGTGACCATTATTTCACGTGGTCAGAATAAATCTTACCTCTGCCATCCCTTTTGGAATTGACGGCGTGAGCGTTGAGTCTAGTATGTAAATTTTATTATATCTTTCTACGCCCCGAAACTCCTATTTCATTCCTTCTTATTGGTAAATATTTCAAATTAACAATATGTTCCAAATTGCCTTTATATATTTCTTCTGCCGTTTAATTTTATCTACATACATACAGCCATAAATATATTAATAGGGGAGAAGATGTAAAAATAAAGTATCGTTGGTGATGGGTAGCATGGCAATTTTTAGTCTCTAATTGTCCAAATCACCCCAAAATCCTTTTTTCCATCTTTCTTACAAAAACTAAATAAATAAAATCTGCGATTACAAAACAATTAAAATTCGAGTTTATTTTGCTTTATTTGGACAATCTACAGATTACACAAAATTACGTGGACAAACAAAAATCACATCAATGCCAATTACAGATATTTCCAAAAATAGTTATCACCGTATTTGATGCTGGTTGTGATATTTGACGACCGCAGAGGACACATTTGGACCAAATAGAGAGTGTGCTCAAAAAGGCAGGCGTCCGAAGTATGAAGAATAAAAGAGCAATGCATGTAAACAAAACTAGAGAGCTTTGCCAGAATCGTACAAAGTGGCGATCAATAGTATCTGCTTACCCCAATGGGAAATAATGGCGTGTAGTAAATTGGTGAAAGAGATCTATAGAGTCAATGTTGAAAGTAATGTGAGTAGAGGACGACCACGGAGGACACACCTCGACCAAATAGAGTGTGTGCTCAAAAAGGCCGGCGTCCGAAGTATGAAGAATAAAAGAGCATGTATGAAAAGATTGATGGATGTAAGCGAAGCTAGAGAGGTTTACCAGAATTGCACAAAGTGGCGATCAATAGTCTCTGCCTAACCCAATGGGAAACATTGGCGTGTATGTATGTATGTTGATACTGCTTGCGATATTCTGCTTAAAATATATTATTCCTTCTTTCTTCCATCACTAGAACTACATCAAACACGAAAACATAAAAATACGTATAAATCTTCAAGTTATTGTTTCCAAAGCTTCTCGACCTTGACCGGAAAAGTTAATAAAATATCTATTAATATTAATATGCTAAAACTATTACTGTTAAATGACGATTGCGTATTATTCGTGATTCTTGAGGGCTCTCCATTTGTATTTCTATAAGCATTGCCAATTTTTATGAATTACTTAATAGCTATCAGGTTTTCGGATATCCAAGGTTTATTTTGTATATCGCGCGAATTGTATTCTTATAATTGAAACAACTTTTGATTTTCGGATATTTTAATCGCGTATTATTAACGTCGAAACGTCGAAACGTCGGGCTTTAAAAATAATGTAATAATACGCGATTAAAATATCCGAAAATCAAAAGTTGTTTCAATTATAATGTGCAATCGTGAAAATCTTAGAAAATACTTTGTATTCTTATACCCACACTATTATTTTTGGCGACTAAATGTCAAAAGCTTCAATCACTGCTCACTCCTTATGCATTGTCCAAAAGCTAGAATGGTCTTTTCCCAGCAATCCGTGATGTGTGCAGTAAGATCACCTTTAAGTCACTTTTTCTCAACTTAGGAACTTCGTCAGGGACATTGGGCGTCGCTTGAGGGATCAGGGATTTGACTACTACTCAAGGGCATTTCTGATGCAGAGATCTATTGTTTTTTTTTTTAAATCTCGATGTCGGCCTTAATAGCACTACCCCATTTCTGCTCGTGGATGTATGTAACAGGCGACTAAGGGTATTGGGGCTTTTTAAGTGATGTTTAGGCGATGCGGTTGGAGACCCATTACCATTTGTTTTACAATCTTTTTCCACTTAATGTTTGTATATGTATGTTAAAAAAACCTAGATTAATAACTGATTTTCTTTCGGTTGTAGGTTTCAATCGCAGAGCTATTTTGTTTTGTAAAATGATCATTTAAGTAGGGTCTACCTTAATAATAATAAATAATAAAACGTTTATTTCAGATAAGTTACATCCATATTACATAAAATTCAAAACAATTAAATTCAAAATCAATTAAATTAAAAATTAATTAAAATAAATAAATTAAATTAAATTAAACAAAAATAATAATTAAAAATTGCAATTAAAAATTATAAATTAAACATCAGCTTGTAAGTATTATATTTTAGTCAGTAAATGAATAATACTGCAATGATTCATGTACTGACAGTCAAATCTACCTGAAAATGCCCTCAGAATGGTGTTAATGATCTGCAGGCATTTATTTGAATGAATGCTGACAGACCAATACTTACATCTAATTATTGTTTAGATCTTCTCTTATTATATTTGATTACGAATAAACGAAACATGAAGCAATAAAGTGAAATATATGTCTCGTTTCCTTTTTATAAGTGTGTGAATGGGTGGATAATAAATAAATATATAGCCAGTAAAATTGAACAAACCGAAATAATGCAAAAAATGAAGACATAGCGAATAATAAAACGTTTAATAAATAGATAAGTTTAAAGCAAAAAATTGTACCTTCATGTTATTGAACATAAACCTACTGTGATTATTATTGATTGATCTCAACATCCAAGGGTCGTTTGGAAGAAATTGCTCTTAGTGATAAGATCGCCAATTGTGCTTTTACTTTTAGACTGAAATTATGCAAATATTAATTTTGTGATGTCTAATAAAGTAGATTCTATTACATACATACATATACTCACGGCTGTAAATCCCTAGAAGGGGTAGCCAGAGCTAAGGAATTGGAAATTCCTCAGCCACTTTTGGAAATGATAGTGGGGAAAAGATGGTAAAAATAAAGGTTGTTGGTGATGGGTGTCCAACTGCATCGCCCAAAAATCCCTTAAAAGCCCCAATACCGTTAGTCGCCTCTTACGTACACCCATCGGAAGAAATGGGGTAGTGCTATTCTAAGCCGACACTACACAGCATATCTATTCTATAATGTAGGCAGCGACTATGGATCGCCAGTTTGCACGATCCTGATTAATCTCTAATGCTAACCTCACATTCATTGTTCTTCTCATATAATCTCTCTTCGGGCACATTTTTGCTAGAAAATTGACAATCTATACATACAAAAAAAAAAGATATTCTCAAGTCTTAGCTGCTTCTAATGTCAAATTAATTTGGATCATTTTGCCATTCGAAAAAGCGGATATTCTGATTCGATACTATACACTTAAAATGCCTGCATTCATCTCTAGCCAAAATAATGAGCCCGTTCATATTGGAGTCAATTTATTCTATAAGGCAATGGATAATAAGTCCGAATTTTGAAATTTCTGTTACGCCATCAATTATTTCCGTCGACTGTTTTTGCTGCATCATAATACTTACCAATTAGATTCTGAGACTTTAACCTATCAATTATTATTACAAAACCGTAACAAAAGCTGTCTTTTTATTCATTAAGATTTTAAGCACTTTGTCATATTATTGTGGCTATGTCCTCGTAGTGGAGGCAAAACCATATTTATAGATCTCTCGGTGGGGTCATAAAGTCAAACGTAAGAGGTCAAGTGAGTATGGTTGTGTGAAGTGCATGGAAGTTATAAACTGAGAGCGCGCACCATAGACACCATTCGTCTAACGAACACCGACCAATAGTAGTGCATTCTATTTTTAAATTTTCGACGGTTAGTTTTTTTTTGCATAGTTTTTTTTTGTCCGTGTTGTTTTGTGATTAGTGTTGTGTTTTTTGGTATTAAATTAAATTAAATTTGATTTTTTTAGGTTGTTGTTCAGTTGAAGTTTTCAGGACACATCAACTAGAAAAGGTCAGTTTTGTTTCTTTAATTATAAATCGATTTTAAATTAAGCTGAGACACTAATAAATATTTCATATGATATTATTTACATCTGATTACAAGATTTAAAAGGTATCTTATATATTTACCACTATTTGATCAAAGGAAGCGTTTCGTTAATAGTGATTGTATGAAATATTTTACTCTTGTACCCTTTTCATTGAAAATATTTTAAATAAATTTAATCAAATAAAATAAAAATAATAATTTCGGCCTAGTCGGATATAATAAAATGAATTGTGATATAAATGAATATGTACCCAATACATAAAAAACTACATAATTAATAAATTATCAGCTAATATTCCTGAAAAAAGTCTGCCTGAAAGAAAAGCAAAACATTCGAGATTTGGGGTGAAGGGCTGCAGAAAGTAACCCCTACCAATTAAAAGCATAGGAGCGACAAATTTTCTCGTACAAAATCTATGGAAACAGAAGGCATAGTGTTTAGGCAGACAATGCGCAATAAAAAACATTCAAGAACAAAAACATACTGTCCACACTTCTATATACTCACAGTTTACTTACTTAATACTAACTTACTTCGGAATTAGCGATTCCATAGATAATTTTGGAAGTTAAAAATGCTAAAGTTGGGTAAATAAAGGTCAATAAGTGATAGATTTCCTAGCCCATTGATATAATCACTTAACTAGTATGTTACCCATGGGAATAAATACGATAATGTTCTTCTAAGCCATGTAGTGCCGGGTTAGAATATATTAAGTATTTTACTAAGTATTTAAGTATTATTTGCGACCGTCGATTATGTCGCAAGTTGTAAGATCTTTTGCAATTAATTAGACGGTGTCAATATTGCTACTTGTGACGCATAATATCCAAAATACAACGACGTTACGACGAAACTTTACGACTTGATAAAGAGAGCATCTTTATTTACATTATATTTGGTTCTTAATTTACTTTGTAATAAAGAATGTTGCATTGTCTATAAATTTTATTAAACATCGCAACAGTACTCTATAATAAAAAATCAGAATAATATATATAAATTCTTAGAATAGCACTACCCCATTTTTTCCGGTGGGTGTACGTAAGAGGCGACTAACGGTTTTGGGGCTTTTGAGGGATTTTTGGGCGATGCGGTTGGAGACCCATCACCAACAACCTTTATTTCACCATCTTTTCCCCACACAACTTCCAAAAGTGGCTGAAGAAATTTCTGATTCCTCAGCTCTGGCTACCCCTTCTAGGGATTTATAGCCGTGAGTATATGTATGTATGTATGTTTATATAAATTCAGAGGATATCTTTGGCTATACAATGTGGCAATACTGCAAGCGTGCTAGGTACTTTTAGACCAGATATGATAGGGGGCCCATATTGTGACCTGTGGGCTGTGAGAAATATTACATATTATTGTTATTTTTAAATCGATTTACAAATTACGATGTTTGTACTTTCGGTTCAACAAATTAATCAATATCAGTGTTAAATTTAAAGTGACAAATATTAAGGTTCTTCATAAATAAGTTGTCTGTGAATTCATAATAATACTGTTGCACATTCGTTTCGCGGCATTATATGTTTTCAGAGCATAACATTTATTTATTTTATGCTAATTTTTCTTTGTGCCACATTTGGATATTCTAAAAGTAATTGAAAGTTTTTATGTCTTTAGTTGTTACTGTTAAATTACATTATTCCTAGAAACGTTAAGTATTTCTAATTAGAATAAGACAAATTTGTAAGTTATTTATGGTATGATATTCCATCGTCTTGCATAATTCACTGAAACAAACAACCATATCGTAGTATATACTCACGGCTATAAATCCCTGGAAGGGGTAGCCAGAGCTAAGGAATAAAAAAATCTCGGCTACTTTTCCAAATTTTAGTGGGGAAAATATGGTAAAATAAAGGTTATTGGTGATGGGTCCCCAACCGCATCGCCCCACATCTTCTTTAAAAGCCCCAATACCCTTAGTCGCCTATTACGTACAACCCACCGGACGAAATGAGGTAATGCTATTCTAAGCCTACACTAAACAGCTAGTGTACTACAAACCGTACTATACTAGTAAAAGTGCATAAGTAACCGAGAATTAAGTATACCAACGCTTTGTAATTTTGTTGTAAAATGCTAGTATTAAGTCTAACAAATATCATTATCAATTACCTACACTCGGGTAATACATAGAGTTAGTCACATTAGGGTTGCCACGCGCCAGTGACGATCGTAAGTGGCACAGTTTTCATCAAAATTGCTTCATATACTGTTGGAAATAATTCTGGTTTAGAAGTCTGAAGTATCGCATGTTATTTCTTTTTAAAGTGTATTTTGAAGATTTTTAGAATCTGTGATATGTTATGATATGTGTAATCTGGAAGTATGAACTCAACACCTCACCTTCGTCTTAAATAACTTTTTTAAAACCAGTAAATTTTAAAGATGAGGTAACAAAAAAGAGTCTAGTATAGAAATAATAGATACTTTACGCTTTGACTTTCTTTACTGATATTAAGTGGTTGTAAAATTTGCTCACCAAAGTATGATTATTAAGCTATTTAAGCTTAGTATATCCAATAAAATATTAAAACCTAAAATGATGGTAACTTTTTTGAAAATGTGTTTGAATATTCATCACTTTATTCTGTTTAATGAAGCCCTAACAGAAAGCAGCATTTCACGGTACATTAACAGAAACATGGCGTTACGTATTTTTTAAAATTAAAAACAATATTGGGTTGTAATTACGCAATTAGTGAAATTGATCAAAATACCTAGTTGTTCATGATTTTCACTTAATTTCTTTGTATCTAAGTATATGCATTTTGCGTCAATTACAATCATTCGACATTTCTTTCTTTCCTTCAAAAATCCAGTTTATCGAACTATCAAAATTATTATTATACATGACTAAAAAAAACAAAACAGCGGGCGCCAACCCTACATTCTTAGTCTAGTTCACACAGAAATAAGAGGTCTACAGAGTAAGTACCAACAACTATTTCGTTACGAAAATAAATCCACTTAAACACGAATACGATTGTTAAGTTTAGTAAGCATCCATTACCGATGAGCCGTTTTCGTAACATATCCTAGTTTGAACTGTTTCTGTCTAAGTCTATTCTATGAGGAATTTAGCCCGGCTTTGCACGAGGTACGGATTCGACTCACATAAATGGTTATCGAGAATGGATAAAGTATACGTTATGTCACTCGAGAGTCTAATCTTTTGGATATGTTTTGAGCATATTCTTTGATGGCTATATATTCCATAGTTGGGGTAGAGCACCAGAATATGAAATTCCTCAGCCACTTTTGGGAACTAAAAGAGTATATAAGATTGTTGCTGACGTTTCCAAACATATCGCCCAAAAATCACTTGAAAAGTCCCAACACTCTTAGCCACCTTCTAAGACCCATTAGTTTTTTTTAATTCTAAAAATATCGGTAAAATGGCGATCAATATTATTTATCGATTTAAATTATTTAATATGAAAAATACGGAAGAAACGTGCCATTGGGCACATGGTTTTAAGAGTACTCAATGTTTGCCTGGTTAGTATATTCGCTTGATATGGGATATGGGGCAAAAGAACACACTATCAAATGCCTAGGCTTAGCCTTCACGATTGATGTGTTCTTCTTAAAATTGTATCATTTTATAATGGAAAAAATACTTTAAGTCCAAGCTTATGCCTATTAACAAAATCGCATAATTGGGGTCGACTAATAATCCTATTAAAATCTTTTGAGTCATAAGCTTTTCAGGCGGTTTAACAATACTTAGTTGCGGCTTAGGAATTCATATAGGCTCCTTAACTATACAAAAAATATGAAATTCCAATTTCTTCCTAAATATCATATGATAAGATTAAATTATCTTGGTGCTTTTAATGATCGATGTTCGAGGTTTTTTCTGAAATTAGCTTCGTTTCCAAAAGTTCAAACGTTAACAAAAAAAGTTCATATCTGTCGTTATTAAATCAAAATTCGTAACGGTTACGGTAAAAATATCGTAAGGAGTCCTATATGGCTGAGTCGTTCTTAGTCATGTAACAGTGTACTCGTACAAAACGGCGGTAGGCCTGCCCCCTATCACGTGGATGCACTGCCCAAGATAAACGTGGGTAATCTTAACACCAGGTGACTAAAATGTCACATGTAGGTCAGAAGTAATAGTATCTCTGCTACCCCGTCGGGGATTTATGGCATAGACGTTACCCAAGAATCATGGCTCTATCATCGACTCTAAGCGCTGAAAAATAGACATAAGCTGGTGTAACATACAAATACTACTTACTTATTTATACTCACGATCATTATTAACATTGGGATAGGCAGAGACTATCGATCGCCACTTTGCATGATATTGATAAATCTCTCTTGCTTCCCTTAAATTCATTATTCTTCTCATACATGCTCATTAATCTTCTTACTTCGAAAACTTAGTTTACTTAATTTGGGACTTAAATGATTACTTCAATGAACTCACATTTAAATCAACTAAAAACAAACCTACTAATTAAAGTACCATTTACAATCAAAAGAATAACCGCGTTACGGTATTAAGGTTAAAGTACAACCATGTGAAAAAGTGCGAGTGACGTAATGGGAAAGATGATGTTACTTTTACGGAACTTTGTGTTATAGAAGATCTTGAGCAACTACATTCATCTTATTTCAATTTTGTAATACTAGTGGTCGAAAAATTGTGACGAAAATTGTGATGGACGACGGTTTTTTTGTAATCTATGTTTCGAGACGTAAGTGCTAATGCGATTGGGTTTGTGTAATGATTATTATGATATATTATATTGGGCATGTGTGATTGAGTAAAGGTTTTTTTTATGATTAATCATAATCAAATGTCACACTTCTGCTAAAATTTATATTTATTATGAATTGCTTTTGATAAAGTATACTGTATAAGTTACGTACATTATAAATAATTTTGCAGATATTCTAACGTTCGTAGTGAGTCTGCATTTAAGAAGCAAAATTTACGCATGAACATGAAATATATAAACAAGATAAAATAAGTAAAAAGCACAAAAACATAGAAACAGTTAATAGTTTATAATGGTTACTAAATTATTTTTCCTAAATTTATTACACATACATACATATACTCACAGCTATAATCATAAAAAAGTAGCTAATGTTTTTAAAGAAATCGTTTAAAGATATTATGAGCTGAGACAACACAGGTAACACACAAAAAATAATGTTTTTATTTCCTCTTATTTTTTACAAGCGAAATTGACAAGAAACTTCTGGTTTTACAGAACCTACTATGTTCGGTACCCCATTAATCACATTAACATATCTTTTCACTCGACGGCAAATATGTCTACAGCATACAACTACAAACTTAAACTTGATAGTTTAAGTTTGTAGTTGATATTCAGTTAGATGATTTTCAATCCATCTCCATCACATCACATATCGGTCACAATCTCCTACACTGTTTCACTTTCTGAATAATGTGGTGCTTCTTTAGTGGCCTAATGTTTCGAGTTTGGGCTAATAATGTCACATTTCTTCCATAAAAAAAATAATTTATTTTATTCTATATATACTGAATTAACCAATTTATATTCGAATTAGATGAATATAGTATAGATAGTTTGAAAGTTAATCTTTATTTTGGTAACTTATCATATGAAATTTGAGAGTGTGCTCAAAAAGGCTGGGGTCCGAGGTATGAAGAATAAAAGAGCATGTATGAAAAGATTGATGGATGTAAACGAAACTAGAGAGGTTTGTCAGGATCGTACGAAGTGGCGATCGATAGTCTCTGCCTACCCCAATGGGAATTGATGGCGTGAGTATGTATGTATGTTATCATATGAAAGAAAAACTTTCTGGTCGTTTCATTCATCATTGAGCAAATCTACAAGTGCTTATTAATATACGGAAATGTAACCAGCGCATATTATCAGGTGTGTATTGATTTTAAAAAAAACGTAAAACGTTTCTTGACCAGATAGAAAACGTTCTTATAAAGGCGGGGTCCGAAGTGAGAAGAATAAAAGAGCATGTATGAGAAGGATAATGAATGTAAGGGAAGCAAGAGAGGTTTGTCAAGATCGTTCTAAGTGGCGATCGATAGTCTCTGCCTACCCCAATGGGAACAATGGGCGTGAGTATAAGTAAGTAAGTAAGTAAGTGTATTGATTTGTTCTAACAATCCTTTGAAAGGAATGTAGCATGTAAGTCGTGATGCCAGTTGGTGATACAATGTCGATGGAACTCTCACTAGGATGGGTAGTCGGGAGGTCGGCGGGTCAGTGAAAGTTCTAGGTTCAGACCTTGTCGGGTTTAGCTCGCAGGCTGCGAGGGTACCGGTTCTTCGTGATTGCTTTATTTCTTGTTTATGTTTGTTTGTGGAATCGATGATTGTTTTGCTTGTTGAGATATACTTGGGAGGAAAGTTATTGGATTTATACTCTACCTACTCCAATGGGAATTAAAGGCGTGAGTTAATGTATGTATGTGTGTATCAACACGTGTTCTGGTTTCTCCCTAGAAAAGGATGAATTTATATAATAGGAATGAGATTGGTTAAAAAAAGTATGTTTTTTAAACTCCGTCGTCGTATGGCGTATCAAAATATCATAAACGCCGATCAAAATATCTTTTTTATGAAAAAATATTATGTTATATGTACAACAAAGGGCGTCAATTTAAACATTCAGATAGATAACAATGTTTTTAATTACTAGAAATCTCATATTGACCAAATTTGTTAAGCACATTCTAACGTAAATAGTTTACAATATAATACTTAATAACACCTTCACCGTGATCGATTATATTTTATTACCACTTTCATTTTTATTTATAACGCGGTAATTGGACAATTTATAGTGATTTCAAGTTTTTAATCAAGTATGCTAGATTGCTAAAAATCTCCAAATTTCCACTAACTTTCAAATCATATGCCACTCACTACTAATATAGCATCTATGCATGGTGCTTTTCGAAAACAATAATTCAAATCCATCTATTTATTCTTTATTTTCTACAGACTTTCATATCCTATGAATACCTATTCCATTTCACAAAGAGAGAAACATAGCGAAAAAAATTGTACTACCTTATATTTGGTTATAAGCATGCCCATACTAAACACTATTTATATTTTTAGTATATGATTTTTCTTATATTGTCGATTGGTATAACTAACACTGCAACTTGTAAATGTTATATTAATGAAAACAGTCAAAATTAAACTGGCCAAAATTAAATATTTAAGAGAATTTTCAGCAGTATCGGCTTATAATAGCACTACCCCATTTCTAGCCGTGAGTGTTCTTAAGAGGCGGCTAAGGGTATTGGGGCTTACCAGGTGATCTTTGGGCGATGCGGCTGGAGACCCATAACCTTAAAGAATCTTTTTCCATTCAACTTCCAAGTGTGGCTGATGAATTTCATATTCTGAAACTCTGGCTACCCCCTTAAGAATTTATAGCCGTGAGTATATGTATGTAGAATTACTAGTCAACTTTTATTATAAAGTCATTAACATCACTCTACTCCAAAATTGCTCCGTCATTAACAGAAAGTGTACAGCGCGTATCACTAAATGATTTCGTAGGCGAAGGAAAAACATGTAAAAGCGTAAAATTATAGGGATACGTCAAAGGTCACTTGGGTCAGCTACGTAATTTTAATAACCACTTGTCTCCATAACTGTACGCGCGGTTTCCGAAGTACGTGTCGTTGAAAAGTGGTTGCATTAGGATATGCAAAATTTTCTATAATAAAAATATTAAAGGGCGATGTATATTAAACTGCCTTTTTTAAAAGGCACGAATAGGTTGAAGTAAAAGTATGAACCAATATTTTTGAATGAATTCTAAGAAAAGTTTTGTTTGCTGTGATTGTTAAACTAATCTGTTATTACGAAAAAGTTAACCTATATATTTATTAAAAGTAATTCCACTTCATAATTATTCAGCTTTGTATGTTCATTTTCATCCTTTTGTAAATTTATAGATTCTCTTTTTTAAATAGTAAAATCGCTAGAACCAATGCAAAAAAATCAAATTGATTTAATTAAACAAATACAATTTGCCGACGATTATCTCTCATCGCGAAAGTTACATCACCGCCATCTTAACTTGTGTCGACGACTGTATGGCCTTGGGAAACCTATGACTTTCGTTTTCACTCGTGCACTTCCTGCATCCGATCAGTGAGCTTGCCTGATGCTCAATAAGCACTTTATTGCATGACTGTACTTGTCCATTTCTTGTCTATTTATAATATCATTTGCAATCATGTTTGTTAACCCTAGAAAGATAATCATATTTTGATGTGCGGGAAAGATAATCTTACGCCTCTGGAGCGCACGATATAGTGACCCCCCTAGTGGTCGTAAATGATTTGTTTATTATATTTTTTTCTTTTAATCGTCACTTCCATACTTTATTGAAGAAATAAAAGGCATTTTTTTTTATATTTTTTTTATTATTCTAGAAAAAATACTAAAAACTCTAAACCTCCTAGAAAATTAACAAAAAAAAACAGACTTCTTTTTAAGTACGCTATAATTATCTTTAATCGTTTATAACAATCACAAAACTTTTGTTTTTTTTTATAGGAACATAATTACTTATAAAAATAAAAGACTTTGGCACAATATTTACCACATTATATGCAGTAGATGCAGATATCTTTTTTGTGCTCTCCACAGACACACTTCTTGCACTCAGCGCAAGTCATTTTTGACATCCGCTTTTTTTGTCGAGGTGCATAAGTCACAATATCGCCTTTTCTTTTGCACTGGTTCATTTTGGACATCCTCAGGAACTTCTTCATTAGAAATTGGCAATGCACTCTGTATAGCGGTCCGGGCTGAACGTTTCAGGGTCGATTTGCCCAATCGACTTCTCATCCAGGGTTCTGTGAGTTGACTACTCAACATTTTCATATATTGCCTACGGTTCAAGGGCTTCTCGTTCTTGACTGACTTATTATTATTATAAAAATATAAGTAAAAACAACATAAAGTTACAAAATAAAAAATAAATCTTACATCACATAAAGTGTTAAAAGTTACACAAAAGATAATCTTGCGCTTCGCGAGCGCA
Source organism: Bedellia somnulentella (assembly GCA_963576735.1). Taxonomy (NCBI): domain Eukaryota; kingdom Metazoa; phylum Arthropoda; class Insecta; order Lepidoptera; family Bedelliidae; genus Bedellia; species Bedellia somnulentella. The sequence goes on from OY755193.1 coordinate 8,589,078, forward strand.
TCGGCCTCTAAAAACAGCGAAACTAAAGTACTTACCGACTCCGCACTTCTGTCCTGCTGTCCAACTCGGTGGCGTATGAGACTACAAGAAAGAACAGGTTCGGGCGCGCGACCGTTGAAAAGGGACGACGATATTTAGGTTTAGCGTGCGCCTCAGAGGCGCAGATTATCTTTCTAGGGTTAAGGTTTATTCTATTTGTAATTTTGAATTATGTAAGTCTTATGTCGTGATTTTGAATTAAGAATAATTTTTCGGAAGCTGAGTTGCTATAGATAAAGACAGCGGCAAAAAATCAATAAATAAATAACAGAGAAATGAATAAAACGAAATTCATCTTTTTAATGGCTTTTTATTTAAATATAAGGCATTAATGTAGTTACATTTTATCCCGACAAAAAATATGAACTTATCATTTAATTGGACTTTTTTGTGCATGAAAACTCATGTGGGGATGTCGCGGGTGGCGGGTGTCGAAATTTTCTTTCCTTAATTGATTAGTATATTATCATTTGTTTGTCTTACGTATATTTATAAACTATTACGGATCATTTACTTACATAAAAAGTAGTTGCATTTTATCCCGACAAAAAATATGAACTTATCATTGAATTGGACTTTTTTGTGAATGAAAACTCATGTGGGGATGTCGCGGGTGGCGGGTGTCGAAATTTTCTTTCCTTAATTGATTAGTATATTATCATTTGTCTGTCTTACGTATATTTATAAACTATTACGGATCATTTACTTACATAAAAAGTTTGTACAAGACGTGACTTGATTTAACAATGAATTATTGCGCAAGGCTATGTATTATGATTAAATTAAATACCCTAAATCTGTTAAATTAAGGAAATAATTAGGATGGTTAGATGAAGACGCCATTACTGCGCATGCGCGGCTAACTGGTTGGTAATCTGGCGATTTCATTGGCCGTGTAATTGACAGATCTGCACGACTATGCACGATCTGTCAATTTCCGCCAATCACAATTATCTATTTGGAATCTATTGAACGTTTTACAATGCGGAGTAAATGTCGGTCTGTATGAATTATGATTTAATAACAACTACAGTCTGTTCACAGTTATTTTACCTCTAGCCTTAAGACATTTTTTCTGGCGTTACTCTGAATCCTTATCGGCGTGATATACCTTATAATAATATCGAAGCAGTAAAAAAGGCAAAAAATACCACGGAGCACTAGACACACTTCATAGCAATTAGTGCAAACATAACATAAATGAAAATTAATGTCAGAGGTAAAGTAACTGTGAACGGTCTGTAGAAGTCGTCCCTTGACCGTAATTAGAACATAATTTCAGTAATAAATATTTAACTTTCTTGCTGTAGACAACTTATGTTAAACTATTATAATTTTAACTTGACCACAGACTTTGGAATAAGCTTGATACTACACGAGAGTGCATACTCAAATATGTGGTGGTGTATGTTTTGTTGATTTAATTTACTTTATATGCGAAGTCTAAAAATTCATTATACACTCCTTCTGAATATTAACTAAAAGTGTGCAAATATAATTCTCAAACGTCTGTGCAATTTTCGTAAAAATGAAGTTTTTCGTTCACGTACATATTAGGTTATTAAATATTATCGAATGTCAATATTTTACCCAACTAATTGGTTTAGGAACAAACTAGAAATTCAGACAGCAAACTATACAGCGAGGATAAAGAAAAAAAAAGTTGTATTGGCTTAGCTATGCATTTTTGTTCAGGAACTTAGGGATCTGAAGTACAAATATGTAATACTTCATTATCAACAATAATTTGTGAAACATAAATAAAGTGGCAAATGAAACTTTGATACTGAAGCTCTACATACTCACGCCGTTAGTTCCCATTGGGGGGGGCAGAGACTATCGATCGCCACTTTGTACGATCCTGACAAACCTCTCTAGCTTCGTTCACATTCATCAATCTTATTATGCTCTTTTATTCTTTATACTTCGGACACCTGTCTTTTTGAGCACATTTTCTATTTGGTCTAAATGAGTCCTCCGAGGTCGTCTACTAACATTACCTTCCACATTGGCTCCATAGATCTCTTTCACTAATTTGCTACCATCCGTTCTATCTATGTGCCCAAACCATCTCAACATTCCTTGTTCAATCTTTTTTACAATATCATCTTTCACATTGCTGTGTAGTGCCGGCTTAGAATAGCACTACCCCATTTCTTCCGGTGGGTGTACGTAAGAGGCGACTAACGGTATTTGGGGCTTTTAAGGGATTTTTGTGCGATTCGGTTGGAGACCCATCACCAACAACCTTTATTTTACCATCTTTTCCCCATACAAGTTTCCAAAAGCGGCTGCGGAATTTCTAATTCCAAAGCTCTGGCTACCCCGTTAAGGGATTTATAGCCGTGCGTATATGCATTATAATTATAAGATGCATGTATGTATGCATCTTTCACACTGCACTTTTTCATAAATCAAGCTCTGTCCACCTTCTTACTAGCTAATTCAGCCATGCATGGGTACTTATTAATGTGTCAGTAATCCAATGCTAACTCATACTCTCAAAAGCTGCATTATGTGAGAATAATGACTGCAATATTCACAAAGACATTAAAATTTTGATGAACAATAACTAAGCAATAAACAAACGCATTCAGCAGTGTAACGATGTAAAACAAAATGAAGGCCATTAATTTGTAATTAACTAATAAAATGCAAATTGTTTGCGTTCGTATTCAAATATTTTGCTAAATCGTCGTAGTAAAATAATTTGGCTAACTTTTGTTGTTTTTGTTCTTAAGTGCCAGTGTCAGATAGTTTTTGGAAAATAAATTCAGTTTTAACTTACTTTTACTCACGCCCATTATTTCTATTGAGGTAGACAGAGACTATCTATCGCCACTTAGCACGACCCTGATAAATCTTTCTTGCTTCAAATGATGCAAATTGAATATTATGCATGATGAGGTTGGTTACCTATCATCAGCAAAAGCTTATTTCACCATACTATCTCTTCTGACATCTGTCAACAAGAACTCCTTAAATACTCCCACACATGCTTATCAAGTTTCTTATATTTCTTAACCCACTTCCATACTGTTGTAGTGCTTTATGTTGCAAAAATAAACAATTATAGCATAACCAATTACAGTTGTAATTTATAGACTAAAAAATTTAAAAGAAAATTTATAGAGGTATTATTAGTATTATTATATAGGTATTTATTTTTGCTTAAGAAAATGGTTCCAACTCAAGTAGCAATCATAATTTAGATTTCAACATAAAATAAATAAAAAAAAATCTAACATATCAAAAAACTCGCATATATTATTTATTTCCTTTAACTAATTTAATAAAATAACCCCAAATGTTTCTTTTCATGATTGAATATGAAAGTAACCTAAAGGCACAATTTTATTTGTGCCACTCTAACACTAATATTATAAATAAAAATGATACAACCTTAGTTAAAGTAACAATAAAAAAGAAGCAACACGAGAACCTCCTAATTTTTCTCGAAATCATTTGAAAGTATCATCTTCACAAAGTTACGGTAACACCGCTGACCTCAGTGACCGGGTCATTTTGTCTAAATTTCGTTATGCACTGCAACATGATGTAATACGACCTTTAATTACATACTTTATGGTATACAATGGTAGCCAAAACCTCTCTTACGGTGTTTTATTGTAAAATATTGTGTAATTGGCTACTGTTTTATTTATATGGCGTAATTTTAAGGTTTTAGGCTGTTGAAGAGGTAAAGGAGTGGTTTTGTGATATGATTTACGTGGATACAGCTTTAGCACCATTTTTTTTGTAAAATATGATGTGCTTTATTACAGTCTTTGCTGATTGAACTTTCGTTGTACTAACGGTTTATGTAGAAACAAAAATGTTTTAGTTTTACCGGTTAAGACTGAGATGAGAACTATTGTAATTTATAGGTACTCGTGCAGACTTTTCAATGATTATTTATTCAAAAAGAAATCAATACACATCTTTTTTTAAAGGCAGTCACTTCGATCGTGGTCGTCGTCGTAGATTTATTTGATTTTAAGTTCTGACATGCATACATATACTCACGGCTATAAATCCCTAGAAGAGGTAGCGAGAGCTAAGGAACCAGAAATTCCTCAGCCACTTTTGCAAGTCGCGCGGGGAAAAGATGGTAAAATATTTTTTGTTAAATAAATGCTGTATAGTGTCGGCTTAGAATAGCACTACCCCATTTCTTAATGGTTCATGAGCGATGTGGCTGGAAACTCATCACCAACCATCCCTTACTTCTAAACTTCCACTCATTCAATTTCCAAAATTTGCTGTGAAATTTCCAATTCTAAAGCTCAGGCTACTCCTTATAAGACACATAGCCGTAACTAGTAGTACTAGCAGTGTAGTCACTAACTGTTAGAACGCTTTACCCCTTTCTACCCACAGGTGTCTATAGAGGCGACTAAGGTTATGGGGCTTTTCAAGTGATTTTTGGCCGATGCGGTTGGAGACCCATTACTTACTATATTTCAACCATCTTGTTCCCTATCGACTTACAAAAGTACAAAGCTCTGGCTACCCCGTATATTTTCCCGTGAGTATATAAATGAATGTGATGATGATGTGGTCCAACCGATTTCGGTCACGGCGACCGCTTCAACGTGTCCTTTATGGACGCCGGTCGTGGGCTCGCATGTGGCTGACATAGCCAATCTTCTTTGTGAAGATCCTCGCACACTGCGGGCATGTGAGCACCCCATTAGTATAGTTATAGAGTATGAAAAATTAAATGAATTTATCTATCTATTAACACCTCACCAATTCAAACAGCGCTCAACGAAACGAACACTAAACATACTCGTATGCAAATTCAAATTAAGCAAAACAAAGGTTAGGCCCGATCAGATTAATTCGCTAAAAAACCACTTTGGAGTATTGTCTCACGCGTAAGTTGTGAGAAACAATATTATCAACGCATGAGACCGCCATTGTGATTTAGCATGTCCTATTTATTTGCATTTGTACATTTAGTTTTATTGCGGATTTATTTGTTACTAATATCTGTTTTCGTGTGAGCTTACAGTTTATCTGTGGGATAATTATGTTGACAAATAATTTAAATCTTTTTGTTCATGAAAACCTCATGTGGGGATTATTACTAATAAATAAAGGAAAGAAAAATTTCGACACAGGCGGGAATCGAACCCGCGACCTCGGGTATACGCCCCCTACGCTCTGCCATTTAAGTAGTGTTTGCGTTTCCTACCTCCGAATTTTTACTAATTCGGAAACACTACTTAAACGTGTAAAAGAAATAAAGGATAGAAGAATTTCGCGCTGGCAGCCATTGACACGGTAGCTCAATTGGCAGAGCGACGGGGGCGTATACCCGAGATCGCGGGTTCGATTCCCGCCTGTGTCGAAATTTTTCTTTCCTTTATTTATTATGTTGACAAATGTTCGGTTTTATTCGTATGTGTTAATATTTCCATAAATCTGACCCCCATTTCATGTAGTCAGGCGTGGGATCAAATCCCGGCCCAAACCACCAATTTTACTTTTCTAAATTTCATTCGTGAGGTTAATTTATCATGGTTATTAACGGTGAGGGAAAACATCATGAGGAAACCCACATGGCTGAGTTGTACTTAGCGATACTTACTTACCAAACGGCGATAGACCTGCCCCATATCACGTGAGTACACTGTCAAAGCAAAACGTGGGCTCTCTGTACACCAGGTGAAAATGTTAAGAGTTGTTTAGAAGTCTATACTGTCTAAGCAAAACATGAGTACTCTGAACACCAGATGACATTATCAAGTGATGTTCAGAAGTACTGTAGTAGAATACAGTACTAATAGTACCTTTTCCAACACCTTCAGGGATATACGGCGCGAACGTTTACATTATTTACGTTTTTCAATCTTATAAATAATGTAGATTTTCGATTTCTTTTATATCTAAGAACTGTCTTATTACATCATACATCAATCATACTCAAATTAAGTTTGATTAGTAAATTGATTATTAAAACAATATTCAGTAATAATGACTAATGTATTTTCCGTTAAGGTTTAATGGGTCATTCCATAATGTGCTTTTGTTTATTATTATTCAATTGTATTGTGGTAGTTTTTGTTCTGATGAATTAGTATTGTCAAATAAGAAAAACAGTACTTGGTCTCTTTCCCAGACTATTATATCATCGGATTAAGAGATATAAAATGATTTTAAGTGATTTCTTGGTGAAAATCATTCTAAGCCGGCACTACACACACGACACGGTTTAGAATGTCACTACCCCTTTCTACCCACGGATATCATAAGAGGCAGAGTATGGGGCTTTTTAAGTAGTTTTTCGGCGATGCGATTGGACACCCATCACCAACGATTCTTAATTTCTACCATCTGGCTGAAGAGTTGATAAATAAGCGCTGGTGACCCCTTTTTGGGATTTATGGCCATATGATATTATGGCTAAATATTCTTTCGCAACCTTCTCATATCCACCATGAATATTATATATTATATCTAATTAAAATAACTTTTGAATTAGCCTTTACGACTAGTGAACCGACCTAACAAAAGAAACATATCAATTCAATGCATTGTATGATTGTGAGAAAATAGTTTTTGTGTTGTGATTGATGATTTCTGATTTGAATCAGTTCATTAGGTTATTTCATCACTTCGGTATCGCTTGTTTCTTAAGACTTTTCTTAACCGACTTTATATAGCGTGTTAGTAAATTAATGATTCATAATAACTAATTTTCATACATACATACATACATATACTCACGGCTATAAATCCCAAGAAGGTATAGCCGGATCTAAGGAACTAGAAGTTCCTTAGCCACTTTTTAAAAGTTGTGTGGGGAAAAGATGGCAAAATAAAGGTTGTTGGTGATGGGTCTTCAACCGCATTGCCCAAAAATACTTTAAAAGTCCCAACACCGTTAGTCGCCTCTTACGTACGATGGGTGTATGATGGCAGGAATGGGGTAGTGTTATTCTAAGCCGACACTACACAGGAATTTTCGATTTGCAAAACACTGCAGAATAATATTTTGACACAAAAAATAACAACTAAAGTCAAACTCAAACGTTCACGCCGTATGTCCCTGAAGGTGTTGGCAGAGGTACTAATACTTCTGATCATCACGTGACATTGTCACCTGGCGTTCAAAATACCCATTGGACAGTATACTTACATGATAGGGGGCAAGCCTATCGCCGTTTTGTACTATTCACTGTCACATGACTAGATACTACTTAGCCGTGGTTTTCCTCAGGATGTTTTCCCTCACCGTATATGACTTTAGAAAAGAAAAAATTGTGTAGGCCCGACCCGGATTTGAACCCTTATCGTCTGAACGATGAGCGGTGTTCTACCCACTGAGCTATCACGATTGGTAATTGCATACACTCATAGAACTATTATTACCAATCACCTAATAGTTACACAGTAAAATGGTTACGGTGTAGGTGTTAATATGGACAAACACTATTCTGTATGTATGTGTTGACGTTATGTAAGTAAATTGACAGATTTTCGTCATATTTTAAAGGTCAGTTATGTTTGTTTTAGTCTATGACCCGTATTTCGTATTAGCTACTATTTTCAGCAAATATGTGTAGAAAGCGAGAACATGGTGAGAACTGTAGTGTTTATATATTTCATATAATATTAGTTAGTAGCGGTTTTGCACTGGTTGTATTTAACAGAAATATATGCCGTGTAGTGCCGGCTTCGAATGTCACCGCCCAAAAATCACTTAAAAATCCCCTATACCCTTAGTTGCCTCTTACGATCACCCACGGGTAGAAATGGGGTAGTGTTATTTAAAGCCGACACTATGGACGTATATAATAAATACGTATATAATAATAAATGTTTATAACGTATAAATGAACGGCAACGAACAACATTGACATTAATTATCTGTTCCTAACAAATGGCATTTTAATTTCGAAATTCATCAATCTTCGACCTTGCGAATTGATTCAACAGTAATTTTACAGATGCTTATTTTGTACTTAAGAAAAATAATAGTAAGGACTTATTTGACCTTTTTCATTAGTATTGGAAATGTTTTATTACTTGAGGTCAATTGCCTTCATTAAATATAACCTACGTTGAATTTCGAGGAACTTTAGCAGTTTTGTTCATTAGGATAATGTATAACTTAAATTCCTGAAGTTGTAAAATTAGTTACTGTACTGTATTAACAATGGTTTTTGTTATTTAATAGTTAATGGTTTAACACGTTACTATAATGCTTACAAATAATATTTTGTGGTCACTAAATTTTATGTTTTCTTCGAGGACGCTACCTAATTTGTAAAATTACTAATTACGTACTTTAACTACTTAGGGCCAGTTTTTTGATCCGTGGTTAACTCAACAATTTGTTAAATATCGTAACTATTAGTTAGATATCAGCAAAATACATTTTTTGACCCGTGGTTAGAGTAACTAATGTCAAATATCGAACCAAAATGGATTTACGATTTGACTAATGGTTAGTCATTTAACTATAGTCAATGTAACAAATGGTTATATTTTAACTAAGGATAAAAAAACTGGCCCTTAGCCTACAACAATAAGTCATTAATACTTTATTACCTTAAAATCTAATAACTTAATTCCGAGGTGTTAACAAAATATACAGATGTATTCTCACACAATTATTCCCCATTAGGGAAGGCAGAAACTATCGATTGCCTTCAAACATTCGAGTTTATATTACATTTCGACTTCCTTTTTATTATTTTCACTTTGAACGCTTACACTTAGCTCTAGTCTATAATTTGTTCTAAATAATTACAAAATCATTTACAAAAGCATTTTCGAAAGCAAACATTAATAAAATTCATTAAGTAATTAAGTTTGTTAGTAACAACAATACTTAAGTGTTAACCGAGTTTTGTCTTGTCCTTAAACAACCACTTTTAGTGGATTTCGTACGGGGTGATTAAAGGTTCTGCGAGATAGCATGCTAGACTTTTCAACAACATATCTCGTAGTTTAGTACAGCCATTTCCTTCGCATTACCTGAGTATTGAATAACTTTACTTCATTATAACCAATGGAGTCATGATAAACTATTAACAAGCCTATTCTAGGGTTCCAGTATAGCTCTGAATAAAGCTCTGGCTACCCCGTTAAGGGATTTAGAGCCGTGAGTATATGTATGTATGTATGTACTTATGTATGGTGCTTGTACCAATGTCGATTATATTATATTAAAGCAAGAACTTTAGCTAATTTCATAGTTCAGACAATAGATTATCTGTTTTTTGCTAAAACGCTTTAGTAAACAATTACCTTTGTCAAATTGCTATTAACTCGGTTCCTGAGAAATTTGTCACCGCATTATTGTCTAGAACATGATTGTAATTGATACAGTAAGATTTAACTTAGGCTTATACTTAAGTAACCTTTAAGTAGTTTGTTTGCTTTTATTGGAAAATTTGAGTTTTTGATTATTTGGAGGGAGAGAAAAGTTGTTATCTAAGTAAATAATTGACCGACTTTCCGTTTTGTCTCTCATCAGAAAATTATTTTGTAATAAATTTATTAAATTTTCTTATGCCTTCAATTTATATGAGCTCGTAAAACCAATAAAGTGGGAAAAGGAGAAGGAAAAAAAATAAGGCTTGTAAACCACTTTACTTATCAATTTATTTTGAAAACATCGCATCTTATTTGAATATTTAAATAAGTCAAACATACCTAATATAATATTTATATACAATGTATATACTTACTTGCCTATATATATCATGATTATTCCAAAATGAGTTTAAGAATTTGAAGTTCCGCGAGCACCGTAGGAAAAAAATTGGGGAAAATATTGTACAATGAAGGATAGTTGATGATAGACTTTCAGCTTAATCGTCAAAGAATCACTCAGAATTCCAACACTCTTAATCGCATAGTACGACGACAGCTGGAAGAAATATAAATAAAATAATTTATTTCTTCAGAAAATATAGGTACATAAAAAATTTTGTTTAGATAATTTGAGTCCCTCGCTATATTTTGCCTTTGATGACGTCTGAAGTTTATTATAGTTAAGTTAGTTTTACTTAGTACAATATTGTTTATTAGTGTTATTTTAACCTGACACTACATAGCAATATAACATAATTTTTGGCATATAATGATGAATAAGCTATAAATTACACGTAAATGCCAAAAGCACATTTAGTATTTCCCAATGTAACGTGTTAATAAACTTCCGACACAACGATCAATGGCTTATACAAAATTACCGCAACTTATTGAGCAACTCGAGTTATGAATCGAGTGATTCAAGAGTCGATTATTATTCGTTTGCATCATCGATGTTTGATCTCGATACTATCGATGGTAATTTGACAGGATGACATGCATTGCTATTTATGGGAATGCGATTAGATTTTTTGCAGCTGTCTTTTACAATATTACGAACACTTTGAGTTTGTGTCAGATAACAAATCGTGCTTGCCAATATATAACATACATACATAAAATACTCACGGCTTTAAATCTCTAAAAGGGGAGGCCAAAGCCCCAGAATAATTCGCCAGCTACTATTGGAAGTTGAGTGGGGTCCCCACGAACCCCACTGTAGGGAAAGATTATAAACTCAAGGTTCTTAGTGATGGGTCTCGAACCGCATCGCCCAAAAATCACTTAAAAAGTCCCAACAACTAGTCACCTCTTACGATCACCCAATACATAAAAAAATACAAGTATATTGCTTGTTGTTTGGAGGAGACCGCTTTTAGTAATAAGATCGCAAATTGTACTAATTTTGAAGTAGGATGATGTTCAAGTATACAAATTATTTAGAATATTTATATTGTTTAATTTTATTTTGTATCCTAAAGAAAATGTAAAGGACAGTGTACTCACGTGATAGGGGGCAGGCCTATCGCCGTTTTGTGCGAATACACTGTCACATGACTAAGTACAACTCAGCCATGTGGGTTTCCTCACGATGTTTTCCCTCACCGTTAACAACCATGATAAATTAACCACACATATGTCTTTAGAAAGACAAATTGGTGTAGGCACGACCCAGGATTTGAACACTAGTCGTTTGCACGATAACCGAGTGTTCTGCCCACTGGGCTATCACGGTTGCACGGTTGAGAAATGTGTGTAGAAATAAAATGTTATTCATCATCTCAGTCAATGCCAACCTCGGATAGAATTTAAGGGCGTGAACATAACATATGGTTGACCAAATGCATGTTTTTATGATCGTGAACTTTATCCTTTCTTAACAAGGCTTTATGTCATAATATCATATTAAATATGCAAACAAGATTTTTCCAAGTAATAACGTTCTTCCAAAAAACTTTGATAGCATCTAAGGCACTAATTGACCTACATCTTATGGTCATACAACCTGGCCAAGGATTTTGGCCATCATGTGTCAAGATAAGCTCTATTGTAGTACTACAAACGCTGATAAATCAACCGCCTGGGAATCGAATCTATTACAATGAAATAAGTGTTAGTTACAATAGTTCAGTGAGTCTAGGCTTTTGGTTGTTATTTAGAAAGATTTACATACATACATACATATACTCACGGCTATGAATCCCTTGAAGGGGTAACCAGAGCTAGGGAATTAGAAATTCCTCAGCCACTTTTGGAAGTTGCGTGGGGAAAAGATGGTGAAATAAAGGTTTTTGATGATGGGTCTCCAACCGCATCGCCCAAAAATCCAATAAAAAGCCCCAATACCCTTAGTCGCCTCTTATGACACCCGTGGGTAGAAAGGCGTTGCGACATTCTTAGCCGGCACTACACGGCATACATTAATTCATATACTCACACCAGTAGTTCTCATTAGGTTAGGCAGATACTATCGATGGGCTCTTTGTTTGATCCTGGTAAATCATCATTATTATCATATCACCGTTTCATTCTACACACATCGACGATGATATTAATAGCAATAAATGTATTTTTTATTAGTTTGTATGTACGTATATATTTTTTGCTATCTCGGTATATGGGATCAGCGGGCGCTGCAGTAAAATCTGGCTCATTTATGAGTATATCACAAAGTATGAGATTCAAGATTTGCCGTGTAGTGCCGGCTTAGAGTGTCACTACCCCTTTCTACCCTCGGGTGTCGTAAGAGGCAACTAACGGTATTGGGGCTTTTGAGGGATTTTTGGGCGATGCGGTTGGAGACCCATCACCAACAACCTTTATTTCACCATCTTTTCCCCACACACAACTTCCAAAAGTGGCTGAGGAATTTCTAAATCCTTAGCTCTGGCTACCCCTTCTGAGAAATTATAGCCGTGAGTATATGTATGTATGTTTTTACGGGTCAGCGTATTTTACCATTGGTGGTGTGAAAATGTTGTATATTCAGAACCAACTTACACTTGACCACTCTTAGCAGACGATGATGGTACATAAACATACTCTCACCATTGGATCCCATTGGTGTAGGCAGAGACAATGGAATGGGTCAAAACGTTTACATTTTTTTAATGCACTCCAAAGCACTTCAAAGAATAAAAGAGCATGTATGAAATGATTGACGGATGATAACGAAGCTAGAAGTTTGCCAGGATCGTTCGTAGTGGCGATCGATAGTCTCTGTCTACCCCAATGGGTCCACACGGTGTGAGTATATGTATGTATTCACTTCGAACGTGCGCCTTATTTTAGCTTCGCTTTTTTTTCGCTTGGCATTCAGTTTTGACAGTTATTATATTACACGATCCGTTTATTTAATTAAGATATTTTGGTAATAATATTAAACAGATGGTTCGCTCAATAGGTCAAATCATTTACATATTTGAATGTGATAATTTGATAAGCAATATTTAAATAAAATAAAAATTAATTCACTTGGATTGGAATGAAGTGAAATTTATATTTTTTTGTATTATATTTGGTTTTTTATTGACAGAATAGTTAGGCAAATACGAGTATAAGAAATTATTCGTTAACAATTTAGGAAAAAGAACTGAGAAATTTAATACCGTAGATTAATACTAGTTAGGTTACATATACTAGTACCATTAGTTCTGGCCAAAGAAGGAAGAGAGAGAGACTGTTTATCTCCACTTTGTACGATCCTAAAAATCTCTCGAGCTTCATTGACATTTATCAATCGTCTCAAACATGCCCCGTTGCCTCCTCCTAACTTGGTAAAATAGTTTACAAAATTATTTTACATACATACATATACTCACGGCTATAAATCCCTAGAAGGGGTAGCCAGAGCTAAAGAATTGAAAATTCTTCAGCCACTTTTGGAAATATGAGTGGAGAAAAGATGGTAAAACAAAGGTTGTTGGTGATGGGTCTCCAACCCCATCGCCCAAAAATCCCTTAATAGCCCCAATGCCGTTAGCCACCTCTTACATATACCCACCGGAAGAAATGGGGTAGTGCTACACAGCACTTTTACAACACGTAAATGATAATTTTAGATGTTTTCAACCCTAAGTTTAAGAATAATTCATGTACTGTTCAACTCCATATTAATGTCATTTTTTTGTTCCAGATGGCGCGGTGGATGACCGTGGCGGCTTTATGCGCACTGGCAGTGTGTGCCAGCGCAGCTGACTCCCAAAGACTACGTAAGTAAAAATTTCTTGAACTTATTTCATGAACAAATACAATATACATATATATATGAATGCGATTAGTTCCTCTTGGAGTAGGAAGGGTGCATCATTTCACAACTTTGTACAATCCTGGCAAGAATCTCGAGCGTGATATGCAATTACCTTCTCATATAATATTTTCACATCAACTCAACTCAAACGTTGTACTATGTACTATGTCGTACATCGCCGGAGGGGTTGGCAGAGATACTAGTAATACTTCTGAATATCTATCACCTGCTGTTCAGCGTAACCACGTTTTGCTTGGACAGTGTTCTCACGTAAATTGACCCTAAATTCTCACGATTATAAGTCGTATGAATGTAAAACCAGTGCTTCGGAATTAATAATTCATCCACTTCTGGATGTTAAGCAGGAAAAACTTTGTGGAATAATGGATAGGTGATGGAACTCTAGCAACATCAATCGCCACTCATTCAGTTGTTAAGATTTCAATGCGACAGAACGATACTTAAGTTGTTCTCAGCTGGAATACTCAATTTAGAAATCGGGCGTAAGTCGTTTTGTGGAAAATATAACTAGTAATTGCTTAATCTTTACAGTGTCATTTTTTACACACATTAAGTAAGCCCCAATCAAACTAAGAAAGACTTGTATTATGGGATACTAACTCTACGATATATTTAATATGATATGATATAATACACATATAAATTACATCGAAGACCAAGAAACAAACATTTATGGTCATCACATAAATGATGCTCTCAGCGGGGATCAAACCCGCAACCTCTGGACCGAGAACCTCTATACACTCGACCACAAACGTCATCAAATTATGTATTTATTGCTTATATATGCACTGGGACACTTCACAAAAACTCTTAACACGTTTACATGTTTTACAGAAAAACAGAAACCGAAAAAAAATGGTACGTACCATTAATACCCACGGCCAAATTCACCCCATTCTGTAGTATTCTTTATGAGGCATTTAACTCCACATTGGGTTTTGGATTCATCAAACGCATTTGATCGATTTGATCATGTTTGTAGTTCTAGATTTCTTAACTATTCTTAAACTAAAGGGGTTTCCTGGTTTATCCTATCTGTGATATGGTTATTTTTCTATTTATTTTACTTTATTCTTCATAGCATCGTATTTAAACTTGTACCACAACACCCCTCTCTTTTCTTTCTATATACTTAGGTACTTAC